>CM059434.1:76817809-76964752 GCA_030390025.1 Squalus acanthias | reverse complement strand
TGTGACAGTGTGGAGTGACATAATGTGACAGTGTGGAGTGACATCACTGTGACAGTGTGGAGTGACATCACTGTGACAGTGTGGAGTGACATAATGTGACAGTGTGGAGTGACATCACTGTGACAGTGTGGAGTGACATCACTGTGACAGTGTGGAGTGACATCACTGTGACAGTGTGGAGTGACATCACTGTGACAGTGTGGAGTGACATAATGTGACAGTGTGGAGTGACATCACTGTGACAGTGTGGAGTGACATCACTGACAGTGTGGAGTGACATAATGTGACAGTGTGGAGTGACATCACTGACAGTGTGGAGTGACATAATGTGACAGTGTGGAGTGACATCACTGTGACAGTGTGGAGTGACATAATGTGACAGTGTGGAGTGACATAATGTGACAGTGTGGAGTGACATCACTGTGACAGTGTGGAGTGACATAATGTGACAGTGTGGAGTGACATAATGTGACAGTGTGGAGTGACATCACTGTGACAGTGTGGAGTGACATTAATGTGACAGTGTGGAGTGACATACTGTGACAGTGTGGAGAGACATCACTGTGACAGTGTGGAGTGACATCACTGTGACAGTGTGGAGTGACATCACTGTGACAGTGTGGAGTGACATAATGTGACAGTGTGGAGTGACATCACTGTGACAGTGTGGAGTCATAATGTGACAGTGTGGAGTGACATCACTGTGACAGTGTGGAGTGACATAATGTGACAGTGTGGAGTGACATAATGTGACAGTGTGGAGTGACATCACTGTGACAGTGTGGAGTGACATCACTGTGACAGTGTGGAGTGACATAATGTGACAGTGTGGAGTGACATAATGTGACAGTGTGGAGTGACATCACTGTGACAGTGTGGAGTGACATAATGTGTCAGTGTGGAGTGACAACACGGTGACAGTGTGGAGTGACATCACTGTGACAGTGTGGAGTGAGTGACATCACTGTGACAGTGTGGAGTGACATATGTGACAGTGTATGACACATGTGACAGTGTGGAGTGACATCACTGTGACAGTGTGGAGTGACATCACTGTGACAGTGTGGAGTGACATAATGTGACAGTGTGGAGTGACATCACTGTGACAGTGTGGAGTGACATCACTGTGACAGTGTGGAGTGACATCACTGTGACAGTGTGGAGTGACATAATGTGACAGTGTGGAGTGACATCACTGTGACAGTGTGGAGTGACATAATGTGACAGTGTGGAGTGACATCACTGTGACAGTGTGGAGTGACATAATGTGACAGTGTGGAGTGACATCACTGTGACAGTGTGGAGTGACATCACTGTGACAGTGTGGAGTGACATAATGTGACAGTGTGGAGTGACATCACTGTGACAGTGTGGAGTGACATCACTGTGACAGTGTGGAGTGACATAATGTGACAGTGTGGAGTGACATCACTGTGACAGTGTGAAGTGACATAATGTGACAGTGTGGAGTGACATCACTGTGACAGTGTGGAGTGACAACACGGTGACAGTGTGGAGAGACATCACTGTGACAATGCGGTTGACATAATGTGACAGTGTGGAGTGACATCACTGTGACAGTGTGGAGTGACATCACTGTGACAGTGTGGAGTGACATAATGTGACAGTGTGGAGTGACATCACTGTGACAGTGTGGAGTGACATGTGGACAGTGTGGAGTGACATCACTGTGACAGTGTGGAGTGACATAATGTGACAGTGTGGAGTGACATCACTGTGACAGTGTGGAGTGACATCACTGTGACAGTGTGGAGTGACATAATGTGACAGTGTGGAGTGACATAATGTGACAGTGTGGAGTGACATCACTGTGACAGTGTGGAGTGACATCACTGTGACAGTGTGGAGTGACATCACTGTGACAGTGTGGAGTGACATAATGTGACAGTGTGGAGTGACATCACTGTGACAGTGTGGAGTGACATCACTGTGACAGTGTGGAGTGACATCACTGTGACAGTGTGGAGTGACATAATGTGACAGTGTGGAGTGACATCACTGTGACAGTGTGGAGTGACAAATGTGACAGTGTGGAGTGACATCACTGTGACAGTGTGGAGTGACATAATGTGACAGTGTGGAGTGACATCACTGTGACAGTGTGGAGTGACATCACTGTGACAATGTGGTTGACATAATGTGACAGTGTGGAGTGACATCACTGTGACAGTGTGGAGTGACATCACTGTGACAGTGTGGAGTGACATACTGTGACAGTGTGGAGTGACATCACTGTGACAGTGTGGAGTGACATAATGTGACAGTGTGGAGTGACATCACTGTGACAGTGTGGAGTGACATCACTGTGACAGTGTGGAGTGACATCACTGTGACAGTGTGGAGTGACATAATGTGACAGTGTGGAGTGACATCACTGTGACAGTGTGGAGTGACATCACTGTGACAGTGTGGAGTGACATACTGTATCAGTGTGGAGTGACATCACTGTGACAGTGTGGAGTGACATAATGTGACAGTGTGGAGTGACATCACTGTGACAGTGTGGAGTGACATAATGTGACAGTGTGGAGTGACATCACTGTGACAGTGTGGAGTGACATCACTGTGACAGTGTGGAGTGACATAATGTGACAGTGTGGAGTGACATAATGTGACAGTGTGGAGTGACATCACTGTGACAGTGTGGAGTGACATCACTGTGACAGTGTGGAGTGACATCACTGTGACAGTGTGGAGTGACATAATGTGACAGTGTGGAGTGACATCACTGTGACAGTGTGGAGTGACATAATGTGACAGTGTGGAGTGACATCACTGTGACAGTGTGGAGTGACATAATGTGACAGTGTGGAGTGACATCACTGTGACAGTGTGGAGTGACATCACTGTGACAGTGTGGAGTGACATAATGTGACAGTGTGGAGTGACATCACTGTGACAGTGTGGAGTGACATAATGTGACAGTGTGGAGTGACATCACTGTGACAGTGTGGAGTGACATAATGTGACAGTGTGGAGTGACATCACTGTGACAGTGTGGAGTGACATCACTGACAGTGTGGAGTGACATAATGTGACAGTGTGGAGTGACATCACTGTGACAGTGTGGAGTGACATACTGTGACAGTGTGGAGTGACATCACTGTGACAGTGTGGAGTGACATAATGTGACAGTGTGGAGTGACATACTGTGACAGTGTGGAGTGACATCACTGTGACAGTGTGGAGTGACATCACTGTGACAGTGTGGTTGACATAATGTGACAGTGTGGAGTGACATCACTGTGACAGTGTGGAGTGACATCACTGTGACAGTGTGGAGTGAAATACTGTATCAGTGTGGAGTGACATCACTGTGACAGTGTGGAGTGACATAATGTGACAGTGTGGAGTGACATCACTGTGACAGTGTGGAGTGACATAATGTGACAGTGTGGAGTGACATCACTGTGACAGTGTGGAGTGACATCACTGTGACAGTGTGGAGTGACATAATGTGACAGTGTGGAGTGACATAATGTGACAGTGTGGAGTGACATCACTGTGACAGTGTGGAGTGACATCACTGTGACAGTGTGGAGTGACATCACTGTGACAGTGTGGAGTGACATAATGTGACAGTGTGGAGTGACATACTGTGACAGTGTGGAGTGACATCACTGTGACAGTGTGGAGTGACATAATGTGACAGTGTGGAGTGACATCACTGTGACAGTGTGGAGTGACATCACTGTGACAGTGTGGAGTGACATCACTGTGACAGTGTGGAGTGACATAATGTGACAGTGTGGAGTGACATAATGTGACAGTGTGGAGTGACATCACTGTGACAGTGTGGAGTGACATCACTGTGACAGTGTGGAGTGACATCACTGTGACAGTGTGGAGTGACATAATGTGACAGTGTGGAGTGACATCACTGTGACAGTGTGGAGTGACATCACTGTGACAGTGTGGAGTGACATCACTGTGACAGTGTGGAGTGACATAATGTGACAGTGTGGAGTGACATCACTGTGGCACTGTGGAATGACATAATGTGACAATGTGGAGTGACATCACTGTGACAGTGTGGAGTGACATAATGTGACAGTGTGGAGTGACATCACTGTGACAGTGTGGAGTGACATCACTGTGACAGTGTGGAGTGACATAATGTGACAGTGTGGAGTGACATCACTGTGACAGTGTGGAGTGACATCACTGTGACAGTGTGGAGTGACATACTGTGACAGTGTGGAGTGACATCACTGTGACAGTGTGGAGTGACATAATGTGACAGTGTGGAGTGACATCACTGTGACAGTGTGGAGTGACATCACTGTGACAGTGTGGAGTGACATCACTGTGACAGTGTGGAGTGACATAATGTGACAGTGTGGAGTGACATCACTGTGACAGTGTGGAGTGACATCACTGTGACAGTGTGGAGTGACATACTGTGACAGTGTGGAGTGACATCACTGTGACAGTGTGAGTGACATAATGTGACAGTGTGGAGTGACATCACTGTGACAGTGTGGAGTGACATAATGTGACAGTGTGGAGTGACATCACTGTGACAGTGTGGAGTGACATCACTGTGACAGTGTGGAGTGACGTAATGTGACAGTGTGGAGTGACATAATGTGTTAGTGTGGAGTGACATCACTGTGACAGTGTGGAGTGACATCACTGTGACAGTGTGGAGTGACATCACTGTGACAGTGTGGAGTGACATAATGTGACAGTGTGGAGTGACATCACTGTGACAGTGTGGAGTGACATAATGTGACAGTGTGGAGTGACATCACTGTGACAGTGTGGAGTGACATAATGTGACAGTGTGGAGTGACATCACTGTGACAGTGTGGAGTGACATCACTGTGACAGTGTGGAGTGACATAATGTGACAGTGTGGAGTGACATCACTGTGACAGTGTGGAGTGACATAATGTGACAGTGTGGAGTGACATCACTGTGACAGTGTGGAGTGACATCACTGACAGTGTGGAGTGACATAATGTGACAGTGTGGAGTGACATCACTGTGACAGTGTGGAGTGACATAATGTGACAGTGTGGAGTGACATCACTGTGACAGTGTGAAGTGACATAATGTGACAGTGTGGAGTGACATCACTGTGACAGTGTGGAGTGACAACACGGTGACAGTGTGGAGAGACATCACTGTGACAATGCGGTTGACATAATGTGACAGTATGGAGTGACATCACTGTGACAGTGTGGAGTGACATCACTGTGACAGTGTGGAGTGAAATACTGTATCAGTGTGGAGTGACATCACTGTGACAGTGTGGAGTGACATAATGTGACAGTGTGGAGTGACATCACTGTGACAGTGTGGAGTGACATAATGTGACAGTGTGGAGTGACATCACTGTGACAGTGTGGAGTGACATCACTGTGACAGTGTGGAGTGACATAATGTGACAGTGTGGAGTGACATAATGTGACAGTGTGGAGTGACATCACTGTGACAGTGTGGAGTGACATCACTGTGACAGTGTGGAGTGACATCACTGTGACAGTGTGGAGTGACATAATGTGACAGTGTGGAGTGAAATACTGTATCAGTGTGGAGTGACATCACTGTGACAGTGTGAAGTGACATAATGTGACAGTGTGGAGTGACATCACTGTGACAGTGTGGAGTGACATCACTGTGACAGTGTGGAGTGATATCACTGTGACAGTGTGGAGTGACATAATGTGACAGTGTGGAGTGACATCACTGTGACAGTGTGGAGTGACATCACTGTGACAGTGTGGAGTGACATACTGTATCAGTGTGGAGTGACATCACTGTGACAGTGTGGAGTGACATAATGTGACAGTGTGGAGTGACATCACTGTGACAGTGTGGAGTGACATAATGTGACAGTGTGGAGTGACATCACTGTGACAGTGTGGAGTGACATCACTGTGACAGTGTGGAGTGACATAATGTGACAGTGTGGAGTGACATAATGTGACAGTGTGGAGTGACATCACTGTGACAGTGTGGAGTGACATCACTGTGACAGTGTGGAGTGACATCACTGTGACAGTGTGGAGTGACATAATGTGACAGTGTGGAGTGACATCACTGTGACAGTGTGGAGTGACATAATGTGACAGTGTGTGAGTGACATCACTGTGACAGTGTGGAGTGACATAATGTGACAGTGTGGAGTGACATCACTGTGACAGTGTGGAGTGACATCACTGTGACAGTGTGGAGTGACATAATGTGACAGTGTGGAGTGACATCACTGTGACAGTGTGGAGTGACATAATGTGACAGTGTGGAGTGACATCACTGTGACAGTGTGGAGTGACATAATGTGACAGTGTGGAGTGACATCACTGTGACAGTGTGGAGTGACATCACTGACAGTGTGGAGTGACATAATGTGACAGTGTGGAGTGACATCACTGTGACAGTGTGGAGTGAAATACTGTATCAGTGTGGAGTGACATCACTGTGACAGTGTGAAGTGACATAATGTGACAGTGTGGAGTGACATCACTGTGACAGTGTGGAGTGACATCACTGTGACAGTGTGGAGTGACATCACTGTGACAGTGTGGAGTGACATAATGTGACAGTGTGGAGTGACATCACTGTGACAGTGTGGAGTGACATCACTGTGACAGTGTGGAGTGAAATACTGTATCAGTGTGGAGTGACATCACTGTGACAGTGTGGAGTGACATAATGTGACAGTGTGGAGTGACATCACTGTGACAGTGTGGAGTGACATAATGTGACAGTGTGGAGTGACATCACTGTGACAGTGTGGAGTGACATCACTGTGACAGTGTGGAGTGACATAATGTGACAGTGTGGAGTGACATAATGTGACAGTGTGGAGTGACATCACTGTGACAGTGTGGAGTGACATCACTGTGACAGTGTGGAGTGACATCACTGTGACAGTGTGGAGTGACATAATGTGACAGTGTGGAGTGACATCACTGTGACAGTGTGGAGTGACATAATGTGACAGTGTGGAGTGACATCACTGTGACAGTGTGGAGTGACATAATGTGACAGTGTGGAGTGACATCACTGTGACAGTGTGGAGTGACATCACTGTGACAGTGTGGAGTGACATAATGTGACAGTGTGGAGTGACATCACTGTGACAGTGTGGAGTGACATAATGTGACAGTGTGGAGTGACATACTGTGACAGTGTGGAGTGACATAATGTGACAGTGTGGAGTGACATCACTGTGACAGTGTGGAATGACAATGTGACAGTGTGGAGTGACATCACTGTGACAGTGTGGAGTGACATAATGTGACAGTGTGGAGTGACATAATGTGACAGTGTGGAGTGACATCACTGTGACAGTGTGGAGTGACATCACTGTGACAGTGTCAATTGACATAATATGACAGTGTGGAGTGACATCACTGTGACAGTGTGGAGTGATATCACTGTGACAGTGTGAAGTGACATAATGTGACAGTGTGGAGTGACATCACTGTGACAGTGTGGAGTGACATCACTGACAGTGTGGAGTGACATAATGTGACAGTGTGGAGTGACATCACTGTGACAGTGTGGAGTGATAATGTGACAGTGTGGAGTGACATCACTGTGACAGTGTGGAGTGACATAATGTGACAGTGTGGAGTGACATACTGTGACAGTGTGGAGTGACATCACTGTGACAGTGTGGAGTGACATAATGTGACAGTGTGGAGTGACATAATGTGATAGTGTGGAGTGACATCACTGTGACAGTGTGGAGTGACATAATGTGACAGTGTGGAGTGACATCACTGTGACAGTGTGGAGTGACATCACTGTGACAGTGTGGAGTGACATCACTGTGACAGTGTGGAGTGACATCACTGACAGTGTGGAGTGACATAATGTGACAGTGTGGAGTGACATCACTGTGACAGTGTGGAGTGATATAATGTGACAGTGTGGAGTGACATTACTGTGACAGTGTGGAGTGACATAATGTGACAGTGTGGAGTGACATAATGTGACAGTGTGGAGTGACATCACTGTGACAGTGTGGAGTGACATCACTGTGACAGTGTGGAGTGACATAATGTGACAGTGTGGAGTGACATCACTGTGACAGTGTGGAGTGACATCACTGTGACAGTGTGGAGTGACATCACTGTGACAGTGTGGAGTGACATAATGTGACAGTGTGGAGTGACATAATGTGACAGTGTGGAGTGACATCACTGTGACAGTGTGGAGTGACATAATGTGACAGTGTGGAGTGACATCACTGTGACAGTGTGGAGTGACATCACTGTGACAGTGTGGAGTGACATCACTGTGACAGTGTGGAGTGACATAATGTGACAGTGTGGAGTGACATCACTGTGACAGTGTGGAGTGACATCACTGTGACAGTGTGGAGTGACATCACTGTGACAGTGTGGAGTGACATAATGTGACAGTGTGGAGTGACATCACTGTGACAGTGTGGAGTGACATCACTGTGACAGTGTGGAGTGACATCACTGTGACAGTGTGGAGTGACATAATGTGACAGTGTGGAGTGACATCACTGTGACAGTGTGGAGTGACATAATGTGACAGTGTGGAGTGACATCACTGTGACAGTGTGGAGTGACATAATGTGACAGTGTGGAGTGACATCACTGTGACAGTGTGGAGTGACATCACTGTGACAGTGTGGAGTGACATAATGTGACAGTGTGGAGTGACATCACTGTGACAGTGTGGAGTGACATCACTGTGACAGTGTGGAGTGACATAATGTGACAGTGTGGAGTGACATCACTGTGACAGTGTGGAGTGACATCACTGTGACAGTGTGGAGTGACATAATGTGACAGTGTGGAGTGACATCACTGTGACAGTGTGGAGTGACATACTGTGACAGTGTGGAGTGACATCACTGTGACAGTGTGGAGTGACATAATGTGACAGTGTGGAGTGACATAATGTGACAGTGTGGAGTGACATCACTGTGACAGTGTGGAGTGACATAATGTGACAGTGTGGAGTGACATAATGTGACAGTGTGGAGTGACATCACTGTGACAGTGTGGAGTGACATAATGTGACAGTGTGGAGTGACATCACTGTGACAGTGTGGAGTGACATAATGTGACAGTGTGGAGTGACATCACTGTGACAGTGTGGAGTGACATCACTGTGACAGTGTGGAGTGACATCACTGTGACAGTGTGGAGTGACATCACTGTGACAGTGTGGAGTGACATAATGTGATAGTGTGGAGTGACATCACTGTGACAGTGTGGAGTGACATCACTGTGACAGTGTGGAGTGACATCACTGTGACAGTGTGGAGTGACATAATGTGACAGTGTGGAGTGACATCACTGTGACAGTGTGGAGTGACATAATGTGACAGTGTGGAGTGACATCACTGTGACAGTGTGGAGTGACATAATGTGACAGTGTGGAGTGACATCACTGTGACAGTGTGGAGTGACATCACTGTGACAGTGTGGAGTGACATAATGTGACAGTGTGGAGTGACATCACTGTGACAGTGTGGAGTGACATCACTGTGACAGTGTGGAGTGACATAATGTGACAGTGTGGAGTGACATCACTGTGACAGTGTGGAGTGACATAATGTGACAGTGTGGAGTGACATTACTGTGACAGTGTGGAGTGACATCACTGACAGTGTGGAGTGACATAATGTGACAGTGTGGAGTGACATCACTGTGACAGTGTGGAGTGACAATTGTCAGTGTGGAGTGACATCACTGTGACAGTGTGGAGTGACATAATGTGACAGTGTGGAGTGACATAATGTGACAGTGTGGAGTGACATCACTGTGACAGTGTGGAATGACAATGTGACAGTGTGGAGTGACATCACTGTGACAGTGTGGAGTGATATCACTGTGACAGTGTGGAGTGACATAATGTGACAGTGTGGAGTGACATCACTGTGACAGTGTGGAGTGACATCACTGACAGTGTGGAGTGACATAATGTGACAGTGTGGAGTGACATCACTGTGACAGTGTGGAGTGATAATGTGACAGTGTGGAGTGACATCACTGTGACAGTGTGGAGTGACATAACTGACAGTGTGGAGTGACATAATGTGACAGTGTGGAGTGACATCACTGTGACAGTGTGGAGTGATAATGTGACAGTGTGGAGTGACATCACTGTGACAGTGTGGAGTGACATAATGTGACAGTGTGGAGTGACATAATGTGACAGTGTGGAGTGACATCACTGTGACAGTGTGGAGTGACATCACTGTGACAGTGTGGAGTGACATAATGTGACAGTGTGGAGTGACATCACTGTGACAGTGTGGAGTGACATAATGTGACAGTGTGGAGTGACATCACTGTGACAGTGTGAGTGACATAATGTGACAGTGTGGAGTGACATCACTGTGACAGTGTGGAGTGACATCACTGTGACAGTGTGGAGTGACATCACTGTGACAGTGTGGAGTGACATAATGTGACAGTGTGGAGTGACATCACTGTGACAGTGTGGAGTGACATCACTGTGACAGTGTGGAGTGACATCACTGTGACAGTGTGGAGTGACATAATGTGACAGTGTGGAGTGACATCACTGTGACAGTGTGGAGTGACATAATGTGACAGTGTGGAGTGACATCACTGTGACAGTGTGGAGTGACATCACTGTGACAGTGTGGAGTGACATAATATGACAGTGTGGAGTGACATCACTGTGACAGTGTGGAGTGACATCACTGTGACAGTGTGGAGTGACATAATGTGACAGTGTGGAGTGACATCACTGTGACAGTGTGGAGTGACATCACTGTGACAGTGTGGAGTGACATAATATGACAGTGTGGAGTGACATCACTGTGACAGTGTGGAGTGACATCACTGTGACAGTGTGGAGTGACATCACTGTGACAGTGTGGAGTGACATAATGTGACAGTGTGGAGTGACATAATGTGACAGTGTGGAGTGACATCACTGTGACAGTGTGGAGTGACATAATGTGACAGTGTGGAGTGACATAATGTGACAGTGTGGAGTGACATCACTGTGACAGTGTGGAGTGACATAATGTGACAGTGTGGAGTGACATCACTGTGACAGTGTGGAGTGACATAATGTGACAGTGTGGAGTGACATCACTGTGACAGTGTGGAGTGACATCACTGTGACAGTGTGGAGTGACATCACTGTGACAGTGTGGAGTGACATCACTGTGACAGTGTGGAGTGACATAATGTGACAGTGTGGAGTGACATCACTGTGACAGTGTGGAGTGACATCACTGTGACAGTGTGGAGTGACATCAATGTGACAGTGTGGAGTGACATAATTTGACAGTGTGGACTGACATCACTGTGGCACTGTGGAGTGACATAATGTGACAGTGTGGAGTGACATCACTGTGACAGTGTGGAGTGACAATGTGACAGTGTGGAGTGACATCACTGTGACAGTGTGGAGTGACATCACTGTGACAGTGTGGAGTGACATAATGTGACAGTGTGGAGTGACATCACTGTGACAGTGTGGAGTGACATCACTGTGACAGTGTGGAGTGACATAATGTGACAGTGTGGAGTGACATCACTGTGACAGTGTGGAGTGATATAATGTGACAGTGTGGAGTGACATTACTGTGACAGTGTGGAGTGTCGTCACTGACAGTGCGGAGTGACATAATGTGACAGTGTGGAGTGACATCACTGTGACAGTGTGGAGTGACAATGTGACAGTGTGGAGTGACATCACTGTGACAGTGTGGAGTGACATAATGTGACAGTGTGGAGTGACATAATGTGACAGTGTGGAGTGACATCACTGTGACAGTGTGGAATGACAATGTGACAGTGTGGAGTGACATCACTGTGACAGTGTGGAGTGATATCACTGTGACAGTGTGGAGTGACATAATGTGACAGTGTGGAGTGACATCACTGTGACAGTGTGGAGTGACATCACTGACAGTGTGGAGTGACATAATGTGACAGTGTGGAGTGACATCACTGTGACAGTGTGGAATGATAATGTGTCAGTGTGGAGTGACATCACTGTGACAGTGTGGAGTGACATAATGTGACAGTGTGGAGTGACATAATGTGACAGTGTGGAGTGACATCACTGTGACAGTGTGGAGTGATAATGTGACAGTGTGGAGTGACATCACTGTGACAGTGTGGAGTGACATAATGTGACAGTGTGGAGTGACATAATGTGACAGTGTGGAGTGACATCACTGTGACAGTGTGGAGTGACATCACTGTGACAGTGTGGAGTGACATAATGTGACAGTGTGGAGTGACATCACTGTGACAGTGTGGAGTGACATCACTGTGACAGTGTGGAGTGACATAATGTGACAGTGTGGAGTGACATCACTGTGACAGTGTGGAGTGACATCACTGTGACAGTGTGGAGTGACATCACTGTGACAGTGTGGAGTGACATAATGTGACAGTGTGGAGTGACATAATGTGACAGTGTGGAGTGACATCACTGTGACAGTGTGGAGTGACATAATGTGACAGTGTGGAGTGACATACTGTGACAGTGTGGAGTGACATTACTGTGACAGTGTGGAGTGACATCACTGTGACAGTGTGGAGTGACATCACTGTGACAGTGTGGAGTGACATCACTGTGACAGTGTGGAGTGACATAATGTGACAGTGTGGAGTGACATCACTGTGACAGTGTGGAGTGACATCACTGTGACAGTGTGGAGTGACATAATGTGACAGTGTGGAGTGACATCACTGTGACAGTGTGGAGTGACATCACTGTGACAGTGTGGAGTGACATCACTGTGACAGTGTGGAGTGACATCACTGTGACAGTGTGGAGTGACATAATGTGACAGTGTGGAGTGACATCACTGTGACAGTGTGGAGTGACATCACTGTGACAGTGTGGAGTGACATCACTGTGACAGTGTGGAGTGACATAATGTGACAGTGTGGAGTGACATCACTGTGACAGTGTGGAGTGACATAATGTGACAGTGTGGAGTGACATCACTGTGACAGTGTGGAGTGACATAATGTGACAGTGTGGAGTGACATCACTGTGACAGTGTGGAGTGACATCACTGTGACAGTGTGGAGTGACATAATATGACAGTGTGGAGTGACATCACTGTGACAGTGTGGAGTGACATCACTGTGACAGTGTGGAGTGACATAATGTGACAGTGTGGAGTGACATCACTGTGACAGTGTGGAGTGACATAATGTGACAGTGTGGAGTGACATCACTGTGACAGTGTGGAGTGACATCACTGACAGTGTGGAGTGACATAATGTGACAGTGTGGAGTGACATCACTGTGACAGTGTGGAATGACAATGTGTCAGTGTGGAGTGACATCACTGTGACAGTGTGGAGTGACATAATGTGACAGTGTGGAGTGACATAATGTGACAGTGTGGAGTGACATCACTGTGACAGTGTGGAATGACAATGTGACAGTGTGGAGTGACATCACTGTGACAGTGTGGAGTGACATCACTGTGACAGTGTGGAGTGACATAATGTGACAGTGTGGAGTGACATCACTGTGACAGTGTGGAGTGACATCACTGACAGTGTGGAGTGACATAATGTGACAGTGTGGAGTGACATCACTGTGACAGTGTGGAGTGATAATGTGACAGTGTGGAGTGACATCACTGTGACAGTGTGGAGTGACATAATGTGACAGTGTGGAGTGACATAATGTGACAGTGTGGAGTGACATCACTGTGACAGTGTGGAGTGACAATGTGACAGTGTGGAGTGACATCACTGTGACAGTGTGGAGTGACATAATGTGACAGTATGGAGTGACATAATGTGACAGTGTGGAGTGACATCACTGTGACAGTGTGGAGTGACATCACTGTGACAGTGTGGAGTGACATAATGTGACAGTGTGGAGTGACATCACTGTGACAGTGTGGAGTGACATCACTGTGACAGTGTGGAGTGACATAATGTGACAGTGTGGAGTGACATCACTGTGACAGTGTGGAGTGACATCACTGTGACAGTGTGGAGTGACATCACTGTGACAGTGTGGAGTGACATAATGTGACAGTGTGGAGTGACATAATGTGACAGTGTGGAGTGACATCACTGTGACAGTGTGGAGTGACATAATGTGACAGTGTGGAGTGACATACTGTGACAGTGTGGAGTGACATACTGTGACAGTGTGGAGTGACATCACTGTGACAGTGTGGAGTGACATCACTGTGACAGTGTGGAGTGACATCACTGTGACAGTGTGGAGTGACATACTGTGACAGTGTGGAGTGACATCACTGTGACAGTGTGGAGTGACATCACTGTGACAGTGTGGAGTGACATAATGTGACAGTGTGGAGTGACATCACTGTGACAGTGTGGAGTGACATCACTGTGACAGTGTGGAGTGACATCACTGTGACAGTGTGGAGTGACATAATGTGACAGTGTGGAGTGACATAATGTGACAGTGTGGAGTGACATCACTGTGACAGTGTGGAGTGACATAATGTGACAGTGTGGAGTGACATACTGTGACAGTGTGGAGTGACATACTGTGACAGTGTGGAGTGACATCACTGTGACAGTGTGGAGTGACATCACTGTGACAGTGTGGAGTGACATAATGTGACAGTGTGGAGTGACATCACTGTGACAGTGTGGAGTGACATCACTGTGACAGTGTGGAGTGACATCACTGTGACAGTGTGGAGTGACATCACTGTGACAGTGTGGAGTGACATAATGTGACAGTGTGGAGTGACATCACTGTGACAGTGTGGAGTGACATCACTGTGACAGTGTGGAGTGACATAATGTGACAGTGTGGAGTGACATCACTGTGACAGTGTGGAGTGACATACTGTATCAGTGTGGAGTGACATCACTGTGACAGTGTGGAGTGACATCACTGTGACAGTGTGGAGTGACATAATGTGACAGTGTGGAGTGACATCACTGTGACAGTGTGGAGTGACATAATGTGACAGTGTGGAGTGACATCACTGTGACAGTGTGGAATGATAATGTGTCAGTGTGGAGTGACATCACTGTGACAGTGTGGAGTGACATAATGTGACAGTGTGGAGTGACATAATGTGACAGTGTGGAGTGACATAATGTGACAGTGTGGAGTGACATCACTGTGACAGTGTGGAGTGACATCACTGTGACAGTGTGGAGTGACATAATGTGACAGTGTGGAGTGACATCACTGTGACAGTGTGGAGTGACATCACTGTGACAGTGTGGAGTGACATAATGTGACAGTGTGGAGTGACATCACTGTGACAGTGTGGAGTGACATCACTGTGACAGTGTGGAGTGACATCACTGTGACAGTGTGGAGTGACATAATGTGACAGTGTGGAGTGACATAATGTGACAGTGTGGAGTGACATCACTGTGACAGTGTGGAGTGACATAATGTGACAGTGTGGAGTGACATACTGTGACAGTGTGGAGTGACATACTGTGACAGTGTGGAGTGACATCACTGTGACAGTGTGGAGTGACATCACTGTGACAGTGTGGAGTGACATCACTGTGACAGTGTGGAGTGACATAATGTGACAGTGTGGAGTGACATCACTGTGACAGTGTGGAGTGACATCACTGTGACAGTGTGGAGTGACATAATGTGACAGTGTGGAGTGACATCACTGTGACAGTGTGGAGTGACATCACTGTGACAGTGTGGAGTGACATCACTGTGACAGTGTGGAGTGACATAATGTGACAGTGTGGAGTGACATAATGTGACAGTGTGGAGTGACATCACTGTGACAGTGTGGAGTGACATAATGTGACAGTGTGGAGTGACATACTGTGACAGTGTGGAGTGACATACTGTGACAGTGTGGAGTGACATCACTGTGACAGTGTGGAGTGACATCACTGTGACAGTGTGGAGTGACATAATGTGACAGTGTGGAGTGACATCACTGTGACAGTGTGGAGTGACATCACTGTGACAGTGTGGAGTGACATCACTGTGACAGTGTGGAGTGACATACTGTGACAGTGTGGAGTGACATAATGTGACAGTGTGGAGTGACATCACTGTGACAGTGTGGAGTGACATCACTGTGACAGTGTGGAGTGACATAATGTGACAGTGTGGAGTGACATCACTGTGACAGTGTGGAGTGACATACTGTGACAGTGTGGAGTGACATCTGTGACAGTGTGGAGTGACATCACTGTGACAGTGTGGAGTGACATAATGTGACAGTGTGGAGTGACATCACTGTGACAGTGTGGAGTGACATCACTGTGACAGTGTGGAGTGACATCACTGTGACAGTGTGGAGTGACATAATGTGACAGTGTGGAGTGACATCACTGTGACAGTGTGGAGTGACATAATGTGACAGTGTGGAGTGACATAATGTGACAGTGTGGAGTGACATAATGTGACAGTGTGGAGTGACATAATGTGACAGTGTGGAGTGACATCACTGTGACAGTGTGGAGTGACATAATGTGACAGTGTGGAGTGACATCACTGTGACAGTGTGGAGTGACATAATGTGACAGTGTGGAGTGACATCACTGTGACAGTGTGGAGTGACATCACTGTGACAGTGTGGAGTGACATCACTGTGACAGTGTGGAGTGACATCACTGTGACAGTGTGGAGTGACATAATGTGACAGTGTGGAGTGACATCACTGTGACAGTGTGGAGTGACATCACTGACAGTGTGGAGTGACATAATGTGACAGTGTGGAGTGACATCACTGTGACAGTGTGGAGTGACATAATGTGACAGTGTGGAGTGACATCACTGTGACAGTGTGGAGTGACATCACTGTGACAGTGTGGAGTGACATACTGTGACAGTGTGGAGTGACATCACTGTGACAGTGTGGAGTGACATCACTGTGACAGTGTGGAGTGACATAATGTGACAGTGTGGAGTGACATCACTGTGACAGTGTGGAGTGACATCACTGTGACAGTGTGGAGTGACATAATGTGACAGTGTGGAGTGACATCACTGTGACAGTGTGGAGTGACATAATGTGACAGTGTGGAGTGACATCACTGTGACAGTGTGGAGTGACATCACTGTGACAGTGTGGAGTGACATACTGTGACAGTGTGGAGTGACATCACTGTGACAGTGTGGAGTGACATCACTGTGACAGTGTGGAGTGACATAATGTGACAGTGTGGAGTGACATCACTGTGACAGTGTGGAGTGACATCACTGTGACAGTGTGGAGTGACATAATGTGACAGTGTGGAGTGACATCACTGTGACAGTGTGGAGTGACATAATGTGACAGTGTGGAGTGACATCACTGTGACAGTGTGGAGTGACATAATGTGACAGTGTGGAGTGACATCACTGTGACAGTGTGGAGTGACATAATATGACAGTGTGGAGTGACATCACTGTGACAGTGTGGAGTGACATCACTGTGACAGTGTGGAGTGACATCACTGTGACAGTGTGGAGTGACATAATGTGACAGTGTGGAGTGACATCACTGTGACAGTGTGGAGTGACATAATGTGACAGTGTGGAGTGACATCACTGTGACAGTGTGGAGTGACATAATATGACAGTGTGGAGTGACATCACTGTGACAGTGTGGAGTGACATAATGTGACAGTGTGGAGTGACATAATGTGACAGTGTGGAGTGACATAATGTGACAGTGTGGAGTGACATCATGTGACAGTGTGGAGTGACATCACTGTGACAGTGTGGAGTGACATAATGTGACAGTGTGGAGTGACATCACTGTGACAGTGTGGAGTGACATCACTGTGACAGTGTGGAGTGACATCACTGTGACAGTGTGGAGTGACATAATGTGACAGTGTGGAGTGACATCACTGTGACAGTGTGGAGTGACATCACTGACAGTGTGGAGTGACATAATGTGACAGTGTGGAGTGACATCACTGTGACAGTGTGGAGTGATAATGTGACAGTGTGGAGTGACATCACTGTGACAGTGTGAGTGACATCACTGTGACAGTGTGGAGTGACATAATGTGCAGTGTGGAGTGACATCACTGTGACAGTGTGGAGTGACAATGTGACAGTGTGGAGTGACATACTGTTACAGTGTGAGAGTCATCACTGTGACAGTGTGGAAGTGACATAATGTGACAGTGTGGAGTGACATCACTGTGACAGTGGAGTGACCTAAATCTGACAGTGTGGAGTGACATAATGTGACAGTGTGGAGTGACATCACTGTGACAGTGTGGAGTGACATAATGTGTCAGTGTGGAGTGACATCAATGTGACAGTGTGGAGTGACATAATGTGACAGTGTGGAGTGACATACTGTGACAGTGTGGAGTGACATCACTGTGACAGTGTGGAGTGATCACTGTGACAGTGTGGAGTGACATCACTGTGACAGTGTGGAGTGACATAATATGAAAGTGTGGAGTGACATCACTGTGACAGTGTGGAGTGACCTAACTGTGACAGTGTGGAGTGACATTACTGTGACAGTGTGGAGTGACATAATGTGACAGTGTGGAGTGACATAATGTGACAGTGTGGAGTGACATCACTGTGACAGTGTGGAGTGACATAATGTGACAGTGTGGAGTGCATCACTGTGACGAGTGTGGTGTGACATCACTTATGACAGTGTGGAGTGACATACTGTGACAGTGTGGAGTGACATCAACTGTGACAGTGTGGAAGTGACATAATGTGACAGTGTGGAGTGACATCACTGTGGCAGTGAGGAGTGACATCATGTGACAGTGGGAGTGACATAATGTGACAGTGTGGAGTGACATCACTGTGACAGTGTGGAGTGACATCACTGACCAGGTGTGGAGTGACATCACTGTGACAGTGTGAGTGAATAACTGTGACAGTGTGGAGTGACATATGTGACAGTGTGGAGTGACATCACTGTGACAGTGTGGAGTGACAATGTGACAGTGTGGAGTGACATAATGTGACAGTGTGGAGTGACATCACTGTGACAGTGTGGAGTGACATATCTTGTAAGTGTGGAGTGACATCACTGTGACAGTGTGGAGTGACATCACTGACAGTGTGGAGTGACATAATGTGACAGTGTGGAGTGACATCACTGTGACAGTGTGGAGTGATAATGTGACAGTGTGGAGTGACATCACTGTGACAGTGTGGAGTGACATAATGTGACAGTGTGGAGTGACATAATGTGACAGTGTGGAGTGACATCACTGTGACAGTGTGGAGTGATAATGTGACAGTGTGGAGTGACATCACTGTGACAGTGTGGAGTGACATAATGTGACAGTGTGGAGTGACATAATGTGACAGTGTGGAGTGACATCACTGTGACAGTGTGGAGTGACATCACTGTGACAGTGTGGAGTGACATAATGTGACAGTGTGGAGTGACATCACTGTGACAGTGTGGAGTGACATCACTGTGACAGTGTGGAGTGACATAATGTGACAGTGTGGAGTGACATCACTGTGACAGTGTGGAGTGACATCACTGTGACAGTGTGGAGTGACATCACTGTGACAGTGTGGAGTGACATAATGTGACAGTGTGGAGTGACATAATGTGACAGTGTGGAGTGACATCACTGTGACAGTGTGGAGTGACATAATGTGACAGTGTGGAGTGACATACTGTGACAGTGTGGAGTGACATACTGTGACAGTGTGGAGTGACATCACTGTGACAGTGTGGAGTGACATCACTGTGACAGTGTGGAGTGACATCACTGTGACAGTGTGGAGTGACATAATGTGACAGTGTGGAGTGACATCACTGTGACAGTGTGGAGTGACATCACTGTGACAGTGTGGAGTGACATAATGTGACAGTGTGGAGTGACATCACTGTGACAGTGTGGAGTGACATCACTGTGACAGTGTGGAGTGACATCACTGTGACAGTGTGGAGTGACATCACTGTGACAGTGTGGAGTGACATAATGTGACAGTGTGGAGTGACATCACTGTGACAGTGTGGAGTGACATCACTGTGACAGTGTGGAGTGACATCACTGTGACAGTGTGGAGTGACATCACTGTGACAGTGTGGAGAGACATCAATGTGACAGTGGAGTGACATATTGTGACAGTGTGGAGTGACATCACTGTGACAGCTGTGGAGTGACATAATGTGACAGTGTGGAGTGACATCACTGTGACAGTGTGGAAGTGACATATGTGACAGTGTGGAGTGACATAATGTGACAGTGTGGAGTGACATCACTGTGACAGTGTGGAGTGAATCACTGTGACAGTGTGGAGTGACATCACTGTGACAGTGTGGAGTGACATCACTGTGACAGTGTGGAGTGACATCACTGTGACAGTGTGGAGTGACATAATGTGACAGTGTGGAGGTGTCATCACTGTGACAGTGTGAAGTGACATACTTTGACAGTGTGGAGTGACATCACTGCGACTGGTGATGCATATGTCAGTGTGAGTGACATCACTGTGACAGTGTGAAGTGACATAATATGACATTGTGGAGTGACATAATGTGACAGTGTGGAGTGACATCACTGTGACAGTGTGGAATGACAATGTGACAGTGTGGAGTGACATCACTGTGACAGTGTGGAGTGATATCACTGTGACAGTGTGGAGTGACATAATGTGACAGTGTGGAGTGACATCACTGTGACAGTGTGGAGTGACATCACTGACAGTGTGGAGTGACATAATGTGACAGTGTGGAGTGACATCACTGTGACAGTGTGGAGTGATAATGTGACAGTGTGGAGTGACATCACTGTGACAGTGTGGAGTGACATAATGTGACAGTGTGGAGTGACATAATGTGACAGTGTGGAGTGACATCACTGTGACAGTGTGGAGTGATAATGTGACAGTGTGGAGTGACATCACTGTGACAGTGTGGAGTGACATAATGTGACAGTGTGGAGTGACATAATGTGACAGTGTGGAGTGACATCACTGTGACAGTGTGGAGTGATATCACTGTGACAGTGTGGAGTGACATAATGTGACAGTGTGGAGTGACATCACTGTGACAGTGTGGAGTGACATCACTGTGACAGTGTGGAGTGACATAATGTGACAGTGTGGAGTGACATCACTGTGACAGTGTGGAGTGACATCACTGTGACAGTGTGGAGTGACATCACTGTGACAGTGTGGAGTGACATAATGTGACAGTGTGGAGTGACATAATGTGACAGTGTGGAGTGACATCACTGTGACAGTGTGGAGTGACATAATGTGACAGTGTGGAGTGACATACTGTGACAGTGTGGAGTGACATACTGTGACAGTGTGGAGTGACATCACTGTGACAGTGTGGAGTGACATCACTGTGACAGTGTGGAGTGACATCACTGTGACAGTGTGGAGTGACATAATGTGACAGTGTGGAGTGACATCACTGTGACAGTGTGGAGTGACATCACTGTGACAGTGTGGAGTGACATAATGTGACAGTGTGGAGTGACATCACTGTGACAGTGTGGAGTGACATCACTGTGACAGTGTGGAGTGACATCACTGTGACAGTGTGGAGTGACATAATGTGACAGTGTGGAGTGACATAATGTGACAGTGTGGAGTGACATCACTGTGACAGTGTGGAGTGACATAATGTGACAGTGTGGAGTGACATACTGTGACAGTGTGGAGTGACATACTGTGACAGTGTGGAGTGACATCACTGTGACAGTGTGGAGTGACATCACTGTGACAGTGTGGAGTGACATCACTGTGACAGTGTGGAGTGACATAATGTGACAGTGTGGAGTGACATCACTGTGACAGTGTGGAGTGACATCACTGTGACAGTGTGGAGTGACATCACTGTGACAGTGTGGAGTGACATCACTGTGACAGTGTGGAGTGACATAATGTGACAGTGTGGAGTGACATCACTGTGACAGTGTGGAGTGACATCACTGTGACAGTGTGGAGTGACATCACTGTGACAGTGTGGAGTGACATAATGTGACAGTGTGGAGTGACATCACTGTGACAGTGTGGAGTGACATAATGTGACAGTGTGGAGTGACATCACTGTGACAGTGTGAATTGACATAATATGACATTGTGGAGTGACATCACTGTGACATTGTGGAGTGACCTCCTGTGACAGTGTCGAATGACAATGTGACAGTGTGAGTGACATCACTGTGACAGTGTGGAGTGAATATCACTGTGACAGTGTGAGAGTGACAATGTGACCAGTGTGGAGTGACCTCACTGTGACAGTGTGGATTGACAATGTGACAGTGTGGAGGTGACATCCTGTGACTGTTTGGAGTGATCGTCACTGTGACAGTGTGGAGTGACATAATGTGACAGTGTGGAGTGACATCACTGTGACAGTGTGGAATGACGCACTGACAGTGCGAGTGACATCATGTGACAGTGTGGAAGTGACATACTGTGACAGTGTGGAGTGACAATGTGACAGTGTGAGTGTCATCACTGTGACAGTGTGGATGACTAATGTGACAGTGTGGAGTGAATCACTGTGCAGTGTGGAGTGACATCACTGTGACAGTGTGGAGTGGACTAATGTGACAGTGTGGAGTGACATCACTGTGACAGTGTGGAAGTGACATATTTGACAGTGTGGAGTGACATACTGTGACAGTGTGGAGTGAATCACTGTGACAGTGTGGAGTGAAATAATGTGACAGTGTGGAGTGACATCACTGTGACAGTGTGGAGTGACATCACGTGACAGTGTGGAGTGACATCACTGTGACAGTGTGAGTGACATAATGTGACAGTGTGGAGTGACTAATGTGACAGTGTGGAGTGACATCACTGTGACAGTGTGGAGTGACATCACTTTGACATGTGGAGTGACATAATGTGACAGTGTGATGTGACATATATGTGATCAGTGTGGAGGTGACATCACTGTGACAGTGTGAGTGACATAATGTGACAGTGTGGAGTGACATCACTGTGACAGTGTGGAGTGACATACTGTAGTCAGTGTGGAGTGACATCAATGTGACAGTGTGGAGTGATATCACTGTGACAGTGAGGAGTGATATCACTGTGACAGTGTGAGTGACATAATGTGACAGTGTGGAGTGACATCACTGTGACAGTGTGGAGTGACATCACTGTGACAGTGTGGAGTGACATAATGTGACAGTGTGGAGTGACATCACTGTGACAGTGTGGAGTGACATCACTGTGACAGTGTGGAGTGACATCACTGTGACAGTGTGGAGTGACATAATGTGACAGTGTGGAGTGACATAATGTGACAGTGTGGAGTGACATCACTGTGACAGTGTGGAGTGACATAATGTGACAGTGTGGAGTGACATACTGTGACAGTGTGGAGTGACATACTGTGACAGTGTGGAGTGACATCACTGTGACAGTGTGGAGTGACATCACTGTGACAGTGTGGAGTGACATCACTGTGACAGTGTGGAGTGACATAATGTGATAGTGTGGAGTGACATAATGTGACAGTGTGGAGTGACATCACTGTGACAGTGTGGAGTGACATAATGTGACAGTGTGGAGTGACATCACTGTGACAGTGTGGAGTGACATCACTGTGACAGTGTGGAGAGACATCACTGTGACAGTGTGGAGTGACATCACTGTGACAGTGTGGAGTGACATAATGTGACAGTGTGGAGTGACATCACTGTGCAGTGTGAGTGACATACTGTGCAGTGTGGAGTGACATACTGACAGTGTGGAGTGACATCACTGTGACAGTGTGGAGTGACATCACTGTGACAGTGTGGAGTGACATCACTGTGACAGTGTGGAGTGACATCACTGTGACAGTGTGGAGTGAATCACTGTGACAGTGTGGAGTGACATCACTGTGACAGTGTGGAGTGACATCACTGTACAGTGTGGAGTGACATACTATGACAGTGTGGAGTGACATAATGTGACAGTGTGAGTGACATCACTGTGACAGTGTGGAGTGACATAACTGTGACAGTGTGCGAGGGACATCACTGTGACAGTGTGGAGTGACATCACTGTGACAGTGTGGAGTGACATACTGTATCAGTGTGGAGTGACATCACTGTGACAGTGTGGAGTGATATCACTGTGACAGTGTGGAGTGACATAATGTGACAGTGTGGAGTGACATCACTGTGACAGTGTGGAGTGACATAATGTGACAATGTGGAGTGACATTACTGTGACAGTGTGGAGTGAATAATGTGACAGTGTGGAGTGACATCACTGTGACAGTGTGGAGTGACATCACTACATTGTGGAGTGACATAATGTGACAGTGTGGAGTGACATCACTGTGACAGTGTGGAGTGACATACTGTGATCAGTGTGGAGTGACATCACTGTGACAGTGAGAAGTGACATAATGTGACCGTGTGGAGTGACATAATGTGACAGTGTGGAGTGACATCACTGTGACAGTGTGGAGTGACATCACTGTGACAGTGTGGAGTGACATACTGTGACAGTGTGGAGTGACATCACTGTGACAGTGTGGAGTGACATCACTGTGACAGTGTGGAGTGGACTAATGTGACGTGTGGAGTGACATCACTGTGACAGTGTGGAGTGACATCACTGTGACAGTGTGGAGTGACATCACTGTGACAGTGTGGAGTGACATAATGTGACAGTGTGAGTGACATAATGTGACAATGTGGAGTGACATCACTGTGACAGTGTGGAGTGATATAATGTGACAGTGTGGAGTGATATAATGTGACAGTGTGGAGTGACATAATGTGACAGTGTGGAGTGACATCACTGTGACAGTGTGGAGTGACATCACTGTGACAGTGTGGAGTGATATCACTGTGACAGTGTGGAGTGACATAATGTGACAGTGTGGAGTGACATCACTGTGACAGTGTGGAGTGATATCACTGTGACAGTGTGGAGTGACATAATGTGACAGTGTGGAGTGACATCACTGTGACAGTGTGGAGTGACATCACTGTGACAGTGTGGAGTGACATCACTGTGACAGTGTGGAGTGACATAATATGACAGTGTGAAGTGACATAATGTGACAGTGTGGAGTGACATCACTGTGGCACTGTGGAGTGACATAATGTGACAGTGTGGAGTGACATACTGTATCAGTGTGGAGTGACATACTGTATCAGTGTGGAGTGACATCACTGTGACAGTGTGGAGTGATATCACTGTGACAGTGTGGAGTGACATAATGTTACAGTGTAGAGTGACATCACTGTGACAGTGTGGAGTGACATCACTGTGACAGTGTGGAGTGACATCACTGTGACAGTGTGGAGTGATATTACTGTGACAGTGTGGAGTGACATAATGTGACAGTGTAGAGTGACATCACTGTGACAGTGTGGAGTGACATCACTGTGACAGTGTGGAGTGACATAATGTGACAGTGTGGAGTGACATCACTGTGACAGTGTAGAGTGACATACTGTATCAGTGTGGAGTGACATCACTGTGACAGTGTGGAGTGACTATCACCTGTGACAGTGTGGAGTGACATAATGTTACAGTGTGAGTGACATCACTGTGACAGTGTGGAGTGACATCACTGTGACAGTGTGGAGTGACATCACTGTGACAGTGTGGAGTGACATAATATGACAGTGTGGAGTGACATCACTGTGACAGTGTGGAGTGACATCACTATGACAGTGTGGACGTGAATAATATGACAGTGTGAAGTGAAATAATGTGACAGTGTGGAGTGACATAATGTGACAGTGTGGAGTGACATCACTGTGACAGTGTGGAGTGATATAATGTGACTGTGTGGAGTGATATCACTGTGACAGTGTGGAGTGACATAATGTGACAGTGTGTAGTGACATCACTGTGACGATGTGGAGTGACATCACTGTGACAGTGCGGAGTGACATCACTATGACTGTGTGGAGTGACATCACTGTGACAGTGTGGAGTGACATAATGTGTTAGTGTGGAGTGACATCACTGTGACAGTGTGGAGTGTCGTCACTGACAGTGCGGAGTGACATAATGTGACAGTGTGGAGTGACATCACTGTGGCACTGTGGAGTGACATAATGTGACAGTGTGGAGTGACATCCCTGTGACAGTGTGGAGTGACATCACTGTGACAGTGTGGAGTGACATACTGTATCAGTGTGGAGTGACATCACTGTGACAGTGTGGAGTGATATTACTGTGACAGTGTGGAGTGACATAATGTGACAGTGTAGAGTGACATCACTGTGACAGTGTGGAGTGACATCACTGTGACAGTGTGGAGTGATATAATGTGACAATGTGGAGTGACATTGCTATGACAGTGTGGAGTGACATAATGTGACAGTGTGCAGTGACATCACTGTGACAGTGTGGAGTGACATCACTGTGACAGTGTGGAGTGACATACTGTATCAGTGTGGAGTGACATCACTGTGACAGTGTGGAGTGATATCACTGTGACAGTGTGGAGTGACATAATGTGACAGTGTAGAGTGACATCACTGTGGACAGTGTGGAGGACATCACTGTGACAGTGTGGAGTGATATAATGTGACAATGTGGAGTGACATTACTATGACAGTGTGGAGTGACATAATGTGACAGTGTGCAGTGACATCACTGTGACAGTGTGGAGTAATATAATGTGACAGTGTGTAGTGACATCACTGTGACGATGTGGAGTGACATAATGTGTTAGTGTGGAGTGACATCACTGTGACAGTGTGGAGTGTCGTCACTGTGACAGTGTGGAGTGACATCACTGTGACAGTGTGGAGTGACATAATGTGATAGTGTGGAGTGACATCACTGTGACAGTGTGGAGTGAAATAATGTGTCAGTGTGGAAAAACATCACTGTGACAGTGTCAATTGACATAATATGACAGTGTGGAGTGACATCACTGTGACAGTGTGGAGTGACATCACTGTGACAGTGTCAATTGACATAATATGACAGTGTGGAGTGACATCACTGTGACAGTGTGGAGTGACATAATATGACAGTGTGGAGTGACATAATATGACAGTGTGAAGTGACATAATGTGACAATGTGGAGTGACATAATGTGACAGTGTGGAGTGACATCACTGTGACAGTGTGGAGTGATATAATGTGACAGTGTGGAGTGATATCACTGTGACAGTGTGGAGTGACATCACTGTGACAGTGCGGAGTGACATTACTGTGACAGTCTGGAGTGACATAATTTGTTAGTGTGGAGTGACATCACTGTGACAGTGTGGAGTGTCGTCACTGACGGTGCGGAGTGACATAATGTGACAGTGTGGAGTGACATCACTGTGACAGTGTGGAATGATAATGTGTCAGTGTGGAGTGACATCACTGTGACAGTGTGAAGTGACATAATATGACATTGTGGAGTGACATAATGTGACAGTGTGGAGTGACATCACTGTGACAGTGTGGAGTGACATCACTTTGATAGTGTGGAGAGACATCAATGTGACAGTGTGAAGTGACATAATGTGACAGTGTGGAGTTGTGGCACTGTGGAGTGACATAATGTGACAGTGTGGAGTGACATAATGTGACAGTGTGGAGTGACATCACTGTGACAGTGTGGAGTGACATACTGTATCAGTGTGGAGTGACATCATTGTGACAGTGTGGAGTGATATCACTGTGACAGTGTGGAGTGACATAATGTTACAGTGTAGAGTGACATCACTGTGACAGTGTGGAGTGACATCACTGTGACAGTGTGGAGTGACATCACTGTGACAGTGTGAGTGACATAATATGACAGTGTGGATGACATCACTGTGACAGTGTGGAGTGACATAATATGACAGTGTGGAGTGACATAATATGACAGTGTGAAGTGAAATAATGTGACAGTGTGGAGTGACATAATGTGACAGTGTGGAGTGACATCACTGTGACAGTGTGGAGTGATATAATGTGACTGTGTGGAGTGATATCACTGTGACGATGTGGAGTGACATCACTGTGACAGTGCGGAGTGACATAATGTGTTAGTGTGGAGTGACATCACTGTGACAGTGTGAAGTGTCGTCACTGACAGTGCGAGTGACATAATGTGACAGTGTGGAGTGACATCACTGTGACAGTGTGGAATGATAATGTGTCAGTGTGGAGTAACATCACTGTGACAGTGTGGAGTGTCGTCACTGACAGTGCGGAGTGACATAATGTGACAGTGTGGAGTGACATCACTGTGGCACTGTGGAGTGACATAATGTGACAGTGTGGAGTGACATCCCTGTGACAGTGTGGAGTGACATCACTGTGACAGTGTGGAGTGACATACTGTATCAGTGTGGAGTGACATCACTGTGACAGTGTGGAGTGATATTACTGTGACAGTGTGGAGTGACATCACTGTGACAGTGTAGAGTGACATCACTGTGACAGTGTGGAGTGACATCACTGTGACAGTGTGGAGTGATATAATGTGACAATGTGGAGTGACATTACTATGACAGTGTGGAGTGACATAATGAGACAGTGTGCAGTGACATCACTGACAGTGTGGAGTGACATCACTGTGACAGTGTGGAGTGACATACTGTATCAGTGTGGAGTGACATCACTGTGACAGTGTGGAGTGATATCACTGTGACAGTGTGGAGTGACATAATGTGACAGTGTGGAGTGACATACTGTGACAGTGTGGAGTGAGATAACTGTGACAATGTGGAGGACATTACTATTGACAGTGTGGAGTGACATAATGTGACAGTGTGCAGTGACATCACTGTGACAGTGTGGAGAGACATCACTGTGACAATGCGGTTGACATAATGTGACAGTGTGGAGTGACATCACTGTGACAGTGTGGAGTGACATACTGTATCAGTGTGGAGTGACATCACTGTGACAGTGTGAGTGACATATGTGACCGTGTGGAGTGACATAATGTGACAGTGTGGAGTGACATCACTGTGACAGTGTGGAGTGACATATGTGACAGTGTGGAGAGACATCACTGTGACAGTGTGGAGTGATATCACTGTGACAGTGTGGAGTGACATAATGTGACAGTGTGGAGTGACATAATGTGTTAGTGTGGAGTGACATCACTGTGACAGTGTGGAGTGACATCACTTTGATAGTGTGGAGTGACATCACTGTGACAGTGTGGAGTGACATAATGTGACAGTGTGGAGTGACATAATGTGACAGTGTGGAGTGACATCACTGTGACAGTGTGGAGTGACATAATGTGACAGTGTGGAGTGACATACTGTATCAGTGTGGAGTGACATACTGTGTCAGTGTGGAGTGACATCACTGTGACAGTGTGGAGTGACATCACTGTGACAGTGTGGAGTGACATCACTGTGACAGTGTGGAGTGACATAATGTGACAGTGTGGAGTGACATCACTGTGACAGTGTGGAGTGACATCACTGTGACAGTGTGGAGTGACATAATGTGACAGTGTGGAGTGACATCACTGTGACAGTGTGGAGTGACATCACTGTGACAGTGTGGAGTGACATCACTGTGACAGTGTGGAGTGACATAATGTGACAGTGTGGAGTGACATAATGTGATAGTGTGGAGTGACATCACTGTGACAGTGTGGAGTGACATAATGTGACAGTGTGGAGTGACATACTGTGACAGTGTGGAGTGACATACTGTGACAGTGTGGAGTGACATCACTGTGACAGTGTGGAGTGACATCACTGTGACAGTGTGGAGTGACATAATGTGACAGTGTGGAGTGACATCACTGTGACAGTGTGGAGTGACATCACTGTGACAGTGTGGAGTGACATCACTGTGACAGTGTGGAGTGACATACTGTGACAGTGTGGAGTGACATAATGTGACAGTGTGGAGTGACATCACTGTGACAGTGTGGAGTGACATACTGTGACAGTGTGGAGTGACATCACTGTGACAGTGTGGAGTGACATCACTGTGACAGTGTGGAGTGACATAATCTGACAGTGTGGAGTGACATCACTGTGACAGTGTGGAGTGACATCACTGTGACAGTGTGGAGTGACATCACTGTGACAGTGTGGAGTGACATAATGTGACAGTGTGGAGTGACATCACTGTGACAGTGTGGAGTGACATAATGTGACAGTGTGGAGTGACATAATATGACAGTGTGAAGTGAAATAATGTGACAGTGTGAGTGAGCATAATGTACATAATCCTGTGACAGTGTGGAGTGACATCACTGTGACAGTGTGGAGTGATATAATGTGACTGTGAGGAGTGATATCACTGTGCAGTGTGAGTGACATAACTGTGACAGTGTGGAGTGACTCACTGTGAACAGTGCGGAGTGATATACTGTGACTGTGTGGAGTGACTATCACTGTGACAGTGTGGAGTGACATAATGTGACAGTGTGTAGTGCCATCACTGTGACGATGTGGAGTGACTCACTGTGACAGTGCGGAGTGACATCACTATGACTGTGTGGAGTGACATCACTGTGACAGTGTGGAAGTGACATAATGTGTTAGTGTGGAGTGAACATCACTGTGACAGTGTGGAGTGTCGTCACTGACAGTGCGGAGTGACATAATGTGACAGTGTGGAGTGACATCACTGTGGCACTGTGGAGTGACATAATGTGACAGTGTGGAGTGACATCCCTGTGACAGTGTGGAGTGACATCACTGTGACAGTGTGGAGTGACATACTGTATCAGTGTGGAGTGACATCACTGTGACAGTGTGGAGTGATATTACTGTGACAGTGTGGAGTGAACATAATGTGACAGTGTAGAGTGACATCACTGTGACAGTGTGGAGTGACATCACTGTGACAGTGTGGAGTGATATATGTGACAATGTGAGTGACATTGCTATGACAGTGTGGAGTGACTAATGTGACAGTGTGCAGTGACATCACTGTGACAGTGTGGAGTGACATCACTGTGACAGTGTGGAGTGACATACTGTATCAGTGTGGAGTGACATCACTGTGACAGTGTGGAGTGATATCACTGTGACAGTGTGGAGTGACAATGTGACAGTGATAGTGTCGACAATCACTGTGACAGTGTGGAGTGACATCACTGTGACAGTGTGGAGTGATATAATGTGACAATGTGGAGTGACATTACTATGACAGTGTGGAGTGGACATAATGTGACAGTGTGCAGTGACATCACTGCTGACAGTGTGGAGTCAATATAATGTACATTGTGTAGTGAATCACTGTGCGATGTGGAGTGACATAATGTGTTAGTGTGGAGTGACATCACTGTGACAGTGTGGAGTGTCGTCACTGTGACAGTGTGGAGTGACATCACTGTGACAGTGTGGAGTGACATAATGTGATAGTGTGGAGTGACATCACTGTGACAGTGTGGAGTGAATAATGTGTCAGTGTGGAAAAACATCACTGTGACAGTGTCAATTGACATAATATGACAGTGTGGAGTGACATCACTGTGACAGTGTGGAGTGACATCACTGTGACAGTGTCAATTGACATAATATGACAGTGTGGAGTGACATCACTGTGACAGTGTGGAGTGACATAATATGACAGTGTGGAGTGACATAATATGACAGTGTGAAGTGACATAATGTGACAATGTGGAGTGACATAATGTGACAGTGTGGAGTGACATCACTGTGACAGTGTGGAGTGATATAATGTGACAGTGTGGAGTGATATCACTGTGACAGTGTGGAGTGACATCACTGTGACAGTGCGGAGTGACATTACTGTGACAGTCTGGAGTGACATAATTTGTTAGTGTGGAGTGACATCACTGTGACAGTGTGGAGTGTCGTCACTGACGGTGCGGAGTGACATAATGTGACAGTGTGGAGTGACATCACTGTGACAGTGTGGAATGATAATGTGTCAGTGTGGAGTGACATCACTGTGACAGTGTGAAGTGACATAATATGACATTGTGGAGTGACATAATGTGACAGTGTGGAGTGACATCACTGTGACAGTGTGGAGTGACATCACTTTGATAGTGTGGAGAGACATCAATGTGACAGTGTGAAGTGACATAATGTGACAGTGTGGAGTTGTGGCACTGTGGAGTGACATAATGTGACAGTGTGGAGTGACATAATGTGACAGTGTGGAGTGACATCACTGTGACAGTGTGGAGTGACATACTGTATCAGTGTGGAGTGACATAATGTGACAGTGTGGAGTGACTATCACTGAGACAGTGTGGAGTGACATAATGTTACAGTGTAGAGTGACATCACTGTGACAGTGTGGAGTGACATCACTGTGACAGTGTGGAGAGACATCACTGTGACAGTGTGGAGTGACATAATGTGACAGTGTGGAGTGACATCACTGTGACAGTGTGGAGTGACATAATATGACAGTGTGGAGTGACATAATATGACAGTGTGAGTGACATAATGTGACAGTGTGAGTGACATAATGTGACAGTGTGGAGTGACATCACTGTGACAGTGTGGAGTGATATAATGTGACTGTGTGAGTGACATCACTGTGACAGATGTGGAGTGACATCACTGTGACAGTGCGGAGTGACACTAATGTGCTAGTGTGGAGTGACATCACTGTGACAGTGTGAGTGACATCACTTGACAGTGGAGTGACATAATGTGACAGTGTGGAGTGACATCACTGTGACAGTGTGGAGTGATAATGTGTCAGTGTGAGTAACATCACTGTGACAGTGTGGAGTGTCGTCACTGACAGTGCGGAGTGACATAATGTGACAGTGTGGAGTGTCATCACTGTGGCACTGTGGAGTGACATAATGTGACAGTGTGGAGTGACATACCCTGTGACAGTGTGGAGTGACATCACTGTGACAGTGTGGAGTGACATACTGTATCAGTGTGGAGTGACATCACTGTGACAGTGTGGAGTGAAATACTGTGACAGTGTGGAGTGACATACTATGACAGTGTGAGTGACATCACTGTGACAGTGTGCAGTGACATCACTGTGACAGTGTGGAGTGACATAATGTGACACTGTGGGAGTGACAATTACTATGACAGTGTGGAGTGACATAATGAGACAGTGTGCAGTGACATCACTGTGACAGTGTGGAGTGACATCACTGTGACAGTGTGGAGTGACATACTGTATCAGTGTGGAGTGACATCACTGTGACAGTGTGGAGTGACATCACTGTGACAGTGTGGAGTGACATAATGTGACAGTGTGGAGTGACATCACTGTGACAGTGTGGAGTGACATAATGTGACAGTGTGGAGTGACATACTGTGACAGTGTGGAGTGACATAATGTGACAGTGTGGAGTGACATCACTGTGACAGTGTGGAGTGACATAATGTGACAGTGTGGAGTGACATAATGTGACAGTGTGGAGTGACATCACTGTGACAGTGTGGAGTGACATCACTGTGACAGTGTGGAGTGACATAATGTGACAGTGTGGAGTGACATCACTGTGACAGTGTGGAGTGACATACTGTGTCAGTGTGGAGTGACATCACTGTGACAGTGTGGAGTGACATAATGTGACAGTGTGGAGTGACATAATGTGACAGTGTGGAGTGACATCACTGTGACAGTGTGGAGTGACATAATGTGACAGTGTGGAGTGACATCACTGTGACAGTGTGGAGTGACATCACTGTGACAGTGTGGAGTGACATAATGTGACAGTGTGGAGTACATAATGTGTCAGTGTGGAGTGACATCACTGTGACAGTGTGGAGTGACATCACTTTGACAGGTGTGGAGAGACATCACTGTGACAGTGTGGAGTGACGTAATGTGACAGTGTGAAGTGACATAACTGTGACAGTGTGGAGTGACATCACTGTGACAGTGTGAGTGACATACTGTGACAGTGTGGAGTGACATCACTGTGACAGTGTGGAGTGACATAATGTACAGTGTGGAGTGACATCACTGTGACAGTGTGGAGTGATATCACTGTGACAGTGTGGAGTGACATCACTGTGACAGTGTGGAGTGACATACTGTGACAGTGTGGAGTGACATCACTGTGACAGTGTGGAGTGATATCACTGTGACAGTGTGGAGTGACATAATGTGACAGTGTGGAGTGACATCACTGTGACAGTGTGGAGTGACATCACTGTGACAGTGTGGAGAGACATCACTGTGACAGTGTGGAGTGACATAATATGACAGTGTGAAGTGACATAATGTGACAGTGTGGAGTGACATCACTGTGACAGTGTGGAGTGACATCACTGTGACAGTGTGGAGTGACATACTGTATCAGTGTGGAGTGACATCACTGTGACAGTGTGAGTGACATCACTGTGACAGTGTGGAGTGACATCACTGTGACAGTGTGGAGTGACATAATGTGACAGTGTGAGTGACATCACTGTGACAGTGTGGAGTGACATCACTGTGACAGTGTGGAGTGACATCACTGTGACAGTGTGGAGTGACATCACTGTGACAGTGTGGAGTGACATAATGTGACAGTGTGAGTGACATCACTGTGACAGTGTGGAGTGACATCACTGTGACAGTGTGGAGTGACATACTGTGACAGTGTGGAGTGACATCACTGTGACAGTGTGGAGTGACATACTGTGACAGTGTGGAGTGACATCACTGTGACAGTGTGGAGTGACATCACTGTGACAGTGTGGAGTGACATAATGTGACAGTGTGGAGTGACATCACTGTGACAGTGTGGAGTGAAATCACTGTGACAGTGTGGAGTGACATCACTGTGACAGTGTGGAGTGACATAATTGACAGTGTGGAGTGACATCACTGTGACAGTGAGGAGTGACTACTATGGGACAGTGTGGAGTGACATAATATGACAGGCTGAAGTGAAATAATGTGACAGTGTGGAGTGACATAATGTGACAGTGTGGAGTGACATCACTGTGACAGTGTGGAGTGATATACTGTGACTGTGTGGAGTGATATCACTGTGACAGTGTGGAGTGACATAATGTGACAGTGTGTAGTGACATCACTGTGACGATGTGGAGTGACATCACTGTGACAGTGCGGAGTGACATCACTATGACTGTGTGGAGTGACATCACTGTGACAGTGTGGAGTGACTAATGTGTAGCTGTGGAGTGACATCAATGTGACAGTGTGGAGTGTCGTCACTGACAGTGCGAGTGACATAATGTGACAGTGTGGAGTGACATCACTGTGACAGTGTGAATGATAATGTGTCAGTGTGGAGTAACCATCACTGTGACAGTGTGGAGTGTCGTCACTGACAGTGCGGAGTGAAATAATGTGACAGTGTGGAGTGACATCACTGATGGCCACTGTGGAGTGACATAAAGTGACAGTGTGGAGTGAATCCTGTGACAGTGTGGAGTGACATCACTGTGACAGTGTGGAGTGACATACTGTATCAGTGTGGAGTGAATCACTGTGACAGTGTGGAGTGAATTACTGTGACAGTGTGGTGTGACATAATGTGACAGTGTGAGTGACATCACTGTGACAGTGTGGAGTGACATCACTGTGACAGTGTGAGTGATATAATGTGACATTGTGGAGTGACATGCTATGACAGTGTGGAAGTGACATAATGTGACAGTGTGCAGTGACATCACTGTGACAGTGTGGAGTGACATCACTTGACAGTGTGGAGTGACATACTGTATCAGTGTGGAGTGACATCACTGTGACAGTGTGGAGTGATATCACTGTGACAGTGTGGAGTGACATAATGTGACAGTGTGGAGTGACATCACTGTGACAGTGTGGAGTGACATCACTGTGACAGTGTGGAGTGACATACTGTGACAGTGTGGAGTGACATCACTGTGACAGTGTGGAGTGACATAATGTGACAGTGTGAGTGACATCACTGTGACAGTGTGGAGTGACATAATGTGACAGTGTGGAGTGACATCACTGTGACAGTGTGGAGTGACATCACTGTGACAGTGCGGAGTGACATCACTGTGACAGTGTGGAGTGACATCACTGTGACAGTGTGGAGTGACATAATGTGTCAGTGTGGAGTGACATCACTGTGACAGTGTGGAGTGTCGTCACTGTGACAGTGTGGAGTGACATCACTGTGACAGTGTGGAGTGACATAATGTGACAGTGTGGAGTGACATCACTGTGACAGTGTGGAGTGACATCACTGTGTCAGTGTGAAAAACATCACTGTGACAGTGTCAAGTGACATCACTGTGACAGTGTGGAGTGACATCACTGTGACAGTGTGGAGTGACATCACTGTGACAGTGTGGAATGACATAATGTGACAGTGTGGAGTGACATCACTGTGACAGTGTGGAGTGACATCACTTGACAGTGTGGAGTGACATACTGTGACAGTGTGGAGTGACATCACTGTGACAGTGTGGAGTGACATAATGTGACAGTGTGGAGTGACATCACTGTGACAGTGTGGAGTGACATCACTGTGACAGTGTGGAGTGACATCACTGTGACAGTGTGGAGTGACATCACTGTGACAGTGTGGAGTGACATCACTGTGACAGTGGGAGTGACATAATGTTCAGTGTGGAGTGACATCACTGTGACAGTGTGGAGTGACATCACTGTACAGTGTGGAGTGACATCACTGTGACAGTGTGGAGTGACATACTGTGACAATTGTGGAGTGACATAATGTGACAGTGTGGAGTGACATCACTGTGACAGTGTGGAGTGACATCACTGTGACAGTGTGGAGTGACATAATGTATCAGTGTGGAGTGACATCACTGTGACAGTGTGGAGTGACATCACTTTGACTGTGTGGAGTGACATCACTGTGACAGTGTGAGTGACATACTGTGACAGTGTGGAGACATCACTGGACAGTGGAGTGACATAATGTGACAGTGTGGAGTGACATATGTGACAGTGTGGAGTGACATCACTGTGACAGTGTGGAGTGACATACTGTATCAGTGTGGAGTGACATCACTGTGACAGTGTGGAGTGACATCACTGTGACAGTGTGGAGTGACATAATGTGACAGTGTGGAGTGACATCACTGTGACAGTGTGGAGTGACATCACTGTGACAGTGTGGAGTGACATCACTGTGACAGTGTGGAGTGACATAATGTGACAGTGTGGAGTGACATACTGTATCAGTGTGGAGTGACATCACTGTGACAGTGTGGAGTGACATACTGGACAGTGTGAGTGACATCACTGTGACAGTGTGGAGTGACATAATGTGACAGTGTGGAGTGACATCACTGTGACAGTGTGGAGTGATCATAATGTGACAGTGTGAGTGACTATCACTGTGACAGTGTGGAGTGACATCACTGTGACAGTGTGTAGTGACATCACTGTGACGTGTGGAGTGACATCACTGTGACAGTGTGGAGTGACATAATGTGACAGTGTGGAGTGACATCACTGTGACAGTGGGAGTGACATCACTGACAGTGTGAGTGACATAATGTGACAGTGTGGAGTGACATCACTGTGACAGTGTGGAGTGACATAATGTGACAGTGTGGAGTGACATACTGTGACAGTGTGGAGTGACATCACTGACAGTGTGGAGTGACATAATGTGACAGTGTGGAGTGACATCACTGTGGACAGTGTGGAGTGACATAATGTGATAGTGTGGAGTGACATCATGTGACAGTGTGGAGTGACATCACTGTGACAGTGTGGAGTGACATCACTGTGACAGTGTGGAGTGACATAATGTGACAGTGTGGAGTGACATCACTGTGACAGTGTGGAGTGACATAATATGACAGTGTGGAGTGACATAATATGACAGTGTGAAGTGACATAATGTGACAGTGTGGAGTGACATCACTGTGACAGTGTGGAGTGACATCACTGTGACAGTGTGGAGTGATATAATGTGACAGTGTGGAGTGACATCACTGTGACAGTGTGGAGTGACATAATGTGACAGTGTGTAGTGACATCACTGTGACGATGTGGAGTGACATCACTGTGACAGTGCGGAGTGACATAATGTGTTAGTGTGGAGTGACATCACTGTGACAGTGTGAAGTGTCGTCACTGACAGTGCGAGTGACATAATGTGACAGTGTGGAGTGACATCACTGTGACAGTGTGGAGTGATAATGTGACAGTGTGGAGTACATCACTGTGACAGTGTGGAGTGTCGTCACTGACAGTGCGGAGTGACATCACTGTGACAGTGTGGAGTGACATCACTGTGACAATGTGGAGTCGACATATGTGACAGTGTGGAGTGAATCCCTGTGACAGTGTGGAGTGACATCACTGTGACAGTGTGGAGTGACATACTGTATCAGTGTGGAGTGACATCACTGTGACAGTGTGGAGTGATATTACTGTGACAGTGTGGAGTGACATCACTGTGACAGTGTAGAGTGAAATCACTGTGACAGTGTGGAGTGACATCACTGTGACAGTGTGGAGTGATATAATGTGACAATGTGGAGTGACATTACTATGACAGTGTGGAGTGACATAATGAGACAGTGTGCAGTGACATCACTGACAGTGTGGAGTGACATCACTGTGACAGTGTGGAGTGACATCACTGTGACAGTGTGGAGTGATATAATGTGACAATGTGGAGTGACATTACTATGACAGTGTGGAGTGACATAATGAGACAGTGTGCAGTGACATCACTGACAGTGTGGAGTGACATCACTGTGACAGTGTGGAGTGACATACTGTATCAGTGTGGAGTGACATCACTGTGACAGTGTGGAGTGATATCATGTGACAGTGTGAGTGAATACTGTGACAGTGTGAGTGACATCACTGTGACAGTGTGGAGTGACATAATGTGACAGTGTGGAGTGACATCACTGTGACAGTGTGGAGTGACATAACTGTACAGTGTGGAGTGACATCACTGTGACAGTGTGGAGTGACATCACTGTGACAGTGTGGAGTGACATACTGTGACAGTGTGGAGTGACATCACTGTGACAGTGTGGAGTGAATCACTGTGACAGTGCGGAGTGACATAATGTGACAGTGTGGAGTGACATCACTGATGACAGTGTGGAGTGACATCACTGTGACAGTGTGGAGTGACATACTGTATCAGTGTGGAGTGACATCACTGTGACAGTGTGAAGTGAAATAATGTGACAGTGTGGAGTGACATAATGTGACAGTGTGGAGTGACATCACTGTGACAGTGTGGAGTGATATAATGTGACAGTGTGGAGTGACATCACTGTGACAGTGTGGAGTGACATCACTGTGACAGTGTGGAGTGACATAATGTGACAGTGTGGAGTGACATAATGTGACAGTGGTGGAGTGACATCACTGTGACAGTGTGGAGTGACATCACTATGACAGTGTGGAGTGACATAATGTGACAGTGTGGAGTGACATCACTGTGACAGTGTGGAGTGACATAATGTGACAGTGTGGAGTGACATCACTGTGACAGTGTGAGTGACATAATGTGACAGTGTGGAGTGACATCACTGTGACAGTGTGGAGTGACATCACTGTGACAGTGTGGAGTGACATACTGTGACAGTGTGGAGTGACATCACAGTGACAGTGTGGAGTGACATCAATGTGACAGTGTGGAGTGACATCACTGTGACAGTGTGGAGTGACATAATGTGACAGTGTGGAGTGACATAATGTGACAGTGTGGAGTGACATCACTGTGACAGTGTGGAGTGACATCACTGTGACAGTGTGAGTGACATACTGTGACAGTGTGGAGTGACATCACTGTGACAGTGTGGAGTGACATCACTGTGACAGTGTGGAGTGACATCACTGTGACAGTGTGGAGTGACATACTGTGTCAGTGTGGAGTGACATCACTGTGACAGTGTGGAGTGACATCATGACAGTGTGGAGTGACATAATGTGACAGTGTGGAGTGACATCACTGTGACAGTGTGAGTGACATCACTGTGACAGTGTGGAGTGACATACTGTGACAGTGTGGAGTGACATCACTGTGACAGTGTGAGTGACATCACTGTGACAGTGTGGAGTGACATAATGTGACAGTGTGGAGTGACATCACTGTGACAGTGTGGAGTGACATAATGTGACAGTGTGGAGTGACATAATGTGACAGTGTGGAGTGACATCACTATGACAGTGTGGAGTGACATACTGACAGTGTGGAGTGACATCACTGTGACAGTGTGGAGTGACTATCACTGTGACAGTGTGGAGTGACATAATCTGACAGTGTGGAGTGACATCACTGTGACAGTGTGGAGTGACATCACTGTGACAGTGTGGAGTGACATCACTGTGACAGTGTGGAGTGACATAATGTGACAGTGTGGAGTGACATCACTGTGACAGTGTGGAGTGACATAATGTGACAGTGTGGAGTGACATAATGTGACAGTGTGGAGTGACATAACTGTGACAGTGTGGAGTGACATAATGTGACAGTGTGGAGTGACATCACTGTGACAGTGTGGAGTGACATAATGTGACAGTGTGGAGTGACATAATGTGACAGTGTGGAGTGACATCACTGTGACAGTGTGGAGTGACATAATGTGACAGTGTGGAGTGACATCACTGTGACAGTGTGGAGTGACATCACTGTGACAGTGTGGAGTGACATCACTGTGACAGTGTGGAGTGACATCACTGTGACAGTGTGGAGTGACATAATGTGACAGTGTGGAGTGACATCACTGTGACAGTGTGGAGTGACATCACTGACAGTGTGGAGTGACATAATGTGACAGTGTGGAGTGACATCACTGTGACAGTGTGGAGTGATAATGTGTCAGTGTGGAGTAGACATCACTGTGACAGTGTGGAGTGATAGTCACTGACAGTGCGGAGTGACATGATGTGACAGTGTGGAGTGACATCACTGTGGCAGTGTGGAGTGACATACTGTGCAGTGTGGAGTGACATCACTGTGACAGTGTGAGTGACATCACTGTGACAGTGTGGAGTGACATACTGTGACAGTGTGGAGTGACATCACTGTGACAGTGTGGAGTGAATCACTGTGACAGTGTGGAGTGACATAATGTGACAGTGTTGAGTGACATCACTGTGACAGTGTGGAGTGACATCACTGTGACAGTGTGGAGTGACATAATGTGACATTGTGGAGTGACATACTGTGACAGTGTGGAGTGACATCACTGTGACAGTGTGAGTGACATCACTGTGACCGTGTGGAGTGACTATAATGTGACAGTGTGGAGTGACATAATGTGACAGTGTGAGTGACATCACTGTGACAGTGTGGAGAGACATCACTGTGACAATGCGGTTGACATAATGTGACAGTGTGGAGTGACATCACTGTGACAGTGTGGAGTGACATCACTGTGACAGTGTGGAGTGACATACTGTATCAGTGTGGAGTGACATCACTGTGACAGTGTGAAGTGACATAATGTGACCGTGTGGAGTGACATAATGTGACAGTGTGGAGTGACATCACTGTGACAGTGTGCGAGTGACATCACTATGACTGTGTGGAGTGACATCACTGTGACAGTGTGGAGTGACATAATGTGTTAGTGTGAGTGACATCACTGTGACAGTGTGGAGTGTCGTCACTGACAGTGCGAGTGACATAATGTGACAGTGTGGAGTGACATCACTGTGCACGTGTGGAATGATAATGTGTCAGTGTGGAGTAACATCACTGTGACAGTGTGGAGTGTCGTCACTGACAGTGCGGAGTGACATAATGTGACAGTGTGGAGTGACATCACTGTGGCACTGTGGAGTGACATAATGTGACAGTGTGGAGTGACATCCCTGTGACAGTGTGGAGTGACATCACTGTGACAGTGTGGAGTGACATACTGTGACAGTGTGGAGTGACATCACTGTGACAGTGTGGAGTGACATACTGTGACAGTGTGGAGTGACATCACTGTGACAGTGTGGAGTGAAATAATGTGACAGTGTGGAGTGACATCACTGTGACAGTGTGGAGTGAAATAATGTGACAGTGTGGAGTGACATTCACTGTGACAGTGTGGAGTGACATAATGAGACAGTGTGCAGTGACATCACTGACAGTGTGGAGTGACATCACTGTGACAGTGTGGAGTGACATCACTGTGACAGTGTGGAGTGACATCAATGTGACAGTGTGGAGTGACTATCACTGTGACAGTGTGGAGTGACATAATGTGACAGTGTGAGTGACATCACTGTGACAGTGTGGAGTGACATCACTGTGACAGTGTGGAGTGACATACTGTGACAGTGTGGAGTGACATCACTGTGACAGTGTGGAGTGATATCACTGTGACAGTGTGGAGTGACATAATGTGACAGTGTGGAGTGACATCACTGTGACAGTGTGGAGTGATATAATGTGACAATGTGGAGTGACATTACTATGACAGTGTGGAGTGACATAATGTGACAGTGTGCAGTGACATCACTGTGACAGTGTGGAGTAATATAATGTGACAGTGTGGAGTGACATAATGTGACAGTGTGCAGTGACATCACTGTGACAGTGTGGAGAGACATCACTGTGACATGGGGTGACATAATGTGACAGTGTGGAGTGACATCACTGTGACAGTGTGGAGTGACATCACTGTGACAGTGTGGAGTGACATACTGTGACAGTGTGGAGTGACATCACTGTGACAGTGTGAAGTGACATCACTGTGACCGTGTGGAGTGACATAATGTGACAGTGTGGAGTGACATCACTGTGACAGTGTGGAGTGACATAATGTGACAGTGTGGAGAGACATCACTGTGACAGTGTGGAGTGATATCACTGTGACAGTGTGGAGTGACATAATGTGACAGTGTGGAGTGACATAATGTGTTAGTGTGGAGTGACATCACTGTGACAGTGTGGAGTGACATCACTGTGACAGTGTGGAGTGACATCACTGTGACAGTGTGGAGTGACATAATGTGATAGTGTGGAGTGACATCACTGTGACAGTGTGGAGTGACATAATGTGTCAGTGTGGAAAAACATCACTGTGACAGTGTCAATTGACATAATATGACAGTGTGGAGTGACATCACTGTGACAGTGTGGAGTGACATCACTGTGACAGTGTCAATTGACATAATATGACAGTGTGGAGTGACATCACTGTGACAGTGTGGAGTGACATAATATGACAGTGTGGAGTGACATAATATGACAGTGTGAAGTGACATAATGTGACAATGTGGAGTGACATAATGTGACAGTGTGGAGTGACATCACTGTGACAGTGTGGAGTGATATAATGTGACAGTGTGGAGTGACATCACTGTGACAGTGTGGAGTGACATCACTGTGACAGTGTGGAGTGACATCACTGTGACAGTGTGGAGTGACATCACTGTGACAGTGTGGAGTTACATAATTTGTTAGTGTGGAGTGACATCACTGTGACAGTGTGAGTGTCGTCACCTGACAGTGGGAGTGACATAATGTGACAGTGTGGAGTGACATCACTGTGACAGTGTGAGTGACATAATATGACAGTGTGGAGTGACATAATGTGACAGTGTGAGTGACATCACTGTGACAGTGTGGAGTGACATAATGTGACAGTGTGATGTGACATAATGTGACAGTGTGGAGTGACATAATGTGACAGTGTGGAGTGACATAATGTGACAGTGTGGAGTGACATAATGTGACAGTGTGGAGTGACATCACTGTGACAGTGTGGAGTGACATACTGCATCAGTGTGGAGTGACATCATTGTGACAGTGTGGAGTGATATCACTGTGACAGTGTGGAGTGACATAATGTTACAGTGTAGAGTGACATCACTGTGACAGTGTGGAGTGACATCACTGTGACAGTGTGGAGTGACATCACTGTGACAGTGTGGAGTGACATAATATGACAGTGTGGAGTGACATCACTGTGACAGTGTGGAGTGACATAATATGACAGTGTGGAGTGACATAATATGACAGTGTGAAGTGAAATAACGTGACAGTGTGGAGTGACATAATGTGACAGTGTGGAGTGACATCACTGTGACAGTGTGGAGTGAAATAATGTGACTGTGTGGAGTGACATAATGTGACAGTGTGGAGTGACATCACTGTGACAGTGTGGAGTGATATAATGTGACTGTGTGGAGTGATATCACTGTGACAGTGTGGAGTGACATCACTGTGACAGTGCGGAGTGACATCACTATGACTGTGTGGAGTGACATCACTGTGACAGTGTGGAGTGACATAATGTGTTAGTGTGGAGTGACATCACTGTGACAGTGTGGAGTGTCGTCACTGACAGTGCGAGTGACATAATGTGACAGTGTGGAGTGACATCACTGTGACAGTGTGGAATGATAATGTGTCAGTGTGGAGTAACATCACTGTGACAGTGTGGAGTGTCGTCACTGACAGTGCGGAGTGACATGATGTGACAGTGTGGAGTGACATCACTGTGGCACTGTGGAGTGACATAATGTGACAGTGTGGAGTGACATCCCTGTGACAGTGTGGAGTGACATCACTGTGACAGTGTGGAGTGACATACTGTATCAGTGTGGAGTGACATCACTGTGACAGTGTGGAGTGATATCACTGTGACAGTGTGGAGTGACATAATGTGACAGTGTAGGAGTGACATCACTGTGGACAGTGTGGAGTGACATCACTGTGACAGTGTGGAGTGATATAATGTGACAATGTGGAGTGACTTACTATGACAGTGTGGAGTGACATAATGTGACAGTGTGCAGGTGACATCACTGTGACAGTGTGGAGAGACATCACTGTGACAATGCGGTTGACATAATGTGACAGTGTGGAGTGACATCACTGTGACAGTGTGGAGTGACATCACTGTGACAGTGTGGAGTGACATAATGTGACAGTGTGGAGTGACATCACTGTGACAGTGTGAGTGACATAATGTGACAGAGTGGAGTGACATAATGTGACAGTGTGGAGTGACATCACTGTGACAGTGTGGAGTGACATCACTATGACTGTGTGGAGTGACATCACTGTGACAGTGTGGAGTGACATAATGTGTCAGTGTGGAGTGACATCACTGTGACAGTGTGGAGTGTCGTCACTGACAGTGCGAGTGACATAAAGTGACAGTGTGGAGTGACATCACTGTGACAGTGTGGAATGATAATGTATAGTGTGGAGTAACATCACTGTGACAGTGTGGAGTGTCGTCACTGACAGTGCGGAGTGACATAATGTGACAGTGTGGAGTGACATCACTGTGGCACTGTGGAGTGACATAATGTGACAGTGTGGAGTGACATCACTGTGACAGTGTGGAGTGACATCACTGTGACAGTGTGGAGTGACATACTGTATCAGTGTGGAGTGACATCACTGTGACAGTGTGGAGTGATATCACTGTGACAGTGTGGAGTGACATAATGTGACAGTGTAGAGTGACATCACTGTGACAGTGTGGAGTGACATCACTGTGACAGTGTGGAGTGATATACTGTGACATTGTGGAGTGACATACTATGACAGTGTGGAGTGACATAATGTGACAGTGTGCAGTGACATCACTGTGACAGTGTGGAGTAATATAATGTGACAGTGTGGAGTGACATAATGTGACAGTGTGCAGTGACATCACTGTGACAGTGTGGAGTGACATCACTGTGACAGTGTGGGGTGACATCAATGTGACAGTGTGGAGTGACATACTGTATCAGTGTGGAGTGACATCACTGTGACAGTGTGAAGTGACATCACTGTGACAGTGTGGAGTGACATAATGTGACAGTGTGGAGTGACATCACTGTGACAGTGTGGAGTGACATCAAGTGACAGTGTGGAGAGACATCACTGTGACAGTGTGGAGTGACATCACTGTGACAGTGTGGAGTGACATCATGTGACAGTGTGGAGTGACATACTGTGATAGTGTGGAAAGACATCACTGTGACAGTGTGATTGACATAATATGACAGTGTGGAGTGACATCACTGTGACAGTGTGAGTGACATCACTGTGACAGTGTCGAGTGACATAATATGACAGTGTGAGTGACATCACTGTGACAGTGTGGAGTGACATAATGTGACAGTGTGGAGTGACATCACTATGACAGTGTGAGTGACATAATGGACAATGTGGAGTGACATCACTGTGACAGTGTGGAGTGACATCACTGTGACAGTGTGGAGTGATATAATGTGACAGTTTGGAGTGACATCACTATGACAGTGTGGAGTGACATCACTGTGACAGTGTGGAGTGATATAATGTGACAGTGTGGAGTGACATCACTGTGACAGTGTGGAGTGTCGTCACTGACAGTGCGGAGTGACATAATGTGACAGTGTGGAGTGACATCACTGTGACAGTGTGGAGTGACATAATGTGACAGTGTGCAGTGACATCACTGTGACAGTGTGGAGTACATAATGTGACAGTGTGGAGTGACATAATGTGACAGTGTGGCAGTGACATCACTGTGACAGTGTGGAGAGACATCACTGTGACAGTGCGAGTGACATAATGTGACAGTGTGGAGTGACATCACTGTGACAGTGTGGAGTGACATCACTGTGACAGTGTGGAGTGACATACTGTATCAGTGTGGAGTGACATCACTGTGACAGTGTGAAGTGACATAATGTGACAGTGTGGAGTGACATACTGTGACAGTGTGGAGTGAAATCACTGTGACAGTGTGGAGTGACATCACTATGACTGTGTGGAGTGACATCACTGTGACAGTGTGGAGTGACATAATGTGACAGTGTGGAGTGACATCACTGTGACAGTGTGGAGTGACATCACTGACAGTGCGAGTGACATAATGTGACAGTGTGGAGTGACATCACTGTGACAGTGTGGATGATAATGTGTCAGTGTGGAGTACATCACTGTGACAGTGTGGAGTGTCGACAATGACAGTGCGGAGTGACATAATGTGACAGTGTGGAGTGACATCACTGTGACAGTGTGGAGTGACATCACTGTGACAGTGTGGAGTGACATACTGTATCAGTGTGGAGTGACATCACTGTGACAGTGTGGAGTGATATCACTGTGACAGTGTGGAGTGACATCACTGTGACAGTGTAGAGTGACATCACTGTGACAGTGTGGAGTGACATCACTGTGACAGTGTGGAGTGACATAATGTGACAATGTGGAGTGACATTACTATGACAGTGTGGAGTGACATAATGTGACAGTGTGCAGTGACATCACTGTGACAGTGTGGAGTAATATAATGTGACAGTGTGGAGTGACATAATGTGACAGTGTGCAGTGACATCACTGTGACAGTGTGGAGTGACATCACTGTGACAGTGTGGAGTGACATCACTGTGACAGTGTGGAGTGACATACTGTATCAGTGTGGAGTGACATCACTGTGACAATGTGAAGTGACATAATGTGACCGTGTGGAGTGACATAATGTGACAGTGTGGAGTGACATCACTGTGACAGTGTGGAGTGACATCAATGTGACAGTGTGGAGAGACATCACTGTGACAGTGTGGAGTGATATCACTGTGACAGTGTGGAGTGACATAATGTGACAGTGTGGAGTGACATCACTGTGACAGTGTGGAAAACATCACTGTGACAGTGTCAATTGACATAATATGACAGTGTGGAGTGACATCACTGTGACAGTGTGGAGTGACATCACTGTGACAGTGTCATTGACATAATATGACAGTGTGAAGTGACATCACTGTGACAGTGTGGAGTGACATAATATGACAGTGTGGAGTGACATAATATGACAGTGTGGAAGTGACATAATGTGACAGTGTGGAGTGACATCACTGTGACAGTGTGGAGTGACATCACTGTGACAGTGTGGAGTGACATTATGTGACAGTTTGGAGTGACATCACTATGACAGTGTGGAGTGACATCACTGTGACAGTGCGGAGTGACATACTGTGACAGTGTGGAGTGACATCACTGTGACAGTGTGGAGTGATATATGTGACAGTGTGGAGTGACATCACTGTGACAGTGTGGAGTGACTTCACTGTGACAGTGTGGAGTGACATAATGTGACAGTGTGGAGTGACATCACTGTGACAGTGTGGAGTGACATAATGTGTCAGTGTGGAGTGACATCACTGTGACAGTGTGGAGTGACATCACTGTGACAGTGTGGAGTGAACATACTGTGACAGTGTGGAGTGACATCACTGTGACAGTGTGAAGTGACATAATATGACAGTGTGGAGTGACATAATGTGACAGTGTGGAGTGACATCACTGTGACAGTGTGGAGTGACATAATGTGACAGTGTGAGTGACATAATGTGACAGTGTGGAGTGACATAATGTGACAGTGTGGAGTGACATCACTGTGACAGTGTGGAGTGACATACTGATCAGTGTGGAGTGACATCAATGTGACAGTGTGGAGTGACTATCACTGTGACAGTGTGGAGTGACATAATGTGACAGTGTAGAGTGACATCACTGTGACAGTGTGGAGTGACATCACTGTGACAGTGTGGAGTGACATCACTGTGACAGTGTGGAGTGACATAATATGACAGTGTGGAGTGACATCACTGTGACAGTGTGGAGTGACATAATATGACAGTGTGGAGTGACATAATATGACAGTGTGAAGTGACATAATGTGACAGTGTGGAGTGACATAATGTGACAGTGTGGAGTGACATCACTGTGACAGTGTGGAGTGACATAATGTGACAGTGTGGAGTGACATCACTGTGACAGTGTGGAGTGACATCACTGTGACAGTGTGGAGTGACATAATGTGACAGTGTGGAGTGACATCACTGTGACAGTGTGGAGTGACATCACTGTGACAGTGCGGAGTGACATCACTATGACTGTGTGGAGTGACATCACTGTGACAGTGTGGAGTGACATAATGTGTCAGTGTGGAGTGACATCACTGTGACAGTGTGGAGTGTCGATCACTGACAGTGCGAGTGACATAATGTGACAGTGTGGAGTGACATCACTGTGACAGTGTGGAATGAATAATGTGACAGTGTGGAGTGACATAATGTGACAGTGTGGAGTTGACATCACTGTGACAGTGTGGAGTGACATATGTGACAGTGTGGAGTGACATCACTGTGACAGTGTGGAGTGACATAATGTGACAGTGTGGAGTGACATCACTGTGACAGTGTGGAGTGACATCACTGTGACAGTGTGGAGTGACATACTGTGACAGTGTGGAGTGACATCACTGTGACAGTGTGGAGTGACATCACTGTGACAGTGTGGAGTGACATAATGTGACAGTGTGGAGTGACATCACTGTGACAGTGTGGAGTGACATCACTGTGACAGTGTGGAGTGACATAATGTGACAGTGTGGAGTGACATCACTGTGACAGTGTGGAGTGATATCACTGTGACAGTGTGGAGTGACATAATGTGACAGTGTGGAGTGACATAATGTGACAGTGTGGAGTGACATCACTGTGACAGTGTCAATTGACATAATATGACAGTGTGGAGTGACATCACTGTGACAGTGTGGAGTGATATCACTGTGACAGTGTGAAGTGACATAATGTGACAGTGTGGAGTGACATCACTGTGACAGTGTGGAGTGACATAATGTGACAGTGTGGAGTGACATAATGTGACAGTGTGGAGTGACATAATGTGACAGTGGAGTGACATCACTGTGACAGTGTGGAGTGACATCACTGTGACAGTGTGGAGTGACATAATGTGACAGTGTGGAGTGACATCACTGTGACAGTGTGGAGTGACATCACTGTGACAGTGTGGAGTGACATAATGTGTTAGTGTGGAGTGACATCACTGTGACAGTGTGGAGTGTCGTCACTGACAGTGCGGAGTGACATAATGTGACAATGTGGAGTGACATTACTATGACAGTGTGGAGTGACATAATGTGACAGTGTGCAGTGACATCACTGTGACAGTGTGGAGTAATATAATGTGACAGTGTGGAGTGACATAATGTGACAGTGTGCAGTGACATCACTGTGACAGTGTGGAGTGACATCACTGTGACAATGCGGTTGACATAATGTGACAGTGTGGAGTGACATCACTGTGACAGTGTGGAGTGACATCACTGTGACAGTGTGGAGTGAAATACTGTATCAGTGTGGAGTGACATCACTGTGACAGTGTGAAGTGACATAATGTGACAGTGTGGAGTGACATCACTGTGACAGTGTGGAGTGACATCACTGTGACAGTGTGGAGTGACATCACTATGACTGTGTGGAGTGACATACTGTGACAGTGTGGAGTGACATAATGTGTCAGTGTGGAGTGACATCACTGTGACAGTGTGGAGTGTCGTCACTGACAGTGCGAGTGACATAATGTGACAGTGTGGAGTGACATCACTGTGACAGTGTGGAATGATAATGTGTCAGTGTGGAGTAACATCACTGTGACAGTGTGGAGTGTCGTCACTGACAGTGCGGAGTGACATAATGTGACAGTGTGGAGTGACATCCCTGTGACAGTGTGGAGTGACATCACTGTGACAGTGTGGAGTGACATACTGTATCAGTGTGGAGTGACATCACTGTGACAGTGTGGATTGACATCACTGTGACAGTGTCAATTGACATAATATGACAGTGTGAAGTGACATCACTGTGACAGTGTGGAGTGACATAATATGACAGTGTGGAGTGACATAATATGACAGTGTGAAGTGACATAATGTGACAATGTGGAGTGACATCACTGTGACAGTGTGGAGTGACATCACTGTGACAGTGTGGAGTGATATTATGTGACAGTTTGGAGTGACATCACTATGACAGTGTGGAGTGACATCACTGTGACAGTGCGGAGTGACATCACTATGACAGTGTGGAGTGACATCACTGTGACAGTGTGGAGTGATATTATGTGACAGTTTGGAGTGATATCACTGTGACAGTGTGGAGTGACATCACTGTGACAGTGCGGAGTGACATCACTATGACAGTGTGGAGTGACATCACTGTGACAGTGTGGAGTTACATAATTTGTTAGTGTGGAGTGACATCACTGTGACAGTGTGGAGTGTCGTCACTGACAGTGCGGAGTGACATAATGTGACAGTGTGGAGTGACATCACTGTGACAGTGTGAAGTGACATAATATGACATTGTGGAGTGACATAATGTGACAGTGTGGAGTGACATCACTGTGACAGTGTGGAGTGACATAATATGACAGTGTGAAGTGACATAATGTGACAGTGTGGAGTTGTGGCACTGTGGAGTGACATAATGTGACAGTGTGGAGTGACATAATGTGACAGTGTGGAGTGACATCACTGTGACAGTGTGGAGTGACATACTGCATCAGTGTGGAGTGACATCATTGTGACATTGTGGAGTGATATCACTGTGACAGTGTGGAGTGACATAATGTTACAGTGTAGAGTGACATCACTGTGACAGTGTGGAGTGACATCACTGTGACAGTGTGGAGTGACATCACTGTGACAGTGTGGAGTGACATAATATGACAGTGTGGAGTGACATCACTGTGACAGTGTGGAGTGACATAATATGACAGTGTGGAGTGACATAATATGACAGTGTGAAGTGAAATAATGTGACAGGGTGGAGTGACATAATGTGACAGTGTGGAGTGACATCACTGTGACAGTGTGGAGTGAAATAATGTGACTGTGTGGAGTGACATAATGTGACAGTGTGGAGTGACATCACTGTGACAGTGTGGAGTGATATAATGTGACTGTGTGGAGTGATATCACTGTGACAGTGTGGAGTGACATCACTGTGACAGTGCGGAGTGACATCACTATGACTGTGTGGAGTGACATCACTGTGACAGTGTGGAGTGACATAATGTGTTAGTGTGGAGTGACATCACTGTGACAGTGTGGAGTGTCGTCACTGACAGTGCGAGTGACATAATGTGACAGTGTGGAGTGACATCACTGTGACAGTGTGGAATGATAATGTGTCAGTGTGGAGTAACATCACTGTGACAGTGTGGAGTGTCGTCACTGACAGTGCGGAGTGACATAATGTGACAGTGTGGAGTGACATCACTGTGGCACTGTGGAGTGACATAATGTGACAGTGTGGAGTGACATCCCTGTGACAGTGTGGAGTGACATCACTGTGACAGTGTGGAGTGACATACTGTATCAGTGTGGAGTGACATCACTGTGACAGTGTGGAGTGATATCACTGTGACAGTGTGGAGTGACATAATGTGACAGTGTAGAGTGACATCACTGTGACAGTGTGGAGTGACATCACTGTGACAGTGTGGAGTGATATAATGTGACAATGTGGAGCGACATTACTATGACAGTGTGGAGTGACATAATGTGACAGTGTGCAGTGACATCACTGTGACAGTGTGGAGTAATATAATGTGACAGTGTGGAGTGACATAATGTGACAGTGTGCAGTGACATCACTGTGACAGTGTGGAGAGACATCACTGTGACAATGCGGTTGACATAATGTGACAGTGTGGAGTGACATCACTGTGACAGTGTGGAGTGACATCACTGTGACAGTGTGGAGTGACATACTGTATCAGTGTGGAGTGACATCACTGTGACAGTGTGAAGTGACATAATGTGACCGTGTGGAGTGACATAATGTGACAGTGTGGAGTGACATCACTGTGACAGTGTGGAGTGACATCACTATGACTGTGTGGAGTGACATCACTGTGACAGTGTGGAGTGACATAATGTGTTAGTGTGGAGTGACATCACTGTGACAGTGTGGAGTGACATAATGTGTTAGTGTGGAGTGACATCACTGTGACAGTGTGGAGTGTCGTCACTGACAGTGCGAGTGACATAATGTGACAGTGTGGAGTGACATCACTGTGACAGTGTGGAATGATAATGTGTCAGTGTGGAGTAACATCACTGTGACAGTGTGGAGTGTCGTCACTGACAGTGCGGAGTGACATAATGTGACAGTGTGGAGTGACATCACTGTGACAGTGTGGAGTGACATCACTGTGACAGTGTGGAGTGACATACTGTAACAGTGTGGAGTGACATCACTGTGACAGTGTGGAGTGATATCACTGTGACAGTGTGGAGTGACATAATGTGACAGTGTAGAGTGACATCACTGTGACAGTGTGGAGTGACATCACTGTGACAGTGTGGAGTGATATAATGTGACAATGTGGAGTGACATTACTATGACAGTGTGGAGTGACATAATGTGACAGTGTGCAGTGACATCACTGTGACAGTGTGGAGTAATATAATGTGACAGTGTGGAGTGACATAATGTGACAGTGTGCAGTGACATCACTGTGACAGTGTGGAGTGACATCACTGTGACAGTGTGGAGTGACATCACTGTGACAGTGTGGAGTGACATACTGTATCAGTGTGGAGTGACATCACTGTGACAATGTGAAGTGACATAATGTGACCGTGTGGAGTGACATAATGTGACAGTGTGGAGTGACATCACTGTGACAGTGTGGAGTGACATAATGTGACAGTGTGGAGAGACATCACTGTGACAGTGTGGAGTGATATCACTGTGACAGTGTGGAGTGACATAATGTGACAGTGTGGAGTGACATAATGTGTTAGTGTGGAAAAACATCACTGTGACAGTGTCAATTGACATAATATGACAGTGTGGAGTGACATCACTGTGACAGTGTGGAGTGACATCACTGTGACAGTGTCAATTGACATAATATGACAGTGTGAAGTGACATCACTGTGACAGTGTGGAGTTACATAATATGACAGTGTGGAGTGACATAATATGACAGTGTGATGTGACATAATGTGACAATGTGGAGTGACATCACTGTGACAGTGTGGAGTGACATCACTGTGACAGTGTGGAGTGATATAATGTGACAGTTTGGAGTGACATCACTATGACAGTGTGGAGTGACATCACTGTGACAGTGTGGAGTGACATAATTTGTTAGTGTGGAGTGACATCACTGTGACAGTGTGGAGTGTCGTCACTGACAGTGCGGAGTGACATAATGTGACAATGTGGAGTGACATTACTATGACAGTGTGGAGTGACATAATGTGACAGTGTGCAGTGACATCACTGTGACAGTGTGGAGTAATATAATGTGACAGTGTGGAGTGACATAATGTGACAGTGTGCAGTGACATCACTGTGACAGTGTGGAGAGACATCACTGTGACAATGCGGTTGACATAATGTGACAGTGTGGAGTGACATCACTGTGACAGTGTGGAGTGACATCACTGTGACAGTGTGGAGTGACATACTGTATCAGTGTGGAGTGACATCACTGTGACAGTGTGAAGTGACATAATGTGACCGTGTGGAGTGACATAATATGACATTGTGGAGTGACATAATGTGACAGTGTGGAGTGACATCACTGTGACAGTGTGGAGTGATATCACTGTGACAGTGTGAAGTGACATAATGTGACCGTGTGGAGTGACATAATGTGACAGTGTGGAGTGACATCACTGTGACAGTGTGGAGTGACATCACTATGACTGTGTGGAGTGACATCACTGTGACAGTGTGGAGTGACATAATGTGTTAGTGTGGAGTGACATCACTGTGACAGTGTGGAGTGTCGTCACTGACAGTGCGAGTGACATAATGTGACAGTGTGGAGTGACATCACTGTGACATTGTGGAATGATAATGTGTCAGTGTGGAGTAACATCACTGTGACAGTGTGGAGTGTCGTCACTGACAGTGCGGAGTGACATAATGTGACAGTGTGGAGTGACATCACTGTGGCACTGTGGAGTGACATAATGTGACAGTGTGGAGTGACATCCCTGTGACAGTGTGGAGTGACATCACTGTGACAGTGTGGAGTGACATACTGTATCAGTGTGGAGTGACATCACTGTGACAGTGTGGAGTGATATCACTGTGACAGTGTGGAGTGACATAATGTGACAGTGTAGAGTGACATCACTGTGACAGTGTGGAGTGACATCACTGTGACAGTGTGGAGTGATATAATGTGACAATGTGGAGTGACATTACTATGACAGTGTGGAGTGACATAATGTGACAGTGTGCAGTGACATCACTGTGACAGTGTGGAGTAATATAATGTGACAGTGTGGAGTGACATAATGTGACAGTGTGCAGTGACATCACTGTGACAGTGTGGAGTGACATCACTGTGACAGTGTGGAGTGACATCACTGTGACAGTGTGGAGTGACATACTGTATCAGTGTGGAGTGACATCACTGTGACAATGTGAAGTGACATAATGTGACCGTGTGGAGTGACATAATGTGACCGTGTGGAGTGACATAATGTGACAGTGTGGAGTGACATCACTGTGACAGTGTGGAGTGACATAATGTGACAGTGTGGAGAGACATCACTGTGACAGTGTGGAGTGATATCACTGTGACAGTGTGGAGTGACATAATGTGACAGTGTGGAGTGACATAATGTGTTAGTGTGGAAAAACATCACTGTGACAGTGTCAATTGACATAATATGACAGTGTGGAGTGACATCACTGTGACAGTGTGGATTGACATCACTGTGACAGTGTCAATTGACATAATATGACAGTGTGAAGTGACATCACTGTGACAGTGTGGAGTGACATAATATGACAGTGTGGAGTGACATAATATGACAGTGTGAAGTGACATAATGTGACAATGTGGAGTGACATCACTGTGACAGTGTGGAGTGACATCACTGTGACAGTGTGGAGTGATATTATGTGACAGTTTGGAGTGACATCACTATGACAGTGTGGAGTGACATCACTGTGACAGTGTGGAGTGACATAATTTGTTAGTGTGGAGTGACATCACTGTGACAGTGTGGAGTGTCGTCACTGACAGTGCGGAGTGACATAATGTGACAGTGTGGAGTGACATCACTGTGACAGTGTGAAGTGACATAATATGACATTGTGGAGTGACATAATGTGACAGTGTGGAGTGACATCACTGTGACAGTGTGGAGTGATATCACTGTGACAGTGTGGAGTGACATAATGTGACAGTGTGGAGTGACATCACTGTGACAGTGTGGAGTGACATCACTTTGATAGTGTGGAGAGACATCACTGTGACAGTGTGGAGTGACATAATATGACAGTGTGAAGTGACATAATGTGACAGTGTGGAGTGACATCACTGTGACAGTGTGGAGTGACATAATGTGACAGTGTGGAGTGACATCACTGTGACAGTGTGGAGTGATATAATGTGACTGTGTGGAGTGATATCACTGTGACAGTGTGGAGTGACATAATGTGACAGTGTGTAGTGACATCACTGTGACGATGTGGAGTGACATCACTGTGACAGTGCGGAGTGACATCACTATGAATGTGTGGAGTGACATCACTGTGACAGTGTGAAGTGACATAATATGACATTGTGGAGTGACATAATGTGACAGTGTGGAGTGACATCACTGTGACAGTGTGGAGTGATATCACTGTGACAGTGTGAAGTGACATAATGTGACCGTGTGGAGTGACATAATGTGACAGTGTGGAGTGACATCACTGTGACAGTGTGGAGTGACATCACTATGACTGTGTGGAGTGACATCACTGTGACAGTGTGGAGAGACATAATGTGTTAGTGTGGAGTGACATCACTGTGACAGTGTGGAGTGTCGTCACTGACAGTGCGAGTGACATAATGTGACAGTGTGGAGTGACATCACTGTGACAGTGTGGAATGATAATGTGTCAGTGTGGAGTAACATCACTGTGACAGTGTGGAGTGTCGTCACTGACAGTGCGGAGTGACATAATGTGACAGTGTGGAGTGACATCACTGTGGCACTGTGGAGTGACATAATGTGACAGTGTGGAGTGACATCCCTGTGACAGTGTGGAGTGACATCACTGTGACAGTGTGGAGTGACATACTGTATCAGTGTGGAGTGACATCACTGTGACAGTGTGGAGTGATATCACTGTGACAGTGTGGAGTGACATAATGTGACAGTGTAGAGTGACATCACTGTGACAGTGTGGAGTGACATCACTGTGACAGTGTGGAGTGATATAATGTGACAATGTGGAGTGACATTACTATGACAGTGTGGAGTGACATAATGTGACAGTGTGCAGTGACATCACTGTGACAGTGTGGAGTAATATAATGTGACAGTGTGGAGTGACATAATGTGACAGTGTGCAGTGACATCACTGTGACAGTGTGGAGTGACATCACTGTGACAGTGTGGAGTGACATCACTGTGACAGTGTGGAGTGACATACTGTATCAGTGTGGAGTGACATCACTGTGACAATGTGAAGTGACATAATGTGACCGTGTGGAGTGACATAATGTGACCGTGTGGAGTGACATAATGTGACAGTGTGGAGTGACATCACTGTGACAGTGTGGAGTGACATAATGTGACAGTGTGGAGAGACATCACTGTGACAGTGTGGAGTGATATCACTGTGACAGTGTGGAGTGACATAATGTGACAGTGTGGAGTGACATAATGTGTTAGTGTGGAAAAACATCACTGTGACAGTGTCAATTGACATAATATGACAGTGTGGAGTGACATCACTGTGACAGTGTGGATTGACATCACTGTGACAGTGTCAATTGACATAATATGACAGTGTGAAGTGACATCACTGTGACAGTGTGGAGTGACATAATATGACAGTGTGGAGTGACATAATATGACAGTGTGAAGTGACATAATGTGACAATGTGGAGTGACATCACTGTGACAGTGTGGAGTGACATCACTGTGACAGTGTGGAGTGATATTATGTGACAGTTTGGAGTGACATCACTATGACAGTGTGGAGTGACATCACTGTGACAGTGTGGAGTGACATAATTTGTTAGTGTGGAGTGACATCACTGTGACAGTGTGGAGTGTCGTCACTGACAGTGCGGAGTGACATAATGTGACAGTGTGGAGTGACATCACTGTGACAGTGTGAAGTGACATAATATGACATTGTGGAGTGACATAATGTGACAGTGTGGAGTGACATCACTGTGACAGTGTGGAGTGATATCACTGTGACAGTGTGGAGTGACATAATGTGACAGTGTGGAGTGACATCACTGTGACAGTGTGGAGTGACATCACTTTGATAGTGTGGAGAGACATCACTGTGACAGTGTGGAGTGACATAATATGACAGTGTGAAGTGACATAATGTGACAGTGTGGAGTGACATCACTGTGACAGTGTGGAGTGACATAATGTGACAGTGTGGAGTGACATCACTGTGACAGTGTGGAGTGATATAATGTGACTGTGTGGAGTGATATCACTGTGACAGTGTGGAGTGACATAATGTGACAGTGTGTAGTGACATCACTGTGACGATGTGGAGTGACATCACTGTGACAGTGCGGAGTGACATCACTATGACAGTGTGGAGTGACATCACTGTGACAGTGTGAAGTGACATAATATGACATTGTGGAGTGACATAATGTGACAGTGTGGTGTGACATCACTGTGACAGTGTGGAGTGATATCACTGTGACAGTGTGGAGTGACATCACTGTGACAGTGTGGAGTGATATCACTGTGACAGTGTGAAGTGACATAATGTGACAGTGTGGAGTGACATAATGTGACAGTGTGGAGTGACATCACTGTGACAGTGTGGAGTGACATCACTATGACTGTGTGGAGTGACATCACTGTGACAGTGTGGAGTGACATAATGTGTTAGTGTGGAGTGACATCACTGTGACAGTGTGGAGTGTCGTCACTGACAGTGCGAGTGACATAATGTGACAGTGTGGAGTGACATCACTGTGACATTGTGGAATGATAATGTGTCAGTGTGGAGTACATCACTGTGACAGTGTGGAGTGTCGTCACTGACAGTGCGGAGTGACATAATGTGACAGTGTGGAGTGACATCACTGTGGCACTGTGGAGTGACATAATGTGACAGTGTGGAGTGACATCCCTGTGACAGTGTGGAGTGACATCACTGTGACAGTGTGGAGTGACATACTGTATCAGTGTGGAGTGACATCACTGTGACAGTGTGGAGTGATATCACTGTGACAGTGTGGAGTGACATAATGTGACAGTGTAGAGTGACATCACTGTGACAGTGTGGAGTGACATCACTGTGACAGTGTGGAGTGATATAATGTGACAATGTGGAGTGACATTACTATGACAGTGTGGAGTGACATAATGTGACAGTGTGCAGTGACATCACTGTGACAGTGTGGAGTAATATAATGTGACAGTGTGGAGTGACATAATGTGACAGTGTGCAGTGACATCACTGTGACAGTGTGGAGTGACATCACTGTGACAGTGTGGAGTGACATCACTGTGACAGTGTGGAGTGACATACTGTATCAGTGTGGAGTGACATCACTGTGACAATGTGAAGTGACATAATGTGACCGTGTGGAGTGACATAATGTGACCGTGTGGAGTGACATAATGTGACAGTGTGGAGTGACATCACTGTGACAGTGTGGAGTGACATAATGTGACAGTGTGGAGAGACATCACTGTGACAGTGTGGAGTGATATCACTGTGACAGTGTGGAGTGACATAATGTGACAGTGTGGAGTGACATAATGTGTTAGTGTGGAAAAACATCACTGTGACAGTGTCAATTGACATAATATGACAGTGTGGAGTGACATCACTGTGACAGTGTGGATTGACATCACTGTGACAGTGTCAATTGACATAATATGACAGTGTGAAGTGACATCACTGTGACAGTGTGGAGTGACATAATATGACAGTGTGGAGTGACATAATATGACAGTGTGAAGTGACATAATGTGACAATGTGGAGTGACATCACTGTGACAGTGTGGAGTGACATCACTGTGACAGTGTGGAGTGATATTATGTGACAGTTTGGAGTGACATCACTATGACAGTGTGGAGTGACATCACTGTGACAGTGTGGAGTGACATAATTTGTTAGTGTGGAGTGACATCACTGTGACAGTGTGGAGTGTCGTCACTGACAGTGCGGAGTGACATAATGTGACAGTGTGGAGTGACATCACTGTGACAGTGTGAAGTGACATAATATGACATTGTGGAGTGACATAATGTGACAGTGTGGAGTGACATCACTGTGACAGTGTGGAGTGATATCACTGTGACAGTGTGGAGTGACATAATGTGACAGTGTGGAGTGACATCACTGTGACAGTGTGGAGTGACATCACTTTGATAGTGTGGAGAGACATCACTGTGACAGTGTGGAGTGACATAATATGACAGTGTGAAGTGACATAATGTGACAGTGTGGAGTGACATCACTGTGACAGTGTGGAGTGACATAATGTGACAGTGTGGAGTGACATCACTGTGACAGTGTGGAGTGACATAATGTGACAGTGTGGAGTGACATCACTGTGACAGTGTGGAGTGACATAATGTGACAGTGTGGAGTGACATCACTGTGACAGTGTGGAGTGACATCACTGTGACAGTGCGGAGTGACATCACTATGACAGTGTGGAGTGACATCACTGTGACAGTGTGGAGTGACATAATATGACAGTGTGGAGTGACATAATGTGACAGTGTGGAGTGACATCACTGTGACAGTGTGGAGTGACATCACTGTGACAGTGTGGAAGTGACATAATGTGACAGTGTGGAGTGACATAATGTGACAGTGTGGAGTGACATCACTGTGACAGTGTGGAGTGACATCACTATGACTGTGTGGAGTGACATCACTGTGACAGTGTGGAGTGACATAATGTGACAGTGTGGAGTGACATCACTGTGACAGTGTGGAGTGATAATGTGACAGTGTGGAGTGACATCACTGTGACAGTGTGGAATGATAATGTGTCAGTGTGGAGTAACATCACTGTGACAGTGTGGAGTGTCGTCACTGACAGTGCGGAGTGACATAATGTGACAGTGTGGAGTGACATCACTGTGGCACTGTGGAGTGACATAATGTGACAGTGTGGAGTGACATCCCTGTGACAGTGTGGAGTGACATCACTGTGACAGTGTGGAGTGACATACTGTATCAGTGTGGAGTGACATCACTGTGACAGTGTGGAGTGATATCACTGTGACAGTGTGGAGTGACATAATGTGACAGTGTAGAGTGACATCACTGTGACAGTGTGGAGTGACATCACTGTGACAGTGTGGAGTGATATAATGTGACAATGTGGAGTGACATTACTATGACAGTGTGGAGTGACATAATGTGACAGTGTGCAGTGACATCACTGTGACAGTGTGGAGTAATATAATGTGACAGTGTGGAGTGACATAATGTGACAGTGTGCAGTGACATCACTGTGACAGTGTGGAGTGACATCACTGTGACAGTGTGGAGTGACATCACTGTGACAGTGTGGAGTGACATACTGTATCAGTGTGGAGTGACATCACTGTGACAATGTGAAGTGACATAATGTGACCGTGTGGAGTGACATAATGTGACCGTGTGGAGTGACATAATGTGACAGTGTGGAGTGACATCACTGTGACAGTGTGGAGTGACATAATGTGACAGTGTGGAGAGACATCACTGTGACAGTGTGGAGTGATATCACTGTGACAGTGTGGAGTGACATAATGTGACAGTGTGGAGTGACATAATGTGTTAGTGTGGAAAAACATCACTGTGACAGTGTCAATTGACATAATATGACAGTGTGGAGTGACATCACTGTGACAGTGTGGATTGACATCACTGTGACAGTGTCAATTGACATAATATGACAGTGTGAAGTGACATCACTGTGACAGTGTGGAGTGACATAATATGACAGTGTGGAGTGACATAATATGACAGTGTGAAGTGACATAATGTGACAATGTGGAGTGACATCACTGTGACAGTGTGGAGTGACATCACTGTGACAGTGTGGAGTGATATTATGTGACAGTTTGGAGTGACATCACTATGACAGTGTGGAGTGACATCACTGTGACAGTGTGGAGTGACATAATTTGTTAGTGTGGAGTGACATCACTGTGACAGTGTGGAGTGTCGTCACTGACAGTGCGGAGTGACATAATGTGACAGTGTGGAGTGACATCACTGTGACAGTGTGAAGTGACATAATATGACATTGTGGAGTGACATAATGTGACAGTGTGGAGTGACATCACTGTGACAGTGTGGAGTGATATCACTGTGACAGTGTGGAGTGACATAATGTGACAGTGTGGAGTGACATCACTGTGACAGTGTGGAGTGACATCACTTTGATAGTGTGGAGAGACATCACTGTGACAGTGTGGAGTGACATAATATGACAGTGTGAAGTGACATAATGTGACAGTGTGGAGTGACATCACTGTGACAGTGTGGAGTGACATAATGTGACAGTGTGGAGTGACATCACTGTGACAGTGTGGAGTGATATAATGTGACTGTGTGGAGTGATATCACTGTGACAGTGTGGAGTGACATAATGTGACAGTGTGTAGTGACATCACTGTGACGATGTGGAGTGACATCACTGTGACAGTGCGGAGTGACATCACTATGAATGTGTGGAGTGACATCACTGTGACAGTGTGAAGTGACATAATATGACATTGTGGAGTGACATAATGTGACAGTGTGGTGTGACATCACTGTGACAGTGTGGAGTGATATCACTGTGACAGTGTGGAGTGACATAATGTGACAGTGTGGAGTGACATCACTGTGACAGTGTGGAGTGACATAATGTGACAGTGTGGAGAGACATCACTGTGACAGTGTGGAGTGATATCACTGTGACAGTGTGGAGTGACATAATGTGACAGTGTGGAGTGTCATAATGTGTTAGTGTGGAAAAACATCACTGTGACAGTATCAATTGACATAATATGACAGTGTGGAGTGACATCACTGTGACAGTGTGGAGTGACATCACTGTGACAGTGTCAATTGACATAATATGACAGTGTGAAGTGACATCACTGTGACAGTGTGGAGTGACATAATATGACAGTGTGGAGTGACATAATATGACAGTGTGAAGTGACATAATGTGACAATGTGGAGTGACATCACTGTGACAGTGTGGAGTGACATCACTGTGACAGTGTGGAGTGATATTATGTGACAGTTTGGAGTGACATAATATGACAGTGTGGAGTGACATAATATGACAGTGTGAAGTGACATAATGTGACAATGTGGAGTGACATCACTGTGACAGTGTGGAGTGACATCACTGTGACAGTGTGGAGTGATATTATGTGACAGTTTGGAGTGACATCACTATGACAGTGTGGAGTGACATCACTGTGACAGTGTGGAGTGACATAATTTGTTAGTGTGGAGTGACATCACTGTGACAGTGTGGAGTGTCGTCACTGACAGTGCGGAGTGACATAATGTGACAGTGTGGAGTGACATCACTGTGACAGTGTGAAGTGACATAATATGACATTGTGGAGTGACATAATGTGACAGTGTGGAGTGACATCACTGTGACAGTGTGGAGTGATATCACTGTGACAGTGTGGAGTGACATAATGTGACAGTGTGGAGTGACATCACTGTGACAGTGTGGAGTGACATCACTTTGATAGTGTGGAGAGACATCACTGTGACAGTGTGGAGTGACATAATATGACAGTGTGAAGTGACATAATGTGACAGTGTGGAGTGACATCACTGTGACAGTGTGGAGTGACATAATGTGACAGTGTGGAGTGACATCACTGTGACAGTGTGGAGTGATATAATGTGACTGTGTGGAGTGATATCACTGTGACAGTGTGGAGTGACATAATGTGACAGTGTGTAGTGACATCACTGTGACGATGTGGAGTGACATCACTGTGACAGTGCGGAGTGACATCACTATGAATGTGTGGAGTGACATCACTGTGACAGTGTGAAGTGACATAATATGACATTGTGGAGTGACATAATGTGACAGTGTGGTGTGACATCACTGTGACAGTGTGGAGTGATATCACTGTGACAGTGTGGAGTGACATCACTGTGACAGTGTGGAGTGATATCACTGTGACAGTGTGAAGTGACATAATGTGACCGTGTGGAGTGACATAATGTGACAGTGTGGAGTGACATCACTGTGACAGTGTGGAGTGACATCACTATGACTGTGTGGAGTGACATCACTGTGACAGTGTGGAGTGACATAATGTGTTAGTGTGGAGTGACATCACTGTGACAGTGTGGAGTGTCGTCACTGACAGTGCGAGTGACATAATGTGACAGTGTGGAGTGACATCACTGTGACATTGTGGAATGATAATGTGTCAGTGTGGAGTAACATCACTGTGACAGTGTGGAGTGTCGTCACTGACAGTGCGGAGTGACATAATGTGACAGTGTGGAGTGACATCACTGTGGCACTGTGGAGTGACATAATGTGACAGTGTGGAGTGACATCCCTGTGACAGTGTGGAGTGACATCACTGTGACAGTGTGGAGTGACATACTGTATCAGTGTGGAGTGACATCACTGTGACAGTGTGGAGTGATATCACTGTGACAGTGTGGAGTGACATAATGTGACAGTGTAGAGTGACATCACTGTGACAGTGTGGAGTGACATCACTGTGACAGTGTGGAGTGATATAATGTGACAATGTGGAGTGACATTACTATGACAGTGTGGAGTGACATAATGTGACAGTGTGCAGTGACATCACTGTGACAGTGTGGAGTAATATAATGTGACAGTGTGGAGTGACATAATGTGACAGTGTGCAGTGACATCACTGTGACAGTGTGGAGTGACATCACTGTGACAGTGTGGAGTGACATCACTGTGACAGTGTGGAGTGACATACTGTATCAGTGTGGAGTGACATCACTGTGACAATGTGAAGTGACATAATGTGACAGTGTGGAGTGACATAATGTGACCGTGTGGAGTGACATAATGTGACAGTGTGGAGTGACATCACTGTGACAGTGTGGAGTGACATAATGTGACAGTGTGGAGAGACATCACTGTGACAGTGTGGAGTGATATCACTGTGACAGTGTGGAGTGACATAATGTGACAGTGTGGAGTGACATAATGTGTTAGTGTGGAAAAACATCACTGTGACAGTGTCAATTGACATAATATGACAGTGTGGAGTGACATCACTGTGACAGTGTGGATTGACATCACTGTGACAGTGTCAATTGACATAATATGACAGTGTGAAGTGACATCACTGTGACAGTGTGGAGTGACATAATATGACAGTGTGGAGTGACATAATATGACAGTGTGAAGTGACATAATGTGACAATGTGGAGTGACATCACTGTGACAGTGTGGAGTGACATCACTGTGACAGTGTGGAGTGATATTATGTGACAGTTTGGAGTGACATCACTATGACAGTGTGGAGTGACATCACTGTGACAGTGTGGAGTGACATAATTTGTTAGTGTGGAGTGACATCACTGTGACAGTGTGGAGTGTCGTCACTGACAGTGCGGAGTGACATAATGTGACAGTGTGGAGTGACATCACTGTGACAGTGTGAAGTGACATAATATGACATTGTGGAGTGACATAATGTGACAGTGTGGAGTGACATCACTGTGACAGTGTGGAGTGATATCACTGTGACAGTGTGGAGTGACATAATGTGACAGTGTGGAGTGACATCACTGTGACAGTGTGGAGTGACATCACTTTGATAGTGTGGAGAGACATCACTGTGACAGTGTGGAGTGACATAATATGACAGTGTGAAGTGACATAATGTGACAGTGTGGAGTGACATCACTGTGACAGTGTGGAGTGACATAATGTGACAGTGTGGAGTGACATCACTGTGACAGTGTGGAGTGATATAATGTGACTGTGTGGAGTGATATCACTGTGACAGTGTGGAGTGACATAATGTGACAGTGTGTAGTGACATCACTGTGACGATGTGGAGTGACATCACTGTGACAGTGCGGAGTGACATCACTATGAATGTGTGGAGTGACATCACTGTGACAGTGTGAAGTGACATAATATGACATTGTGGAGTGACATAATGTGACAGTGTGGAGTGACATCACTGTGACAGTGTGGAGTGATATCACTGTGACAGTGTGAAGTGACATAATGTGACCGTGTGGAGTGACATAATGTGACAGTGTGGAGTGACATCACTGTGACAGTGTGGAGTGACATCACTATGACTGTGTGGAGTGACATCACTGTGACAGTGTGGAGAGACATAATGTGTTAGTGTGGAGTGACATCACTGTGACAGTGTGGAGTGTCGTCACTGACAGTGCGAGTGACATAATGTGACAGTGTGGAGTGACATCACTGTGACAGTGTGGAATGATAATGTGTCAGTGTGGAGTAACATCACTGTGACAGTGTGGAGTGTCGTCACTGACAGTGCGGAGTGACATAATGTGACAGTGTGGAGTGACATCACTGTGGCACTGTGGAGTGACATAATGTGACAGTGTGGAGTGACATCCCTGTGACAGTGTGGAGTGACATCACTGTGACAGTGTGGAGTGACATACTGTATCAGTGTGGAGTGACATCACTGTGACAGTGTGGAGTGATATCACTGTGACAGTGTGGAGTGACATAATGTGACAGTGTAGAGTGACATCACTGTGACAGTGTGGAGTGACATCACTGTGACAGTGTGGAGTGATATAATGTGACAATGTGGAGTGACATTACTATGACAGTGTGGAGTGACATAATGTGACAGTGTGCAGTGACATCACTGTGACAGTGTGGAGTAATATAATGTGACAGTGTGGAGTGACATAATGTGACAGTGTGCAGTGACATCACTGTGACAGTGTGGAGTGACATCACTGTGACAGTGTGGAGTGACATCACTGTGACAGTGTGGAGTGACATACTGTATCAGTGTGGAGTGACATCACTGTGACAATGTGAAGTGACATAATGTGACCGTGTGGAGTGACATAATGTGACCGTGTGGAGTGACATAATGTGACAGTGTGGAGTGACATCACTGTGACAGTGTGGAGTGACATAATGTGACAGTGTGGAGAGACATCACTGTGACAGTGTGGAGTGATATCACTGTGACAGTGTGGAGTGACATAATGTGACAGTGTGGAGTGACATAATGTGTTAGTGTGGAAAAACATCACTGTGACAGTGTCAATTGACATAATATGACAGTGTGGAGTGACATCACTGTGACAGTGTGGATTGACATCACTGTGACAGTGTCAATTGACATAATATGACAGTGTGAAGTGACATCACTGTGACAGTGTGGAGTGACATAATATGACAGTGTGGAGTGACATAATATGACAGTGTGAAGTGACATAATGTGACAATGTGGAGTGACATCACTGTGACAGTGTGGAGTGACATCACTGTGACAGTGTGGAGTGATATTATGTGACAGTTTGGAGTGACATCACTATGACAGTGTGGAGTGACATCACTGTGACAGTGTGGAGTGACATAATTTGTTAGTGTGGAGTGACATCACTGTGACAGTGTGGAGTGTCGTCACTGACAGTGCGGAGTGACATAATGTGACAGTGTGGAGTGACATCACTGTGACAGTGTGAAGTGACATAATATGACATTGTGGAGTGACATAATGTGACAGTGTGGAGTGACATCACTGTGACAGTGTGGAGTGATATCACTGTGACAGTGTGGAGTGACATAATGTGACAGTGTGGAGTGACATCACTGTGACAGTGTGGAGTGACATCACTTTGATAGTGTGGAGAGACATCACTGTGACAGTGTGGAGTGACATAATATGACAGTGTGAAGTGACATAATGTGACAGTGTGGAGTGACATCACTGTGACAGTGTGGAGTGACATAATGTGACAGTGTGGAGTGACATCACTGTGACAGTGTGGAGTGATATAATGTGACTGTGTGGAGTGATATCACTGTGACAGTGTGGAGTGACATAATGTGACAGTGTGTAGTGACATCACTGTGACGATGTGGAGTGACATCACTGTGACAGTGCGGAGTGACATCACTATGAATGTGTGGAGTGACATCACTGTGACAGTGTGAAGTGACATAATATGACATTGTGGAGTGACATAATGTGACAGTGTGGTGTGACATCACTGTGACAGTGTGGAGTGATATCACTGTGACAGTGTGGAGTGACATAATGTGACAGTGTGGAGTGACATCACTGTGACAGTGTGGAGTGACATAATGTGACAGTGTGGAGAGACATCACTGTGACAGTGTGGAGTGATATCACTGTGACAGTGTGGAGTGACATAATGTGACAGTGTGGAGTGTCATAATGTGTTAGTGTGGAAAAACATCACTGTGACAGTATCAATTGACATAATATGACAGTGTGGAGTGACATCACTGTGACAGTGTGGAGTGACATCACTGTGACAGTGTCAATTGACATAATATGACAGTGTGAAGTGACATCACTGTGACAGTGTGGAGTGACATAATATGACAGTGTGGAGTGACATAATATGACAGTGTGAAGTGACATAATGTGACAATGTGGAGTGACATCACTGTGACAGTGTGGAGTGACATCACTGTGACAGTGTGGAGTGATATTATGTGACAGTTTGGAGTGACATCACTATGACAGTGTGGAGTGACATCACTGTGACAGTGTGGAGTGACATAATTTGTTAGTGTGGAGTGACATCACTGTGACAGTGTGGAGTGTCGTCACTGACAGTGCGGAGTGACATAATGTGACAGTGTGGAGTGACATCACTGTGACAGTGTGAAGTGACATAATATGACATTGTGGAGTGACATAATGTGACAGTGTGGAGTGACATCACTGTGACAGTGTGGAATGACATCACTTTGATAGTGTGGAGAGACATCACTGTGACAGTGTGGAGTGACATAATATGACAGTGTGAAGTGACATAATGTGACAGTGTGGAGTGACATCACTGTGACAGTGTGGAGTGACATAATGTGACAGTGTGGAGTGACATCCCTGTGACAGTGTGGAGTGATATAATGTGACTGTGTGGAGTGATATCACTGTGACAGTGTGGAGTGACATAATGTGACAGTGTGTAGTGACATCACTGTGACGATGTGGAGTGACATCACTGTGACAGTGCGGAGTGACATCACTATGAATGTGTGGAGTGACATCACTGTGACAGTGTGAAGTGACATAATATGACATTGTGGAGTGACATAATGTGACAGTGTGGAGTGACATCACTGTGACAGTGTGGAGTGATATCACTGTGACAGTGTGGAGTGACATAATGTGACAGTGTGGAGTGACATCACTGTGACAGTGTGGAGTGACATCACTTTGATAGTGTGGAGAGACATCAATGTGACAGTGTGGAGTGACATAATATGACAGTGTGAAGTGACATAATGTGACAGTGTGGAGTTGTGGCACTGTGGAGTGACATAATGTGACAGTGTGGAGTGACATAATGTGATAGTGTGGAGTGACATCACTGTGACAGTGTGGAGTGACATTCTGTATCAGTGTGGAGTGACATCATTGTGACAGTGTGGAGTGATATCACTGTGACAGTGTGGAGTGACATAATGTTACAGTGTAGAGTGACATCACTGTGACAGTGTGGAGTGACATCACTGTGACAGTGTGGAGTGACATCACTGTGACAGTGTGGAGTGACATAATATGACAGTGTGGAGTGACATCACTGTGACAGTGTGGAGTGACATAATATGACAGTGTGGAGTGACATAATATGACAGTGTGAAGTGAAATAATGTGACAGTGTGGAGTGATATAATGTGACTGTGTGGAGTGATATCACTGTGACAGTGTGGAGTGACATAATGTGACAGTGTGTAGTGACATCACTGTGACGATGTGGAGTGACATCACTGTGACAGTGCGGAGTGACATCACTATGACTGTGTGGAGTGACATCACTGTGACAGTGTGGAGTGACATAATGTGTTAGTGTGGATTGACATCACTGTGACAGTGTGGAGTGTCGTCACTGACAGTGCGAGTGACATAATGTGACAGTGTGGAGTGACATCACTGTGACAGTGTGGAATGATAATGTGTCAGTGTGGAGTAACATCACTGTGACAGTGTGGAGTGTCGTCACTGAGAGTGCGGAGTGACATAATGTGACAGTGTGGAGTGACATCACTGTGGCACTGTGGAGTGACATAATGTGACAGTGTGGAGTGACATCCCTGTGACAGTGTGGAGTGACATCACTGTGACAGTGTGGAGTGACATACTGTATCAGTGTGGAGTGACATCACTGTGACAGTGTGGAGTGATATCACTGTGACAGTGTGGAGTGACATAATGTGACAGTGCGGAGTGACATCCCTGTGACAGTGTGGAGTGACATCACTGTGACAGTGTGGAGTGACATACTGTATCAGTGTGGAGTGACATCACTGTGACAGTGTGGAGTGATATCACTGTGACAGTGTGGAGTGACATAATGTGACAGTGTAGAGTGACATCACTGTGACAGTGTGGAGTGACATCACTGTGACAGTGTGGAGTGATATAATGTGACAATGTGGAGTGACATTACTATGACAGTGTGGAGTGACATAATGTGACAGTGTGCAGTGACATCACTGTGACAGTGTGGAGTGTCGTCACTGACAGTGCGGAGTGACATAATGTGACAGTGTGGAGTGACATCACTGTGACAGTGTGAAGTGACATAATATGACATTGTGGAGTGACATAATGTGACAGTGTGGAGTGACATCACTGTGACAGTGTGGAGTGATATCACTGTGACAGTGTGGAGTGACATAATGTGACAGTGTGGAGTGACATCACTGTGACAGTGTGGAGTGACATCACTTTGATAGTGTGGAGAGACATCACTGTGACAGTGTGGAGTGACATAATATGACAGTGTGAAGTGACATAATGTGACAGTGTGGAGTGACATCACTGTGACAGTGTGGAGTGACATAATGTGACAGTGTGGAGTGACATCACTGTGACAGTGTGGAGTGATATAATGTGACTGTGTGGAGTGATATCACTGTGACAGTGTGGAGTGACATAATGTGACAGTGTGTAGTGACATCACTGTGACGATGTGGAGTGACATCACTGTGACAGTGCGGAGTGACATCACTATGAATGTGTGGAGTGACATCACTGTGACAGTGTGAAGTGACATAATATGACATTGTGGAGTGACATAATGTGACAGTGTGGAGTGACATCACTGTGACAGTGTGGAGTGATATCACTGTGACAGTGTGGAGTGACATAATGTGACAGTGTGGAGTGACATCACTGTGACAGTGTGGAGTGACATAATGTGACAGTGTGGAGAGACATCACTGTGACAGTGTGGAGTGATATCACTGTGACAGTGTGGAGTGACATAATGTGACAGTGTGGAGTGTCATAATGTGTTAGTGTGGAAAAACATCACTGTGACAGTATCAATTGACATAATATGACAGTGTGGAGTGACATCACTGTGACAGTGTGGAGTGACATCACTGTGACAGTGTCAATTGACATAATATGACAGTGTGAAGTGACATCACTGTGACAGTGTGGAGTGACATAATATGACAGTGTGGAGTGACATAATATGACAGTGTGAAGTGACATAATGTGACAATGTGGAGTGACATCACTGTGACAGTGTGGAGTGACATCACTGTGACAGTGTGGAGTGATATTATGTGACAGTTTGGAGTGACATCACTATGACAGTGTGGAGTGACATCACTGTGACAGTGTGGAGTGACATAATTTGTTAGTGTGGAGTGACATCACTGTGACAGTGTGGAGTGTCGTCACTGACAGTGCGGAGTGACATAATGTGACAGTGTGGAGTGACATCACTGTGACAGTGTGAAGTGACATAATATGACATTGTGGAGTGACATAATGTGACAGTGTGGAGTGACATCACTGTGACAGTGTGGAGTGATATCACTGTGACAGTGTGGAGTGACATAATGTGACAGTGTGGAGTGACATCACTGTGACAGTGTGGAGTGACATCACTTTGATAGTGTGGAGAGACATCACTGTGACAGTGTGGAGTGACATAATATGACAGTGTGAAGTGACATAATGTGACAGTGTGGAGTGACATCACTGTGACAGTGTGGAGTGACATAATGTGACAGTGTGGAGTGACATCCCTGTGACAGTGTGGAGTGATATAATGTGACTGTGTGGAGTGATATCACTGTGACAGTGTGGAGTGACATAATGTGACAGTGTGTAGTGACATCACTGTGACGATGTGGAGTGACATCACTGTGACAGTGCGGAGTGACATCACTATGAATGTGTGGAGTGACATCACTGTGACAGTGTGAAGTGACATAATATGACATTGTGGAGTGACATAATGTGACAGTGTGGAGTGACATCACTGTGACAGTGTGGAGTGATATCACTGTGACAGTGTGGAGTGACATAATGTGACAGTGTGGAGTGACATCACTGTGACAGTGTGGAGTGACATCACTTTGATAGTGTGGAGTGACATCAATGTGACAGTGTGGAGTGACATAATATGACAGTGTGAAGTGACATAATGTGACAGTGTGGAGTTGTGGCACTGTGGAGTGACATAATGTGACAGTGTGGAGTGACATAATGTGATAGTGTGGAGTGACATCACTGTGACAGTGTGGAGTGACATACTGTATCAGTGTGGAGTGACATCATTGTGACAGTGTGGAGTGATATCACTGTGACAGTGTGGAGTGACATAATGTTACAGTGTAGAGTGACATCACTGTGACAGTGTGGAGTGACATCACTGTGACAGTGTGGAGTGACATCACTGTGACAGTGTGGAGTGACATAATATGACAGTGTGGAGTGACATCACTGTGACAGTGTGGAGTGACATAATATGACAGTGTGAAGTGAAATAATGTGACAGTGTGGAGTGATATAATGTGACTGTGTGGAGTGATATCACTGTGACAGTGTGGAGTGACATAATGTGACAGTGTGTAGTGACATCACTGTGACGATGTGGAGTGACATCACTGTGACAGTGCGGAGTGACATCACTATGACTGTGTGGAGTGACATCACTGTGACAGTGTGGAGTGACATAATGTGTTAGTGTGGATTGACATCACTGTGACAGTGTGGAGTGTCGTCACTGACAGTGCGAGTGACATAATGTGACAGTGTGGAGTGACATCACTGTGACAGTGTGGAATGATAATGTGTCAGTGTGGAGTAACATCACTGTGACAGTGTGGAGTGTCGTCACTGAGAGTGCGGAGTGACATAATGTGACAGTGTGGAGTGACATCACTGTGGCACTGTGGAGTGACATAATGTGACAGTGTGGAGTGACATCCCTGTGACAGTGTGGAGTGACATCACTGTGACAGTGTGGAGTGACATACTGTATCAGTGTGGAGTGACATCACTGTGACAGTGTGGAGTGATATCACTGTGACAGTGTGGAGTGACATAATGTGACAGTGCGGAGTGACATCCCTGTGACAGTGTGGAGTGACATCACTGTGACAGTGTGGAGTGACATACTGTATCAGTGTGGAGTGACATCACTGTGACAGTGTGGAGTGATATCACTGTGACAGTGTGGAGTGACATAATGTGACAGTGTAGAGTGACATCACTGTGACAGTGTGGAGTGACATCACTGTGACAGTGTGGAGTGATATAATGTGACAACGTGGAGTGACATTACTATGACAGTGTGGAGTGACATAATGTGACAGTGTGCAGTGACATCACTGTGACAGTGTGGAGTAATATAATGTGACAGTGTGGAGTGACATAATGTGACAGTGTGCAGTGACATCACTGTGACAGTGTGGAGAGACATCACTGTGACAATGCGGTTGACATAATGTGACAGTGTGGAGTGACATCACTGTGACAGTGTGGAGTGACATCACTGTGACAGTGTGGAGTGACATACTGTATCAGTGTGGAGTGACATAACTGTGACAGTGTGAAGTGACATAATGTGACCGTGTGGAGTGACATAATGTGACAGTGTGGAGTGACATCACTGTGACAGTGTGGAGTGACATAATGTGTTAGTGTGGAGTGACATCACTGTGTCAGTGTGGAGTAACATCACTGTGACAGTGTGGAGTGTCGTCACTGACAGTGCGGAGTGACATAATGTGACAGTGTGGAGTGACATCACTGTGGCACTGTGGAGTGACATAATGTGACAGTGTGGAGTGACATCCCTGTGACAGTGTGGAGTGACATCACTGTGACAGTGTGGAGTGACATACTGTATCAGTGTGGAGTGACATCACTGTGACAGTGTGGAGCGACATAATATGACATTGTGAAGTGAAATAATGTGACAGTGTGGAGTGACATAATGTGACAGTGTGGAGTGACATCACTGTGACAGTGTGGAGTGATATAATGTGACTGTGTGGAGTGATATCACTGTGACAGTGTGGAGTGACATAATGTGACAGTGTGTAGTGACATCACTGTGACGATGTGGAGTGACATCACTGTGACAGTGCGGAGTGACATCGCTATGACTGTGTGGAGTGACATCACTGTGACAGTGTGGAGTGACATAATGTGTTAGTGTGGATTGACATCACTGTGACAGTGTGGAGTGTCGTCACTGACAGTGCGAGTGACATAATGTGACAGTGTGGAGTGACATCACTGTGACAGTGTGGAATGATAATGTGTCAGTGTGGAGTAACATCACTGTGACAGTGTGGAGTGTCGTCACTGACAGTGCGAAGTGACATAATGTGACAGTGTGGAGTGACATCACTGTGGCACTGTGGAGTGACATAATGTGACAGTGTGGAGTGACATCCCTGTGACAGTGTGGAGTGACATCACTGTGACAGTGTGGAGTGACATACTGTATCAGTGTGGAGTGACATCACTGTGACAGTGTGGAGTGATATCACTGTGACAGTGTGGAGTGACATAATGTGACAGTGCGGAGTGACATCCCTGTGACAGTGTGGAGTGACATCACTGTGACAGTGTGGAGTGACATACTGTATCAGTGTGGAGTGACATCACTGTGACAGTGTGGAGTGATATCACTGTGACAGTGTGGAGTGACATAATGTGACAGTGTAGAGTGACATCACTGTGACAGTGTGGAGTGACATCACTGTGACAGTGTGGAGTGATATAATGTGACAATGTGGAGTGACATTACTATGACAGTGTGGAGTGACATAATGTGACAGTGTGCAGTGACATCACTGTGACAGTGTGCAGTAATATAATGTGACAGTGTGGAGTGACATAATGTGACAGTGTGCAGTGACATCACTGTGACAGTGTGGAGAGACATCACTGTGACATTGCGGTTGACATAATGTGACAGTGTGGAGTGACATCACTGTGACAGTGTGGAGTGACATCACTGTGACAGTGTGGAGTGACATACTGTATCAGTGTGGAGTGACATAACTGTGACAGTGTGAAGTGACATAATGTGACCGTGTGGAGTGACATAATGTGACAGTGTGGAGTGACATCACTGTGACAGTGTGGAGTGACATAATGTGTTAGTGTGGAGTGACATCACTGTGTCAGTGTGGAGTAACATCACTGTGACAGTGTGGAGTGTCGTCACTGACAGTGCGGAGTGACATAATGTGACAGTGTGGAGTGACATCACTGTGGCACTGTGGAGTGACATAATGTGACAGTGTGGAGTGACATCCCTGTGACAGTGTGGAGTGACATCACTGTGACAGTGTGGAGTGACATACTGTATCAGTGTGGAGTGACATCACTGTGACAGTGTGGAGTGATATCACTGTGACAGTGTGGAGTGACATTACTATGACAGTGTGGAGTGACATAATGTGACAGTGTGGAGTGACATCACTGTGACAGTGTGGAGTAATATAATGTGACAGTGTGGAGTGACATAATGTGACAGTGTGCAGTGACATCACTGTGACAGTGTGGAGAGACATCACTGTGACAATGCGGTTGACATAATGTGACAGTGTGGAGTGACATCACTGTGACAGTGTGGAGTGACATACTGTATCAGTGTGGAGTGACATCACTGTGACAGTGTGAAGTGACATAATGTGACCGTGTGGAGTGACATAATGTGACAGTGTGGAGTGACATCACTGTGACAGTGTGGAGTGACATAATGTGTTAGTGTGGAGTGACATCACTGTGACAGTGTGGAGTGACATCACTGTGACAGTGTGGAGTGACATCACTGTGACAGTGTGGAGTGACATAATGTGATAGTGTGGAGTGACATCACTGTGACAGTGTGGAGTGACATCACTGTGACAGTGTCAATTGACATAATATGACAGTGTGAAGTGACATCACTGTGACAGTGTGGAGTGACATAATATGACAGTGTGGAGTGACATAATATGACAGTGTGAAGTGACATAATGTGACAATGTGGAGTGACATCACTGTGACAGTGTGGAGTGACATCACTGTGACAGTGTGGAGTGATATAATGTGACAGTTTGGAGTGATATCACTGTGACAGTGTGGAGTGACATCACTGTGACAGTGCGGAGTGACATCACTATGACAGTGTGGAGTGACATCACTGTGACAGTGTGGAGTGACATAATTTGTTAGTGTGGAGTGACATCACTGTGACAGTGTGGAGTGTCGTCACTGACAGTGCGGAGTGACATAATGTGACAGTGTGGAGTGACATCACTGTGACAGTGTGAAGTGACATAATATGACATTGTGGAGTGACATAATGTGACAGTGTGGAGTGACATCACTGTGACAGTGTGGAGTGATATCACTGTGACAGTGTGGAGTGATATAATGTGACAGTGTGGAGTGACATCACTGTGACAGTGTGGAGTGACATCACTTTGATAGTGTGGAGAGACATCACTGTGACAGTGTGGAGTGACATAATATGACAGTGTGAAGTGACATAATGTGACAGTGTGGAGTGACATCACTGTGGCACTGTGGAGTGACATAATGTGACAGTGTGGAGTGACATCACTGTGACAGTGTGGAGTGATATAATGTGACTGTGTGGAGTGATATCACTGTGACAGTGTGGGGTGACATAATGTGACAGTGTGTAGTGACATCACTGTGACGATGTGGAGTGACATCACTGTGACAGTGCAGAGTGACATCACTATGACTGTGTGGAGTGACATCACTGTGACAGTGTGGAGTGACATAATGTGTTAGTGTGGAGTGACATCACTGTGACAGGGTGGAGTGTCGTCACTGACAGTGCGACTGACATAATGTGACAGTGTGGAGTGACATCACTGTGACAGTGTGGAATGATAATGTGTCAGTGTGGAGTAACATCACTGTGACAGTGTGGAGTGACATCACTGTGACAGTGTGGAGTGACATACTGTATCAGTGTGGAGTGACATCACTGTGACAGTGTGGAGTGATATCACTGTGACAGTGTGGAGTGACATAATGTGACAGTGTAGAGTGACATCACTGTGACAGTGTGGAGTGACATCACTGTGACAGTGTGGATTGACATCACTGTGACAGTGTGGAGTGATATAATGTGACAATGTGGAGTGACATTACTGTGACAGTGTGGAGTGACATAATGTGACAGTGTGCAGTGACATCACTGTGACAGTGTGGAGTAATATAATGTGACAGTGTGGAGTGACATAATGTAACAGTGTGCAGTGACATCACTGTGACAGTGTGGAGAGACATCACTGTGACAATGCGGTTGACATAATGTGACAGTGTGGAGTGACATCACTGTGACAGTGTGGAGTGACATACTGTATCAGTGTGGAGTGACATCACTGTGACAGTGTGGAGTGATATCACTGTGACATTGTGGAGTGACATACTGTATCAGTGTGGAGTGACATCACTGTGACAGTGTGGAGTGATATCACTGTGACATTGTGGAGTGACATAATGTGACAGTGTGGAGTGACATCACTGTGACAGTGTGGAGTGACATAATATGACAGTGTGGAGTGACATAATATGACAGTGTGAAGTGACATAATGTGACCGTGTGGAGTGACATAATGTGACAGTGTGGAGTGACATCACTGTGACAGTGTGGAGTGATATAATGTGACAATGTGAAGTGACATTACTGTGACAGTGTGGAGTGACATAATGTGACAGTGTGGAGAGACATCACTGTGACAGTGTGGAGTGACATCACTGTGACAGTGTGGAGTGACATCACTGTGGCACTGTGGAGTGACATAATGTGACAGTGTGGAGTGACATCCCTGTGACAGTGTGGAGTGACATCACTGTGACAGTGTGGAGTGACATACTGTATCAGTGTGGAGTGACATCACTGTGACAGTGTGGAGTGACATAATATGACATTGTGAAGTGAAATAATGTGACAGTGTGGAGTGACATAATGTGACAGTGTGGAGTGACATCACTGTGACAGTGTGGAGTGATATAATGTGACTGTGTGGAGTGATATCACTGTGACAGTGTGGAGTGACATAATGTGACAGTGTGTAGTGACATCACTGTGACGATGTGGAGTGACATCACTGTGACAGTGCGGAGTGACATCACTATGACTGTGTGGAGTGACATCACTGTGACAGTGTGGAGTGACATAATGTGTTAGTGTGGAGTGACATCACTGTGACAGTGTGGAGTGTCGTCACTGACAGTGCGAGTGACATAATGTGACAGTGTGGAGTGACATCACTGTGACAGTGTGGAATGATAATGTGTCAGTGTGGAGTAACATCACTGTGACAGTGTGGAGTGTCGTCACTGACAGTGCGAAGTGACATAATGTGACAGTGTGGAGTGACATCACTGTGGCACTGTGGAGTGACATAATGTGACAGTGTGGAGTGACATCCCTGTGACAGTGTGGAGTGACATCACTGTGACAGTGTGGAGTGACATACTGTATCAGTGTGGAGTGACATCACTGTGACAGTGTGGAGTGATATCACTGTGACAGTGTGGAGTGACATAATGTGACAGTGCGGAGTGACATCCCTGTGACAGTGTGGAGTGACATCACTGTGACAGTGTGGAGTGACATACTGTATCAGTGTGGAGTGACATCACTGTGACAGTGTGGAGTGATATCACTGTGACAGTGTGGAGTGACATAATGTGACAGTGTAGAGTGACATCACTGTGACAGTGTGGAGTGACATCACTGTGACAGTGTGGAGTGATATAATGTGACAATGTGGAGTGACATTACTATGACAGTGTGGAGTGACATAATGTGACAGTGTGCAGTGACATCACTGTGACAGTGTGGAGTAATATAATGTGACAGTGTGGAGTGACATAATGTGACAGTGTGCAGTGACATCACTGTGACAGTGTGGAGAGACATCACTGTGACATTGCGGTTGACATAATGTGACAGTGTGGAGTGACATCACTGTGACAGTGTGGAGTGACATCACTGTGACAGTGTGGAGTGACATACTGTATCAGTGTGGAGTGACATAACTGTGACAGTGTGAAGTGACATAATGTGACCGTGTGGAGTGACATAATGTGACAGTGTGGAGTGACATCACTGTGACAGTGTGGAGTGACATAATGTGTTAGTGTGGAGTGACATCACTGTGTCAGTGTGGAGTAACATCACTGTGACAGTGTGGAGTGTCGTCACTGACAGTGCGGAGTGACATAATGTGACAGTGTGGAGTGACATCACTGTGGCACTGTGGAGTGACATAATGTGACAGTGTGGAGTGACATCCCTGTGACAGTGTGGAGTGACATCACTGTGACAGTGTGGAGTGACATACTGTATCAGTGTGGAGTGACATCACTGTGACAGTGTGGAGTGATATCACTGTGACAGTGTGGAGTGACATTACTATGACAGTGTGGAGTGACATAATGTGACAGTGTGGAGTGACATCACTGTGACAGTGTGGAGTAATATAATGTGACAGTGTGGAGTGACATAATGTGACAGTGTGCAGTGACATCACTGTGACAGTGTGGAGAGACATCACTGTGACAATGCGGTTGACATAATGTGACAGTGTGGAGTGACATCACTGTGACAGTGTGGAGTGACATACTGTATCAGTGTGGAGTGACATCACTGTGACAGTGTGAAGTGACATAATGTGACCGTGTGGAGTGACATAATGTGACAGTGTGGAGTGACATCACTGTGACAGTGTGGAGTGACATAATGTGTTAGTGTGGAGTGACATCACTGTGACAGTGTGGAGTGACATCACTGTGACAGTGTGGAGTGACATCACTGTGACAGTGTGGAGTGACATAATGTGATAGTGTGGAGTGACATCACTGTGACAGTGTGGAGTGACATCACTGTGACAGTGTCAATTGACATAATATGACAGTGTGAAGTGACATCACTGTGACAGTGTGGAGTGACATAATATGACAGTGTGGAGTGACATAATATGACAGTGTGAAGTGACATAATGTGACAATGTGGAGTGACATAATGTGACAGTGTGGAGTGACATCACTGTGACAGTGTGGAGTGATATAATGTGACAGTTTGGAGTGATATCACTGTGACAGTGTGGAGTGACATCACTGTGACAGTGCGGAGTGACATCACTATGACAGTGTGGAGTGACATCACTGTGACAGTGTGGAGTGACATAATTTGTTAGTGTGGAGTGACATCACTGTGACAGTGTGGAGTGTCGTCACTGACAGTGCGGAGTGACATAATGTGACAGTGTGGAGTGACATCACTGTGACAGTGTGAAGTGACATAATATGACATTGTGGAGTGACATAATGTGACAGTGTGGAGTGACATCACTGTGACAGTGTGGAGTGATATCACTGTGACAGTGTGGAGTGATATAATGTGACAGTGTGGAGTGACATCACTGTGACAGTGTGGAGTGACATCACTTTGATAGTGTGGAGAGACATCACTGTGACAGTGTGGAGTGACATAATATGACAGTGTGAAGTGACATAATGTGACAGTGTGGAGTGACATCACTGTGGCACTGTGGAGTGACATAATGTGACAGTGTGGAGTGACATCACTGTGACAGTGTGGAGTGATATAATGTGACTGTGTGGAGTGATATCACTGTGACAGTGTGGGGTGACATAATGTGACAGTGTGTAGTGACATCACTGTGACGATGTGGAGTGACATCACTGTGACAGTGCAGAGTGACATCACTATGACTGTGTGGAGTGACATCACTGTGACAGTGTGGAGTGACATAATGTGTTAGTGTGGAGTGACATCACTGTGACAGGGTGGAGTGTCGTCACTGACAGTGCGACTGACATAATGTGACAGTGTGGAGTGACATCACTGTGACAGTGTGGAATGATAATGTGTCAGTGTGGAGTAACATCACTGTGACAGTGTGGAGTGACATCACTGTGACAGTGTGGAGTGACATACTGTATCAGTGTGGAGTGACATCACTGTGACAGTGTGGAGTGATATCACTGTGACAGTGTGGAGTGACATAATGTGACAGTGTAGAGTGACATCACTGTGACAGTGTGGAGTGACATCACTGTGACAGTGTGGATTGACATCACTGTGACAGTGTGGAGTGATATAATGTGACAATGTGGAGTGACATTACTGTGACAGTGTGGAGTGACATAATGTGACAGTGTGCAGTGACATCACTGTGACAGTGTGGAGTAATATAATGTGACAGTGTGGAGTGACATAATGTAACAGTGTGCAGTGACATCACTGTGACAGTGTGGAGAGACATCACTGTGACAATGCGGTTGACATAATGTGACAGTGTGGAGTGACATCACTGTGACAGTGTGGAGTGACATACTGTATCAGTGTGGAGTGACATCACTGTGACAGTGTGGAGTGATATCACTGTGACATTGTGGAGTGACATACTGTATCAGTGTGGAGTGACATCACTGTGACAGTGTGGAGTGATATCACTGTGACATTGTGGAGTGACATAATGTGACAGTGTGGAGTGACATCACTGTGACAGTGTGGAGTGACATAATATTACAGTGTGGAGTGACATAATATGACAGTGTGAAGTGACATAATGTGACCGTGTGGAGTGACATAATGTGACAGTGTGGAGTGACATCACTGTGACAGTGTGGAGTGATATAATGTGACAATGTGAAGTGACATTACTGTGACAGTGTGGAGTGACATAATGTGACAGTGTGGAGAGACATCACTGTGACAGTGTGGAGTGATATCACTGTGACAGTGTGGAGTGACATAATGTGACAGTGTGGAGTGACATCACTGTGACGATGTGGAGTGATATAATGTGACAATGTGGAGTGACATTACTGTGACAGTGTGGAGTGACATAATGTGACAGTGTGGAGAGACATCACTGTGACAGTGTGGAGTGTCGTCACTGACAGTGCGGAGTGACATAATGTGACAGTGTGGAGTGACATCACTGTGACAGTGTGGAATGACAATGTGTCAGTGTGGAGTGACATCACTGTGACAGTGTGAAGTGACATAATATGACAGTGTGGAGTGACATAATGTGACAGTGTGGAGTGACATCACTGTGACAGTGTGGAGTGATATCACTGTGACAGTGTGGAGTGACATAATGTGTTAGTGTGGAGTGACATCACTGTGACAGTGTGGAGTGATATAATGTGACAATGTGGAGTGACATTACTGTGACAGTGTGGAGTGACATAATGTGACAGTGTGGAGAGACATCACTGTGACAGTGTGGAGTGTCGTCACTGACAGTGCGGAGTGACATAATGTGACAGTGTGGAGTGACATCACTGTGACAGTGTGGAATGACAATGTGTCAGTGTGGAGTGACATCACTGTGACAGTGTGAAGTGACATAATATGACAGTGTGGAGTGACATAATGTGACAGTGTGGAGTGACATCACTGTGACAGTGTGGAGTGATATCACTGTGACAGTGTGGAGTGACATAATGTGACAGTGTGGAGTGACATCACTGTGGCACTGTGGAGTGACATAATGTGACACTGTGGAGTGACATCACTGTGACAGTGTGGAGTAATATAATGTGATAGTGTTGAGTGACAGAATGTGACAGTTTGGAGTGACATCACTGTGACAGTGTGGAGTGATATCACTGTGACAGTGTGGAGTGACATAATGTGACAGTGTGGAGTGACATCACTGTGACAGTGTGGAGTGACATAATGGCCGGAATGTTTACCTGGCGACTCGCTGGGAGTTGGGGAAGGAGTCCGGTGGTGCGCGGGAAATCCAGATGTTGTTGCAACGCATCTGTCAGTGGCTTTTTAACCCAGCTATTGCTTTTGCATCTGACTTCCGGGTTTCCCAACCAATTAACGCGAGCGGGCGTGATGACGACACGCATGGGTCTATTTCAGCTGAGGTATTTAAAGGAATATTGCAAAGGTGACAGTTGAAGTATTGTGGAGGTGGGAGAATGATAGCGAGCTGTATACAACGGAGTCCCAACGTTCCAAAGCTGCCCCTCGCTTTAAAGATGCCTCCCTGGATGTCATGCTGCGAGGTGTAAGGGCCCACAGGGAGATTTCATTCCCTTATGACGGGAGGAAGAAGCCAGCCTCACTGACGAAGAAGGCATGGCTAGAGATAGCAGGAGAGGTCAGCAGCAGGAGTATGGCGGCACGCTCCTGGATACAGTACAGTGCTCCAAAACCCAGAGGACGTCAGCCAAGAGCATCTCAGCAGTCAGAGTAGGGAAGTGAGCAGCCTGCCTCTACCTCTGCTGAAGCCACAGGGATTGCACCTCGTAGGAGTTATGGGGAAAAGGAAGATGAAAGATTTTTAGTTGCATAAGAAAAAGAAAAAGAAAAAATTGCATATATATACAGCGCCTTTTACGATCTCAGGATATCCCAAACCACTTTACAGCGAATGAAGTACTTTTGAAGTGTAACTGTTGTGATGTAGGGAAATGCAGCAGCCAATTCGAGCACTGTAAGGTCCCACAAACAGCAATGTGATAATGAACAGATAATCTGCCTTAGTAATGTTAGTTGAGGAATAAATATTGGCCAAGACAGTGGGGATAACTCCCCTGCTCTTCTTCAGAATAGTGCCATGGGATCTTTTACCTCCACCTGAGAGAGCAGACGGGGCCTCGGTTTAATGTCTCATCCAAAAGACGGCACCTCCGACAGTGCAGCACTCCCTCAGCGCTGCACTGGAGTGTCAGCCTGGATTATGTGCTCAAGTCCCTGGAGTGGAACTTGAACCCACAACCTTCTGACTCAGAGGCGAGTGTGCTGCCCACTGAGCCACGGCTGACACCAGCAAAAATATCAATAGTTTTCGGCGAGTTATATTTCTTACTGTTTTTGTGTCTGGATATTTACTGACATCTATCAGATTCCTTAGTGAAATCTAAACTACAGATTTATGGGGAAACAGCATTTGAGCAGAAAATTTCACACATGTCTTGCAGGACTTTCCTTGGAGCTGCTCCCACCCCACCGGAGAAACTTTCCCTGCTTACGCACGGAAATGGGGTTTCCCGAACCTCCGCTGTAGTTATGGTGGCGGAGCAGGAGATGCTCAGAGGAAACTCCTGGCGGGGAGCCTCACCGCCTGAGAGCGCACGCTGGAAATTCTGTCGGAAAATCGTGGGGAGCAGCCGCCCAAACTTCACTCCAGCAGGCGAGGATCCGGCTCGGAGCGTGAAGGGGAACATTAACATTTTATTAACGTGTGGATTCCCTGATGAATTAACGACTTCATCCAATGGCTCAGAGAGACCAGGAAGGTGCCAGGTGTGTTCCCCCTCCCTGTACTGAACTAATTTCCCCTGTGGTGGTGATATGGGGGCTACAGTTGGCCTCAGGGTTCCTGCATTAGAGAGGGGGCAATCAGCCAGAGACGCCCACTTCTCGCTGTTGCCCAGTGACCCTTTTTTAATATTCTTTCTCGGGTTGTGGGCGTTGCTGGAAAGGCCGGCATTTATTGCCCACCCCTAGTTGCGCTGAGAAGATGGTGGTGGGCCTTCTCCTTGAACCGCTGCCAATGGGTTTGATATAACTGAGTGACTTGTTAGATCACTTCAGAGGGCAGTTAAGAGTCAAGCACTGGTGTGGGACTGGAGTCACATATAGGCCAGGCCGGGTAAGGATGGTAGGTATCGTTCTCTGAAGGACATTAGTGAACCAGTTGGGTTTTTATGACAATCCAGCACCTTCATGGTCACTTTTTAATGATAAAAGCTTTTTATTTTTTAACTGAATTTAGATTCCCAATAGGAACTGAACTCACGCTCTCTGGATCATTAGTTCAGTGACATAACAATTACACTGCCGTACCCCTCGCTGGTGTTTGGATGTCAGGGTGAAGACAAGTCTTTGGTTTGGCTGTGCTGTTGAATGTCTTACTGACACATGCTTCCATCATATTAATACTGGCGGCAGCGGGGTGATACTTGAGGGCAATCAGGGCATCTGCAGGATGATACTTCAGTGAAGGGAGAAGGCAGGGAGAAAATCAGCGAGAAAAAGAAAAGACTTGCATTTATCATGGCATTCACATCCTCATGACATCCCAAAGTGCTTTACTTTACCAATGAAGTACTTCTTTGTTGTTTTGTAGGTAAACGCAGCAGTCAAATTGCACACAGCAAGATCCCACAAACAGTACCAAGGTTACATTGAATTACGTAGAATTTACAGCACAGAAACAGGCCATTTGGCCCAACTGGTCTCTGCCGGTGCTTTTGCTCCACACTAGCCTCCTACTTCATCTAACCCTATCAGCATAACCTTCTATTCCTTTCTCCCTCATATACTTATCAAGATTCCCCTTAAATGCATCCATGCTATTCATCTCAACCACTCCCTGTGGTAGCGAGTTCCACATTCTCACCACTCTCTGGGTAAAGAAGTTTCTCCTGAATTCCTTATTGGATTTGTTAGTGATTATCTTATATTTATGGTCCCTAGTTTTGGACTCCCCACAAGTGGAAACATCTTCTCCACGTCTACCTTATCGAACCATCTTCATAATTTTAAAGACCTCTATCAGGTCACCTCTCAGTCTTCTCCTTCCTAGAGAAAACAGTCCCAGCTTGTTCATCTTTTCCTCATAGGTATAACCTCTCAGTTCTGGTATTACCCTTGTAAATCTTTTTTGAACCTTCTCCAGTGCCTCTATATTCTTTTTATAATATGGAGACCAGAACTGTACGCAGTACTCCAAGTGTGGTCTAACCAAGGTTCGATACAAGTTTAGCATAACTTCTCTACTTTTCAATTCTATTCCTCGAGAAATATACCCCAGTGCCTTGTTTGCATATTTTATGACTTGCCAGCCTGCATCGCTACTTTTAGTGATTTGTGTATCTGTACCCATAGATCCCTTTGCTCCTCTACCCCATTTATACTCTTATTTTCCAAGCAGTATGTGGCCTCCTTATTTCTCCTACTAAAATGCACCACCTCACACTTATCTATCTTGAAATTCATTTGCCATTTACACGCCCATTCTGTGAGTTTATTAATGTCTTCTTGTATTTTGTTGCAGTCCTCCTCAGGATTAACTATACCCCCAATTTGGTGTCATTTGCAAATTTTGAAATTATACTTCCAATTCCCGAGCTAAATGGTTAATCTATTCTTAGTGATGTTGGTTGAGGGATAAATGGTGGCCAAGACACCGGGAGAATCCCTTGCTCTTTAAAAACAATGCCACGGGACCTTTTATATGCACCTGGGCAAGCAGATTGGGTCTTGGTTTAATGTCTCATTGAAAAGGCAGCACCCTCTCAGTACTGCACTGATATCTCAGCCTAACTTATGGGCTCAAGTTCTGGAGTGGGGCTTGAACCCATGACCTTCATGACTTAGAGGTAAGAGGGCTACCACTGAGCCAAGTAACTTAAAGTAGAAGCAAAATAAAAATTGTAGTATTACAGAGTGTGCCAGGGCAGTACCACCCGCTGCCGACTGCAGACTTCAGGCTTATGAACCCTCTTCAACTGGCACTTTGGAATAAACCTGGTATTGGTAACAGTAAACTGAGACAAAATTCTTGTTGAGCTTCACTGGAGCAGTGTAGCAGGCGATGAACAGAGAGGTCAGAATGGGACAAATTGAACAGCTGAGGGGGTGGTGTGTGGTACTAATGAGGAGTTTTGAAGTTGTAATTTCCATCAAAGGGAGCTTTTTAGTTGAGATCAACTTTGATGAAAGCCATTTGATTCACTGGCCTTTGGGCAATTGGGATGACATTAGACGACCTACAGTGATGTGTGCAAGTGCCTTTTGTTACCCCAAAGAACCTAATTCAAAGAAGAGTGCTGATGTTCTCAGTATCAGTAACAACATCCCTATTCAGACATCGTATTGAAATCTAAAATAAAATATAATTCACACTCAAAGATATGTCTACATCAGTGAAACCTGTTTGCCTTTTGAACAAAATTTCTATACACAGACGGCACACAAAAGATCAAAGGCACCCAAATGGAGCTAAAAATGAGGACTGGTAGCGTAAGTGAACAGTAATGGGATCATTTTTACATTTTTCATCTGCTAACAGTGTACTTACACAATGCACGTAATTCTATCGCTGTGCTGAGTAAGGGATAGATTCACAACACATTGTGAACAATTCATATCCTACAGGAGTCAAAGGTCAACAAAACATTGTTGATGAAAAATTAGTCCGTCACATTAAAGAAAGAAAGGGCTCCCATTTATACTGCGCGTTTCACAACCTCAGCACATCCAAAGAAGTGTTTTTGAAGTGTAGTCACTGTTGCAGTCTAGGGAAACGCGGCAACCAATTTGCGCACAGCAAACACCAATGAGATAATGACCAGATAATCCGTTTTAATGATGTTGATTGAGGGATAAAAGTTGGACAGGACACTGGGGAGAACTCCCATGGTCTGCTTCTAAATAGTGCCATGGGATCTTTTACGTCCACCTGAGAGGGCAGCCTCGGTTTAACGTCTCATCTTAAAGGCGGCACCTCCGACAGTGCAGCACTCCCTCAGTACTGCTCTGGAGTGTCAGCCTAGATTACGTGCTCAAGGCTTTGGAGTGGGGCTTGAACCCACAACCTTCTGACTCAGAGGCGAGAGTGCTACCACTAAACCAAGGCTAACATAATAACAACAACAAAATTTATACACAAAAATTTGGAATATTCAGGGACATTGTAAGAGCTTTTAAAAGATACAAAATGGATATTTAATTCTGCTCATCACTGTGTCTCTATGATGACCTCTGGCTAATGTGCGTTCATTCTGCCTGGGGTGTTGAGTGCTTCCTGTTAATCCCTGTTAAGTGTGTCTTGTTAAATAAAGTGTAAGGATGGACCAGGGACAATGGCAGACATCAGCTCAGAATATGAGCATAACGCACTCACAACCTCATCTAATAGCTCATCTCAGCTGTGCTGTGTGACACTTCCTTCTTCATAGGATAAGTATTTTGCACAGAGCTGAGGTGACCAAACTGAGATGATGAACCTACCCAAAAGAAACACCCAGGCGTTAGCCACTGAGATCATGTCATTTTCAAGGTTTTGATTGAGATTTGGTGACCTAGATCCATGGCTAAAAGGTCCAAATTCTGTGGGTGGCAGCTAACCAGAGTTGAACAATAGCGGGGAAAGAAATATTCTGGAATTCTGTTGGATTACATTTGAGGGTCACAGATAGTTTCTGCAAACTTTCCTTAGGAGATAAAATGGAAGAGGGTGGAGAGAGTGAGATAGAGTAGATGGTTGATGGTGGGTGATCGGAGTAAGGCTCTATTGGCTGAATGGCCTTTTCTTCATTCATGCTTGTGTAATCATGTACTACGTAAGCACTGTGTCCCCCAATCCCTTCCCCTCCCAAATAAAAGCAACTGAAATTAATTCACATGTACAGATATTATGGGCTGGATTCTGCCCATTCACAGTCACTGGGTGTACTGTGACATTTCTAGTTCACACATTGAAGCCCAGCTTGTGAATAGAATTATTTGATAGTTATAAGCTTTAGGAAGCAAATAGAGATTTTATGAATACTTTTGATTTATTATACCCCGGTTGTGTATTTTTAAAGCCCATCCATCACCATTTAATACCCACATCATGTTAATTAAGATTTACTAACCAGACATGGGATCTCATCTTCAAGAAATGCAGCTATGGGCTTGAGCTTTGTTGATTATGTCTTTCTAACATCTTCAGAAGATCTGTGATCTTTAGAACATCTTATTACTTATTTCCAATTGCAACAGATTAAGACAGTGCCAAACAAAGGCTTCAAAATTAGCCAATCACAAGAATGTAAATATCCTTTTGACCCAGCAACGATGAAGGAATGGTGATATATTTCCAAGTCAGGATGGTGTGTGACTTGGAGGGGAACTTGGAGGTGCTGGTGTTCCCAGGCACCTGCTGCCCTTGGTGGAAGAGGTCGCGGGTTTGGGAGGTGCTGCCGAAGAAGCCTTGGCGAGTTGCTGCAGTGCATCTTGTAGATGGTACACACTGCAGCCACAGTGTGCTGGTGGTAGAGGAAGTGAATGTTTAAAATGGTGGATGGGGTGCCATCAAGCAGGTTGCTTTGTCCTGGATGGTGTCAAGCTTCTTGAGTGTTGTTTGAGCTGCACTCATCCAGGCAAGTGGGGAGTATTCCATCACACTCCTGACTTGTGCCTTGTAGATGGTGGAAAGCCTTTGGGGAGTCAGGAGATGAATACCCAGCCTCTGACCTGCTCTTGTTGCCACAGTATTTATGTGGCTGGTCCAGTTAAGCTTCTGGTCAATGGTGACCCCCAGGATATTGATGGTAGGGGATTCAGTGATGGTAATGCCGTTGAATGTCAAGGGGAGGTGATTAGATGCTCGCTTGTTGGAGATAGTCATTGCCTGGCACTTGTGTGGCGTAAATGTTACTTGCCACTTATCAGCCCAACCCTGAATGTCATCCAGGTCTTGCTGCATGTGGGCACGGACTGCTTCACTATCTGAGGAGTTGCGAATGGAACTGAACACTGTGCAATCATCAGTGAACATCCCCACTTCTGACCTTATGATGGAAGAAAGGTCATTGATGAAGCAGCTGAAGATGGTTGGGCCTAGGACACTGCCCTGAGGAACTCCTGCAGCAATGTCCTGGGGCTGTGATGATTGACCTTGATCAACCACAACCATTTTCCTTTGTGCTAGGTATGATGCCAGCCAGTGGAGAGTTTTCCTCCTGATTTATTTTTATTTGTTCCTGGGAGGTGGGCGTCGTTGTCAAGGCCAGCATTTATTGCCTATCCCTAGTTGCCCTTGAGAAGGTGGTAGTGAGCCACCTTCTTGAACCGCTGCAGTCCGTGTGGTGAAGGTACTCCCACAGCGCTGTTAGGTAGGGAGTTCCAGGATTTGACCCAGCGACGATGAAGGATCGGCGATATACTTCTAAGTCAGGATGGTGTGTGACTTGGAGGGGAACTTGCAGGTGATAGTGTGCCCATGTGCCTGTTGCCCTTGTCCTTCTAGGTGGTAGAGGTCGCGGATTTGGGAGGTGCTGCCAAAGAAGCCATAGCGAGTTGCTGCAGTGCATCTTGTAGATGGTACACACTGCAGCCACGGTGCGCCGGTGGTGGAGGGAGTGAATGTTTAAGGTGGTGGAGGATGGGGTGCCAATCAAGTGGGCTTCTTTGTCTTGGATGGTGTTGAGCTTCTTGAGTGTTGTTGGAGCTGCACTCATCCAGGCAGGTGGACAGTATTCCATCACACTCCTGACTTGTGCCTTGTAGATAGTGGAAAGGATTTGGGGGTGAGACACTCGCCGCAGAATACCCAGCCTCTAACCTGCTCTTGTTGCCACAGTATTTATGTAGCTGGTCCAGTTAAGTTTCTGGTCAATGGTGACCCCCAGGATATTGATGGTGGGGGATTCGGCGATGGTAATGCCTTTGAATGTCAAGGGGCAGTGGTTAGACTCTTGCTTGTTGGAGATAGTCATTGCCTGGCACTTGTGTGGCGCAAATGTTACTTACCACTTATCAGCCCAAGCCTGAATGTTGTCCAGGTCTTGTTGCATGCAGGCATGGACTGCTTCATTATCTGAGGAGTTGCGAATGGAACTGAACACTGTGCAATCCTCAGCGAATATCCCCACTTCTGACCTTATGATGGAGGGAAGGTCATTGATGAAGCAGCTGAAAATGCTTGGGCCCAGGACACTGCCCTGAGGAACTCCTGCAGCAATGTCCTGGGGCTGAGATGATTGACCTCCAACCACCACAACCATCTTCCTTTGTGATGGATATGCCTCCAGCCAGTGGAGAGTTTTCCCCCGATTCCCATTGACTTCAGTTTTACGAGGGCTCCTTGATGCCACACTCAGTCAAATGCTGCCTTGACGTTAGAGGTAGTCACTCTCACCTCACCTCTGGAATTCAGCTCTTTTGTCCATGTTTGGACCAAGGATGTAATGAGGTCCGGAGCCAAGTGGTCCTGGCGGAACCCAAACTGAGCATCAGTGAGCAGGTTATTGGTGAGTAAGTGCTGCTTGATAGCACTGTCGGTGACACCTTCCATCACTTTGCTGATGATTGAGAGGAGACTGATAGGGCGGTAATTGGCTGGATTGGATTTCTCCCGCTTTTGTGGGCAGGACATACCTGGACAATTTTCCACATTGTCGAGTAGATGCCAGTGTTGTAGCTGTACTGGAACAGCTTGGCTAGAGATGTGGCTAGTTCTGGAGCACAAGTCTTCAGCATGACAGTCGAGATGTTGTTGAGGCCCAAAGCCTTTGCTGGAATACAACACAACACAACACAATATAACACAATGTAATACATAACATAAGAACATAAGAAATAGGAGCAGGAGCAGGCCATGTGAATTTTATCTTTGAGCCTGCTCCGCCATTCAATAAGATCATGGCTGAACTTCTAAATCAACTCCCCTTTCCTGCCCTATCCCCATATCCCTCGATTCCCTTTGTGCCCAAAACTCTATCGATCTCAGTCTTGAATATATGCACAGCCCTCTGGGGTAGAGAATTCCAAAGATTCACAACCCTCTGAGTGAAGAAATTTCTCCTCATCTCAGTCCTAAATAGCCAAACCTTTATGCTGCAACTGTGAGCCCTAGTTCTAGACTCTCCAGCCAGGGGAAACATCCTCCCAGCATCTAACCTGACAAGCCCTTTAAGAATTTTAAATGTTTCAATGAGATCACTGTCATTCTTCTAAACTCTAGGGAATATAGGCCTAGTCTACTCAATCTCTCCTCATAGGTCAACATTCTCATCCCAGGAATCAATCTAGTGAACCTTCATTGCACTCCCTCTAAGGCAAGTATATCCTTCCTAAGGTAAGGAAACTAAAACTGTGCACAGTACTCCAGGTGTGGCCTCACCAAGGCTCTATACAATTGTAGTAAGGCTTCTTTACTCTTATACTCCAACCCCCTTGTATAAAGGCCAACATACCATTTGCCTTCCTAATTGCTTGCTGTACCTGCATGTTTCAACACAATATAATACAACAGAACACAATGGCCGGAATTTTAACTTGGAGGCGGGCAGGGAGCGGGGGGCTGGAATGCGGACGGGAAACCCGGGAGAACGGGTTCCCTCAGGCCCTGCCGACTTTACCTGTTTTCAGCCTGCAGCCAGCCAGATTGAGAGGCTGGCTGGCTGGCTGTCGGGCAGGTAGGCCTGGGGAGCAGAGAGGAGGTCGGGGCCAGGATCACGAGAGGGAATTGGTGGCCAGGATTGACAGCGGGTGGGGGGGTCGGAAGGCTGGGATTGGGGGTCGGAGATCGGTGTAGGTGGTGGGGTGCAGAGATTGAGCCGGGGGGATTGGAGGTCAAGGGGGTATCGAAGGCCTCGGGGGGGGGGGGGGGGATCAGAGGCCGAGGGGGGGAATCGGAGGCTTCAGTGGGGGCGGGGGGGAGAGGAGATCGGAGGTCTGGGGGAGTTCGGAATGGTCGGGGGGGGTGTCTTATCGCGGGGGGTTGGCAAGGTAGGAACGCTGGCTCCAGCAGGTAACTAGAAAGGCACTTACCTCCTGGATCCAACTGTTCTCGCCTTCCTCTTGTTGCTGGGTTCCCTGAGGCCACGGAAACCCAGCCAGCCAGAGTTAAATTTAAAATGGAACTACAAAATGAGGCACACTTCCTCAATATAATATTTAAAGTGCCAACCCGGCCCCCGTCTGCTCTCCGATAAAACCGGAAGTGGGTGAGTTGGAGGCGAGGTGGGGTCGGGATTCAAATTTTTAACTCTTTAACCTCCCGTCCGACCCCAGCCCACCCGTTTTTTGAGGTTAAAATTCCTCCCATTTATTTGGGATGGGATAGCTTACGCTTGGTTTATTGAAGGATCTGATTTTATTGCACACTGCTGTCTAGTTCAGACACGTGAACACTCAATCACCTAAATCGGCTGTTAACACCTCACAAGGGCTTACCAGAGGAACTTCTGATGAAGCCTCTGAGCCCTGTACATCTGCAGTCTGACACGTGCTGCCCTACCAGCCATGTTCCCACAGCTTCCTGAGCCAATTCCCAGCTCCCCACCGTGTGGGGAATGTGCTGCTTTCTCCCATCTCCACCCTCGCTGACAGCCATGACAATGACCTCGGCTCAAGAAAAATGGGAGTGCGATTTTATTACCAACGGGATTCATTGTTTGTTTGTTTTTCCAAGTACAATTTTATGAAGATAAAATTCACATAAATACAAAACACAATAGAAACAAATGTCTGAAAGAAGCCAATCGTTGCTAATCCTCTTGTTATGCTACAGACACTGCTGTGAGTAAAAGGTAATGAATTAATCTCACCTCATTCACACTGGCCGCTTCATACCAGTCTGTACTAATGGTATCTTGGGTTTATACCAGTCTGTAGTAATGGGGTTTGGGGTCGTCAGGTCCAGGGGAATTGTCACCACTTAGTCCCATTAATTTCTCCAGTACTATGGGGGAAAAATTCAGTTGGTTGCGCCTCCCGTTAGCACCTTAAGAGGGCGCTAATAGGGCACAAAGCATCTAGCGCCCAGGTGCGGCGAAGTTTACGCCGCTCGTGAAATTAACTAGACATTTTGCGGCGGCGCTAAACACTACCGCCACGATCTCCTGCGCCGGCAGATCGTGACGTCAGTCGAGTGCGCAACGCCCCGGTATCGCCCCGGAGCGGATATTGAGTGGCGCCCCCTGCCTTACGCTAGCAATGACAGGTTGAGGGGAGCATTTTGCAGTCATGAAGGGACTGGGGGAGCGCTATTTAAAGGTGACCGCTTCCTGCCTTTTATTGTTGGTGCCATTTTTGAACCACGCATTCTGAGAGAGAGAGAGAGAGACTTCTGGAGAGATTCAACGTTGTGTGAAGGAGTTTTGGGTACTGAGCAGCACTTTGCAGGTTCATTTTGATTTGCCATTCCTTGTATCGATTTAGAAGAGACTGTGGGGGCTGCACTCTAAGCTCTTTCCCTGGTACTCTCCATTGTTCTTTCCAGCAGATTTGATGTGCAGGTCTCTCCAGGCCGAGATTCAAGGCTGCAATGAGCAGGATGTGGATGGAAAGCAAGATCAACCATCCCCTTTAAGAACTGGCCGGTGCCATTGTGTGTGTGTTCCATTGCTGACTGACATCACATGAGCTTCGCCAGCGCTCTGAAGTAGCGCCTCGCTCCTCGGCCTTTGCACCTTAAGACAGGTGTGAAGCGCCTGATTTAGCGCTCCAATCACCTCCAGGGGCGATAAAAGTCAAGTTTGCAGTCGGTGGCGATAATTAGCGCCAGGCACTAATCTTTGCGCCCGGCCGATAATTGCGCCCCAAATGGGGCGATACTGAATTTCTCCCCCTATGTCTTTACTTGTACTGATTTCTTTAAGTTCCTCATTCTCTCGAGACCCTTGGTTCCCCATTATTTCCGGAATGTTTTTTGTGTCCTCTACCATGAAGACAGATACAAAGTATTTGTTTAATGTAGCTGCCATTTCCTTATTGCCTATTATAATTTCTCCTGTCTCTGCCTCTAATGGGCCCACGTTTACTTTCACTTATCTCTTCCTATTTACATACCAATAGAAACGTTTACAATCTGTTTTTATATCTCTTGCTAATTTACTCTCATTCTTTTTTCTCTTTCCTTATCAATTTCTTGACCCTCCTTTGCTGAATTCTAAAATCCTCCCAATCCTCAGGCTTACTCCTCTTTTTGGCAACATTATAAGCCTCTTCCTTTGATCTAATACTATCTTTAACTTCTCTTGTTAGCCACGGTTGGACCACTTTTCCTGTGGGGTTTTTGTGCCTTAAAGGACTGTATATTTGTTGTAAATTATGTATTAATTCTTTAAATGCTAGCCATTGCTTGTCTATCGTCATACCTTTTAATGTAGTTTCCCAATCTACCTTAGCCAACTCGCCCCTCATACCTACGTAGTTTGCTTTGTTTAGATTTAAGACCCCAGTTCTGGATTTAACTAAATCACTTTCAAACTCAATATAAAATTCTATCATATTATTGGGGGAAAGTCAAATGCATAAAGAGCTGCCCGAGAGCGGAGCTGAATTAAAGCAGCGGCTGTAAGGGGTGACCTGTGGCTCTGTGCTTAGCCTGGGTGCTAGTGCGGGGTTAGGCCCTGTTGCCTGCTCTGGTCTCCAGCCAGCCTGGTAACACTAGACACCTGTGAGTGGTTCGACCCACTCGCCCTTACGGTTCTGACACTGGACTTAGGTGCGAGAGCAATAATGCAGAGAAGACTCAGGTAGACCCGGTTGAATAGTGCGAAATGGAAAATCTTTATTGCATATTATTCAAGATTACGAGATACATGTCATAAGCACAGATTAACGACAGTACAATCTTACACACAGTTATGAAACTAATTTTAGGGAAACGAGGAGCGCACGACACATCGTAAAAGGGGACACACATTATAATTATCCTTAAAACTTAAACCCTCCCCTATTAATACCTGTCCTAATCTAGATTTGTAGGATCGAGACTCATGCTCACCACTCGTGATAACTCGGAGAATTCCGAAACTCTGCTCGGATGTTTTTACCGCAGCACCTGACTATCCATGTGTTGATCAGGGGTCTCTGTACCCCACTTGTTTACTCGTTTCTGCTCCGGCTAGCAGGCTGGACCGTCTGCTGTCATGAAGATCTGTGTTGGTCTTCGGAGTTCGGACACCACTCGAAAAGGAGTCTTCCTGTGCCCTCAAACCGGTTGCCTGTAAAACTCGAAGAATGGTCTTCCTAGGCCAGTTGTGGAGTAGCCGATAAAATTCAAAGAAGTGTTTATTCGACTTACAGGCACGGTCGGGGCTTACTGACCGTGGCGATGCGTATTGTCGTCTTCTTCTCTTCTCATCTCATCTCATCTCATCTCATCTCCTCTCGGGCCTTCGGTTCCAACACCGTTTACCGACTCCTCGGGATGGTGCGCCCGCCTCCAGGCCTCACAGCCCAGTTCTCCACAGATCTTCGCGGCAAGCCACGAGGTTGATCCTAGCGGATCAGAGTCCAGAGCCATCAGGCAAGAGAATAAAAGTTCAGCAGTCTTCCAGCGAGTCAAAGCAGCAAGAGAAAGATGGACGGTTGTACTTTACAGTTATAGTGCTGTAATTCCTCTTTTCCCGCCCAATCTTAATGTCTATCTTTTGTCAGGGTTTTGGCGCTCAAACTTCTTGTATGGGGTGATCTCAGTCTTTAATGGGTTTCGGTGCCACTCGTAACTGTCTGAGTACCCGTTAATATTTCTCCCATTGTGGAACCGGCTAGTAGTCTCCCTGGAGGGGTTTTGGGGCTTCCAAATGCTTGCTGTGAGTACCCGCAAACGGCTCTCTCATCGTAGAGTCGTGGGGATTTTGCATATTAATGTCTTTGGATGGGTCCTTGATCGCTCAGTACAATAGCCCTTGTTTGCACCTGGGAGACTGATTTCAGTATTCATGTTTAAAGTGTAAACCCATCGCGTCTTGTCATTATCTTATCATGTTGGATCTTTTCGATCTTGCACAAATGTTGATTGGAACGCCATCTTGTCTGCCTACTGAAAGTCTAGAACTTTCTGCCACGAGGCGTGGCGGCCATTTTACAGGCTGTTTGTGTCCGTTTTGAAACCTGACAGTATTCTGCTGAAATAAAGCTGTTTATACGAAACTTTTTGTCTCCTTATTATTTTTATAAAATCGCGATAATTTTGCGAATTCTACACGGCAGCGATGAGAGGATAAAGAGCAGCCCGAGAGCGGAGCTGAATTAAAGCAGCGGCGAGAGGATAAAGAGCGGCCCGACAGCGGACCTGAATTAAAGCAGCGGCAGCAGCGAGAGGATAAAGAGCGGCCCGAGAGCGGAGCTGAATTAAAGCAGTGGCAGCGGCGAGAGGATAAAGAGCGGCCCGAGAGCGGACCTGAATTAAAGCAGCGGCGAGAGGATAAAGAGCGGCCCGAGAGCGGACCTGAATTAAAGCAGCGGCAGCGGCGAGAGGATAAAGAGCGGCCCGAGAGCGGACCTGAATTAAAGCAGCGGCGAGAGGATAAAGAGCGGCCCGAGAGTGGACCTGAATTAAAGCAGCGGCGAGAGGATAAAGAGCGGCCCGAGAGCGGACCTGAATTAAAGCAGCGGCGAGAGGATAAAGAGCGGCCCGAGAGCGGACCTGAATTAAAGCAGCGGCAGCACGAGGCTCCGATTCAAAAACAACATCAAAGAGTGACATCACAGGAGAGCAGGTAGGTGATTGGTTGGTGAGTATTACAGCTCTTTTTTGCTCTCTAAGTTAGGGAAGGGGGTTAAATTAAGAGCTTAGAAACTGTAACTTGCTAGATCAAACAATAAACCTAAAATATCGATTGAATAAAATATTTAACTAATTAATTAATAAATAAAACAAGGTTAGAGATGGCAGGGCAGGTGGTGTGTCGTAACTGCAGCATGTGAGAGTTTGTGGAGAGCATCGCGATCCCGAGCAACCACATCTGCAATAAGTGTCTGCAACTCGAGGACCTTCAGCTTAGAATTGTTGAGCTGGAGTACGAGCTGCAGACATTGCGATGCATCAGGGAGGGGGAGAGTTACCTGGACACTTTGTTCCAGGAGGCAATCACACCCTTCAGGTTAAGTAGTACTTTAGAGTTCGTCAGTGGTCAGGGACAGGAGGGTGTGACTGCGAGTCAGGAAGGTACGGGGACCCATGATGTAGTAATGAAGGAGCCTCAGTTGTGGACCTTGTCCAACAGGTACGAGGTACTTTCTACCTGTATGGAAGAGGAAAAGGACTGTAGGGAGGATGGGCAAACTGATCACGCCACAGGGGGCCATCCAAGTTGTGGGAGAAGGAAGGAATGTGGTAGTAGTAGGGGACAGTATAGTCAGGGGAATAGATACTGTTCTCTGCAGCCGCGAAAGAGAGTCCCGAAGGCTGTGTTCCCTGTCCGGTGCCAGGGTTAAGGATATCTCCTCATGGCTGGAGAAGAACTTGGAGTGGGAGGGGGAGGATCCAGTTGTCGTGGTACATGTAGGAACCAACGACATACTTAGAACTAAGAATGAGGTTCTGCTGAGGGAGTTTGAGGAGCTAGGGTCTAAATTAATAAGCAGAACCACAAGGGTAATAATCTCTGGATTACTACCTGAACCACGCGCAAATTGGCATAGGGTCAAGCAGATCAGAGAGTTAAATGCGTGGCTCAAAGAGTGGTGTTGGAAGAAGGGGTTTCAATTCATGGGGCACTGGCACCAGTACTGGGGAAAGAGGGAGCTGTTCCGTCGGGACAGGTTTAATGGTAGCACTGCAGCAGAGAATAAGGTCAAAGCAGGGAATAATGGTAAAAAATGTAAATTAAAGGCTCTTTATCTGAATGCACAAAACAAGATAGACAAACTAGTGGCACAAATAGAGATAAATGGATTTTGATCGAATAGCCATTACAGAGACATGGTTGCAAGGTGGCCAAGTTATGTTCCAGGGTACTTGAAGTTTCGAAAAAACAGGCAGAATGGAAAAGGAGGGGGAGTAGCTCTGATAATAAAGGATGACATAAGGACAGTAGTGAGAAAGGTTCTCGGCTCGGAAGATCAGGAAGTAGAATCAGTATGGGTGGAGATAAGGAATAACAAGAGGCAGAAAACACTGGTGGGAGTAGTATATAGGCCCCCTAACAGTAGTTATACTGTTGGACAGAATATTAATCAGGAAATAGTAGGAGTATGCAACAAAGATAATGCAATAATCTTGGGGGACTTTAATCTTCATATAGACTGGACAAATTAAATTGCCAAAGGTAGTCTGGAGGACGATTTCATGGAATGCATTCGGGACAGTTTCCTAGAACAATGGAACCAACATGAAACCAACCAGGGAACAGGCTATTTTAGATCTTGTATTGTGTAATGAGACAGGGTTAATTATCAATCTCATAGTAAAGGATCCTTTGGGGCAGAGTGATCATAATATGATAGAATTTCACGTTAATTTTGAGAGTGACTTGCCTAAGTCTGAAACTAGAGTCTTAGGGGGAGAAATTCAGTATCGCCCCATTTGGGGCGCAATTATCGGCCGGGCGCAAAGATTAGCGCCTGGCGCTAATTATCGCCACCGACTGCAAACTTGACTTTTATCACCCCTGGAGGTGATTGGAGCGCTAAATCAGGCGCTTCACACCTGTCTTAAGGTGCAAAGGCCGAGGTGCGAGGCGCTACTTCAGAGCGCTGGTGAAGCTCATGTGATGTCAGTCAGCAATGGAACACACACACAATGGCACCGGCCAGTTCTTAAAGGGGATGGTTGATCTTGCTTTCCATCCACATCCTGCTCATTGCAGCCTTGAATCCCGGCCTGGAGAGACCTGCACATCAAATCTGCTGGAAAGAACAATGGAGAGTACCAGGGAAAGAGCTTAGAGTGCAGCCCCCACAGTCTCTTCTAAATCAATGCAAGGAAGGTCAAATCAAAATGAACCTGCAAAGTGCTGCTCAGTACCCAAAACTCCTTCACACAGCGTTGAATCTCTCCAGAAGTCTCTCTCTCTCTCTCTCAGAATGCGTGGTTCAAAAATGGCACCAACAATAAAAGGCAGGAAGCGGTCGCCTTTAAATAGCGCTCCCCCAGTCCCTTCATGACTGCAATTCGCTCCCCTCAACTTGTCGTTCCTAGCGTCAGGCGGTAAGGCAGGGGGCGCCACTCAATATCTGCTCCGGGGCGATACCCGGGCGTTGCGCACTCGACTGACGTCACGATCTGCCGGCGCAGGAGATCGTGGCGGTAGTGTTTAGCGCCGCCGCAAAATGTCTAGTTAATTTCGCGAGCGGCGCAAACATTGCCGCGCCTGGGCGCTAGATGCTTTGCGCCCCATTAGCGCCCTCTTAAGGCGCTAACGGGAGGCGCAACCAACTGAATTTTTCCCCCTTAAACTTAAATAAAGCCAATTACATAGGTATGAGGGGCGAGTTGGGTAAGGTAGATTGGAAAAATAGATTAAAAGGTATGGCGGTAGATAAGCAGTGTCTAGCATTTAAAGAAATTTTTCATAATTCTCAACAAAAATACATTCCATTGAGAAACAAAAATTCCATGGGAAAAGTGATCCAACCGTGGCTAACTAAAGAAGTTAAGGATAGCATTAGATTGAAAGAAGAAGCTTATAATGTTGCAAAGAATAGTAGTAAGTCTGAGGATTGGGAGAGTTTCAGAAACCAGCAAAAGTTGACCAAAAAATTGATAAAAAGGGAAAAATAGAATATGAAAGAAAACTAGCAAGAAATATAAAAGCAGATTGTAAGAGCTTCTACAAGTATGTAAAAAGGAAAAGAGTAGCAAAAGTAAACGTTGGTCCCTTAGAGGCTGAGACAGGAAAAATTATTATGGGGAATAAGGAAATGGCAGAAACGTTAAACAAATATTTTGTATCTGTCTTCACAGTAAAAGACACAAAAAGCATACCAAAAATGGTCGGGAACCAAGGGTCTAATGAGGGTGAGGAACTTAACGTAATTAATATAAGTAGAGAAAAAGTACTAGTGAAACTAATGGGACTAAAAGCCGACAAATCCCCTGGACCGGACGGCCTACATCCTAGGGTTCTAAAAGAGGTGGCTGAAGAGATATTGGATGCATTGGTTTTGATCTTCCAAAATTCCCTAGATTCTAGAATGGTCTCAGCGAATTGGAAGGTTACAAATGTAACACCACTATTCAAGAAAGGAGGGAGAGAAAGAACAGGGAACTACAGGCCAGTTAGCCTGACATCAGTCATCAGGAAAATGCTGGAATCCATTGTTAAAGAAGTGGTATCAAGTCACTTAGAAAATCATAACATGATTAGGCAGAGTCAACATGGTTTTATGAAAGGGAATTCGTGTTTGACAAATTTATTCGAGTTTTTGAGGATGTAACAAGCAGGGTAGATAAAGGGGAACCAGTGGATGTAGTGTATTTGGATTTCCAAAAGGCATTCGATAAGGTGCCACATAAAAGGTTATTACACAAGATTAGGACTCATGGGGTTGGGGGTAATATAGTAGCATGGAGAGAGGATTGATTAACAGACAGAAAACAGAGAGTAGGGATAAATGGATCTTTTTCAGGTTGGCAGGCTGTAACTAGTGGGGTGCCGCAAAGATCAGTGTTGGGGCCTCAGCTATTTACAATCTATATTAATGACCTAGATGAAGGGACCGAGTGTAATGTATCTAAGTTTGCTGATGATACAAAGCTAGGTGGGACAGTAAGCTGTGAGGAGAACACAAAAAGTCTGCAAAGGGATATAGATAGACTAAGTGAGTGGGCAGTAAGGTTGCAGATAGAGTATAATGTAGGGAAATGTGAGGTTATTCACTTTGGTAGGAAGAATAGAAAAACAGAATATTTTATAAATGGTGAGAAACTTTCAAATGTTGGTGTTCAGAGAGATTTGGGTGTCGTCATGCAAGAAACACAGAAAGCTAGCATGCAGGTACAGCAAGCAATAAGGAAGGCAAATGGCATGTTGGCCTTTATTGCAAGGGGGTTGGAGTATAAGAGTAAGGAAGTCTTGCTACAATTGTACAGGACCTTGGTGAGACCACACCTGGAGTACTGTCCACAGTTTTGGTCTCCTTATCTAAGGAAGGATATTCTTGCCTTGGAGGCGGTGCAACGAAGGTTCACTAGATTGATTCCTGGGATGAGAGGGCTGTCCTATGATGAGAGATTGTGTAGAATGGACCTATACTCTCTGGAGTTCAGAAGAATGAGAGGTGATCTCATTGAAACATACAAGATTCTGAAGGAGATTGACAGGGTAGATGCTGAGAGGTTGTTTCCCCTGGCTGGAGTGTCCAGAACTAGGGGCATAGTCTCAGGATAAGGGGTCGGCCATTTAAGACTGAGATGAGGAGGAATTTCTTCACTCAGAGGGTTGTGAATCTTTGGAGTTCTCTGCCCCAGAGGGCTGTGAATGCTGAGTCGTTGAGTATATTCAAGGCTGAGATCGATAGATTTTTGGACTCTAGGGGAATCAAGGGATATGGAGATTGGGCGGGAAAGTGGAGTTGAGGTTGAAGATCAGCCATGATCTTATTGAATGGCGGAGCAGGCTCGAGGGGCCGTATGGCCGACTCCTGCTCTTATTTCTTATGTTCTTATTCCAACATTTAGAGGATTTTCACAGCTCCATTTACCAGTTCACAATATTCTCTTTACTGTTTAGTTCAATAGAGTCTCAGATGGTCAATAAAGGACGATTCATGTTTTAAAACTATCTGGGGGAAAAATTAGGTCGCGCCCCATTTGGGGCGCAAATATCGTCTGGACGCAAATATTAGCGCCTGGCGCTAATTATCGCCACTGACTGGAAACTTCACTTTTACCGCCCCGGGAGGTGAGTGGAGCACTAAATCAGGCGCTGCACACCTGTCTTAAGGCGCAAAGGCCGAGCAGTGAGGCGCTAACTTAGCGCGCGAGCGCAGCGCAGCTGCTGCCAGTTAGCGAGGGAACACAGACACACTGGCGCCGGCCACTTCTTAAAGCGGGGGGGGCCAACTTGCTCCCCAGCCACACCCTGCTCATTGCAGCCTTGAATCTCGGCCTGGAGAGACCTGTGAATCCATTTTGCTGCCAAGGATGGAGAGGGTGAGAGAACGAGCTCATCGCTTCACCGAGCGGGCCTTGGATGCTCTGGTTGGCGCGGTGGAGCGCAGAAGATGTATACTCTTCCCTGAGAGTGGCAGGAGGCCTTTGCCACGCGAGTTCAGAAGAGTGTGGAGGGAGGTGGCTCAGAGCGTCTCCTCCAGGAGCATGGTGCCCAGGACCCATACTCAATGCCGCAAAAAGTTCAACGACCTCACTCGGGTCGTCAGGGTGAGTGGCTTTTTCTCAATACCTCTCCATCCCTCCATCTCAACCTCACTCTATGGCCAGAGGGTCTTAAAACCCCAATGCACAACACTCATCCAACACCTATGGCCCTTTCATGAAACACACACACACATTCCACACTTTGCATACAGTAAGGGCTATTCATCTATGGGAGGCACATCAGGCAAGACCATGGCTGCATACAGTAAGGGGTATTCACCTATGGGAGGCACATCAGGCAAGACCATGGCTGTATATTTACTCAGATGCTGTCCTTTTTCTTACAGGCCAAGCTGGCGCATAATAGGAGACAGCAGCAACGGACAGGTGGAGGGCGGCCTCAGCTGCAACCCCTCAGCGATCTTGAGGAGCGCGTCCACAGGATTGTGGCAAGCCGGGTGATCGGTCCCATCGCCACTGGAGACGCCGACCCCGTTCTGGACAGCAATGGTAAGGTCATCACCTTTTTGTCCTCTGTCCTTCCACTTGTCCCTCACAACACCAGCCTTTGACACTTTCAATCCAACTTGCTAACTCGCTGCACTTATTCCTCCCTTACTGCCACCCTGTCCTCACGCTAAAGCCACTCTTGTACCTCCCTGCTTTCAGATGGTGATTCACCAGCTGAGGAGACGGGCCCTGAAGCTGCCACTGGGAGTGAAGCTGCAGCCGAGGAGGAAGAGGAAGCCGGAGCATCAGTGCCACCCTCTCCCGAGGAAGCCCATGCCCACACTGGGAACACGCCTTCCCTGGAGGGGAGCAGGGGGGAAGGGTCTGATGAGGGTGAAGCTCCAGGACCCAGCGGGCTGCAGCAACGCCATGGGGGTAGGGAAGAACGGGGGCCTTCTCCCCAGAGGGAGAGTATGCCAGACACTCCTACTGCAATGGACGCAGAGGAGGAGCGGCTGATTGCAGAAATGAACACCCAGGCGGTGGGCATGCACACTGAGCTCATGGGTGCAGTGGGAAGGGTGCCCGAATGCATTGAGTCACTGGCAAGGAGTGTGGAGCACTTCGCTGTAGCACAGGCGGATGCCACACTAACGCTTAGTGCTGCAATTCAGTCACTGGCTGCCGTGATCCCATCTCTGACTGCTCTCATGCAGACTCAGATTGAGGCCACGTGAGCACAGACTGCTGCCAACCTCGATGGTTCGTTCACATGTCCCCGGGGCTGTCACCGCGCCGCAGCAGGCCAGCAATCTGTTCTCCAGCAGATTGCTCCGGATGCTGAAGTGCTGCCCCGTGGGAGTGCCAGTGTGTCGGGCGAGCAGGGAGTTGCTGTCCTCTCTCACGATGACAGCATTCCTGCTGCCAACACTGTCACTTCTCCACTGCACTTGCCACCGCCTGTAGGACAGACTGCTGCCGCCCATGCAGAGTTGGTGCAGTCTGCAGCCAGTCCCTCCAGGCCCAGAACTGGTCGAGGCCGTCCTTCAGGGGCATCTGCAGTGTCAGGGTCTGACGAGCAGCAGCCTTCCACCAGCCTTGCTGCAGCCACTGAGGTCCCATTACGGAGGAGCAGTAGGGTTAGAAGGGGGGAAGTGCGCAAGGGAAGGAGATCACCCTCGAAGGGCAAAAAGTAGGAGGTGTGACAAAATGCTGGTCATTTTTTTATTAAAGGTCGAGGTTCATGGTCCAACTTTTGTTTAGTGTTTTGGACATTATCTCCAGGTTGTGAGAACCAGTTATGTTATTGACTGTTTTTTTGTGTTTAATTCTATGAGTTTGTCATGAGGAATTGACACACACAGAGTTTGTAAAATAAATAAGTTTCTGTATTCAAAATATACATGGTTGGTGGTTGGAATTATTGGTGCCTTGGCCGGCTTAGGGGTTGCGTGCTGGGTTCATTGATGTTGTTAGCAATGGCAGAAGCCATTTCCACAGCAGGGGCCCTAGAAGCGGCTTGCTATTAGCCGTTGACGGACGGCCCTTGCAGTTTCACCATTGTGGGCCGCCCTCCCGCCTTGGTGCTGCTGATGATCATCCTCCTCGTCCTCTTCCTCCTCTTCCTCCTCCTCCTCTGGTGGTGCTCCAAGGCCTGGTGGCATTGGCTGGGTCCCGAGGATTGCCATGTTATGCAACATGCAGCACACAACTACGAAGTTGGATACTCGCTCAGGCGAGTACTGCAGGGCTCCTCCAGAATGGTCGAGACAGCGGAACCGTTGCTTCAGCATGCCGATTGTGCGCTCAATTATGTTCCTGGTAGCTTGATGGCTCTCATTGTACCGCAGCTCAGCAGAGGTGTTGGGCGTACGGAGCGGTGTCATCAGCCAGGTGCTCAATGCATACCCCTTGTCCCCGAGAAGCCAACCAACTGGCTGATGCGGTGCCTCGAAAAGTTCTGCCACAGTAGTCTGGCGCAGGATAAAAGCATCGTGGCAGCTGCCAGGATAGTGGGCATTGACAGCGAGTATCAGCTGTCTGTGGTCACAGACCAACTGAACATTCAAGGAATGGAACCCCTTTCGGTTCCGGAATTCCTCGGCATTCTCATGCGGAGCACGCAAAGCCACATGCGTGCAGTCAATGGCGCCCTGCACCATGGGGAAGCCCGCTACCCTCGCAAAGCCCAGAGCGCGGTCACACTGCTTGTCTGGGGTCATGGGGAAAGAGATGAACTCTCGTCTCCTTTTAAAGAGGGCATTTGTGACCTGCCGGATGCAGCAATGCACCGCGAACTGGGAGATATTGGCGAGGTTCCCAGCAGCAGCTTGAAATGAGCCAGTAGCGTAGAAGTTGAGAGCCACTGTGACCTTCACTGCCACCGACAGAGACGTCCTGGACCTCAGTTGAGGCTGCAGATCTGGCTGCAGCAGGTGGCAGAGCTCAGTGACCACCTCCTTGCTGAATCGCAGCCTTCGCAAACACAGCTCCTCAGACATATGAAGGTAGGAGAGCTGTTCACGATATACCCTGGGAGGGTAAGCTCTCCTGTACATACGCCTGTTGGCCCTCCTCCGTCTGGCCATCATTGCCACTCTCTCTCTGCGTCTCTGTGTCCTCCGATTCAGCTGGAGCAGGACGATGCCCCCAATCAGTGCAGCCCCCATAGTCTCTTTGCAAGCAAAGTAATGAAGGACAGCAACTAAAGTACTAGCGAAGTTAGGATCAGTAGGCAAAACTACCTCACAAAGCGTTGAGTCAATGCAGAAGTCTCTCTTTCTCTCTCTCCGAATCTCTCTCTCTCTCTCAGAACGAGTGGTGCAAAAATGTCCACCACAGAAAAAGACAGGAAGAGGCCCCCTTTAAATAGCGCCCCCCCCCCCAGCCCCACAGCAATTGATAGCGTTCCAGTCTTCCAGTCGTTGGATGCGCCAGGCGGTAAGGCAGGGGGCGCCACTCAATTTCCGCTCCAGGGCGCCACAAGGGCGTTGCACCATGGAATGACGTCACAATCTGCGCGCGCAGGTGGTCGCAGCGGTAAGGTTTAGCGCCACCGCACAATCTCTAGTTAAGTTCCCGAGCGGCGCAAACATCGCTGCGCCCGGGCGTTAGCGGCTTTGCGCCCCATTAGCGCCCTCTTAAGGCACTAACGGGAGGCGCAACCAACTGAATTTTTACCCCTCTGACTTTTCTCTACACTTCACAGACAAGAGGAAGTAATCAAGTACTAAAGAGTAGTTTGTCACGATTGTAATCCCTGTTTCCTGGTGACATCTCATGGGACCATCTGAATATTCCAGTCTTCCTTCTAAAATCCCCCTATTTAGGGCCCGGCAGAGATTGTCTCCGTTAGAAGGGTTTTAGTGCTGCTGATGGTCTCATTTATTGTCTTCTTTATATATGTACGTTATTAATGAATTGTTCAAAAGGTTTCAATCCCCAATGCAGCTTAGTTTCTGCTTTCCCTCATTGGTTTGCTTTTATCCAATCATTCCAGTTACCACTATACTTCCTGTCTGAATTGTTATGTTGGCAAAGCCACGTCAGCTTTTCCTCTGCTAAAAATATCCTTCAAGTCGCTCGTTGTGTCCTGTGAAGGTCATTTACTCCACCCGATTAATTTGTCCCTAGGCAGATAAAAAGCCCAGAAAGCCAAGAAGGTTTACGCATCACTCAAAGTGAAAGAGTCATTCCAGCTGAGGGAGAATCACAGAGTTTGTGCAGACACAAAGTTCACTTCAACAGAGACTGCGTTCAGTGTTCCTCTGGCACTTGACTTAGCGGAGAAGCTTGGGTAGGAGCAACGAGGCTGCCAGAGATGTTGGATGGCGCCAATGGCACAAGGGTAGAAGTTCATCTTGGGCAGTAGCACAAAGCGGGCGGTATCGAATCGTCCACCCATTATACTCCCAAATACTCTACTGAAGTCAATGGAACTGAATATCAGGCGGGGTGTATAACGGGCAGGTCTATAGCGGGCGGGGTGTATAACGGGCGGTGTGTATAACAGGCAGGTCTATAACGGGCGGGGAGTATAACGGGCGGGGAGTATAACGGGCGGGATGTATAACGGGCGGGGTGTATAACGGGCGAGGTGTATAACGGGCGAGGTGTATAACGGGCGGGTGTATAACGGGCGGGTGTATAAAGGGCTGGTGTATAACGGGTGGCGGTATAACGGGCAGGGTGTATAACGGGCGGGTGTAATAACAAGGGGCAGAAAACGTTAGTGGGAGTGGTATATAGACCTCCAAACAGTAATACGGAGGTTGGGGACGGCATTAAAAGGGAAATTAGAGAAGCATGCAGTAAGGGCACAGCAGTCATCATGGGTGACTTTAATTTACATATAGATTGGGCTAACCAAATTAGTAAAAATACTGTGGAGGAGGAATTCCTGGAATGTTTACGAGATGGTTTTCTGGAACAATATGTCGAGGAACCAACCAGAGATCAGGCCATCATAGACTGGGTATTATGTAACGAGAAAGGATTAATTAGCAATCTTGTTGTACGAGGCACCTTGGGTCAGAGTGATCATAATATGATAGAATTCTTCATTAGGATGGAGAGTGAAGTAGTTGAATCAGAGACTAGGGTCCTGAATTTAAATAAAGGAAACTACGATGGTATGAGGCGCGAATTGGGTAGGATTGATTGGGGAATGTCACTCAAGGGGTTGATGGTGGATAGGCAATGGCAAACATTCAAAGACTGCATGGATGAACTACAGAATTTGTTCATCCCAGTGTGGCATAAGAATAAAACAAAAAGGGTGACTCAACCGTGGCTAACAAGGGAAATTAGGGATAGCATAAGATCCAAGGAGAGGGCATATAAATTGGCCAGAAAAAGCGGTAGCCCTGAGGATTGGGAGCAGTTTAGGATTCAACAAAGGAGGACAAAGGGATTAATTAAGAAGGGGAAAATAGAATATGAAAGTAAGCTTGCTGGGAACATAAAAACTGACTGTAAGAGCTTTTATAGATATGTGAAGAGAAAAAGATTAGTGAAATCAAGTGTAGGTCCCTTGCAGTCAGAAGCGGGGGAAGTTATAATGGGGAACAAAGAAATGGCAGCCCAATTAAATGCATATTTTGGTTCTGTCTCCACAAAGGAGGACACAAATAACCTCCCAGAGATGTTGGAGAACATACGGTCTGATGAAAGGGAGGAACTGAAAGAAATCAGTATTTGCAGGGAAATGGTGTTAGGGAAATTGACAGGATTGAAGGCCGATAAATCCCCAGGGCCTGATAATCTACATCCTAGGGTACTTAAGGAAGTGGCCCTAGAAATAGTAGATGCATGGCTGATCATCTTCCAACATTCGATGGAATCTGGAACTGTACCCATGGATTGGAGGGTAGCTAATGTTACCCCACTATTCAAAAAGGGTGGTAGAGAGAAAGCGGGGAATTACAGCCTGGGTAAGCCTGACATCGGTATTAGGGAAAATGCTAGAGTCCATTATAAAGGATGTAATAGCTGAGCATTTGAAAAACAGTGACAGGATCGGACAAAGTCAACATGGATTTACAAAAGGTAAATCGTGCTTGACTAATCTACTGGAATTTTTTGAGGATGTAACTGGGAAAATAGATAAGGGAGAACCAGTAGATGTGGTGTATTTGGACTTTCAAAAGGCTTTCGATAAGGTCCCGCATAAGAGATTAGCGTGTAAAGTTAAGGCACATGGGATTGGGGGCAAGGTATTGACTTGGATAGAGAACTGGTTGGCGGACAGAAAGCAGAGAGTAGGAATTAATGGGTCTTTTTCCGAGTGGCAAGCAGTGACTAGTGGGGTACCGCAGGGATCGGTCCTTGGACCCCAGCTATTCACAATATACATTAATGATCTAGATAAGGGAACTAAATGTAATATCTCCAAGTTTGCAGATGACACAAAGCTGGGTGGGAGTGTGTGCTGCGAGGAGGTTACCGAGAAACTCCAGGATGATTTGGACAGGTTGGGTGAGTGGGCAGAAGCGTGGCAGATGCAATATAACATGGATAAGTGCGAGGTTATCCACTTTGGTGTCAAAAACAGAAAGGCAGACTATTATCTGAATGGCAATAGATTGGGAGAAGGGGAAGTGCAACGAGACCTGGGTGTCCTTGTGCACCAGTCGCTGAAAGTAAGCATGCAGGTGCAGCAGGCGGTGAAGAAGGCAAATGGTATGTTGGCCTTCATAGCGAAAGGGTTTGAGTATAGAAACAGGGATGTCCTGCTGCAGTTGTACAGGGCCTTGGTGAGACCACACCTTGAGTACTGTGTGCAGTTTTGGTCGCCTTATCTGAGGAAGGTTGTTCTTGCCATGGAAGGAGTTCAGCGAAGATTCACAAGGCTGATACCTGGGATGGCAGGAATGACATATGAGGAGAGATTGGGTCGATTGGGCTTATACTCGCTGGAGTATAGAAGAATGAGAGGGGATCTCATCGAAACATATAAAATTCTGACAGGTCTGGACAAACTAAATGCAGGAAGAATGTTCCCGATGGTCGGTGAGTCCAGAACCAGGGGTCATAATCTAAGGATAACGGGTAAACCATTTAGGACAGAAATGAGGAAGAATTTCTTCACCCAGAGAGTGGTGAACCTGTGGAATTCTCTACCACAGAAGGTAGTTGAGGCCAAGTCATTAAATATATTCAAGAATGAGTTAGATATATTTCTTAAAGCTAAAGGTATCAAGGGATATGGGGAGAAGGCAGGTACAGGGTACTGAGTTTGGATGATCAGCCATGATCTCATCGAATGGCGGGGCAGGCTCGAGGGGCCGAGTGGCCTACTCCTGCTCCTATCTTCTATGTTTCTATGTATAACGGGCGGGTGTATAACGGGCGGGTGTATAACGGGCGGGTGTATAACGGGCGGGGTGTATAATGGGCGGGGTGTATAACGGGCGGGGGTATAACGTGCGGGGGTATTACGGGCGGGGTGTATATCGAGCGGGTGTATAACGGGTGGGGTGTATAACGGGCGGGGTGTATAACGGGCGGGTGTATAACGGGCGGGTGTATAACGGGCGGGTGTATAACGGGCGCGTGTATAACGGGCGGGGTGTATAATGGGCGGGGTGTATAACGGGCGGGGGTATAATGGGCGGGGGTATTATGGGCGGGGTGTATATCGAGCGGGTGTATAACGGGCGGGGTGTATAACGGGCGGGGTGTATAACGGGCGGGTATATAACTGGCAGGGTGTATAACGGGCGGGTGTATAATGGGCGGGGTGTATAACGGGCGGGTGTATAACGGGCGGGTGTATATCGGGCGGGGTGTATAACGGGCGGGTGTATAATGGGCGGGGTGTATATCAGGTGGGTGTATAACGGGCGGGTGTATAACAGGCGGGTGTATATCAGGCGGGAGTATAACGGGCGGGTGTATAACGGGCAGGTGTATAACAGGCGGGTGTAGAACAGGCCCGTGTATATCGGGTGGGTGTATAACGGGCGGAGAGTATATCAGGCGGGAGTATAACGGGCGGGTGTATAACGGGCAGGTGTATAACAGGCGGGTGTATAACAGGCCCGTGTATATCGGGTGGGTGTATAACGGGCGGAGAGTATATCAGGCGGGAGTATAACGGGTGGGTGTATAACGGGCGGGTGTATAACGGACGGGGAGTATAACGGGCGGGTGTATATCGGGCGGGTGTATAACGGGCGGGTGTATAATGGACGGGGAGTATAACGGGCAGGTGTATATCGGGCGGGTGTATAACAGGTGGGGAGTATAACGGACGGGTGTATAACGGGCGGGTGTATATCGGACGGGTGTATATCGGGTGGGGAGTATAACGGACGGGTGTATAACGGGCGGGTGTATATCGGACGGGTGTATATCGGGCGGGTGTATATCGGGCGGGTGTATATCGGGCGGGTGTATATCGGGTGGGGAGTATAACGGACGGGTGTATATCGGGTGGGGAGTATAACGGGCGGGTGTATAACGGGCGGGTGTATATCGGGCGGGTGTATATCGGGCGGGTGTGTATATCGGGCGGGGGAGTATAACGGACGGGTGTCTATCGGGTGGGGAGTATAACGGGCGGCTTTATAACGGGCGGGTGTATATCGGGCGGGTGTATATCGGGCGGGTGTATATTGGGCGGGTGTATATCGGGTGGGGAGTATAACGGGCGGGTGTATATCGGGTGGGGAGTATAACGGGCGGGTGTATATCGGGTGGGGTGTATAACGGGCGGGTGTATAACGGGCGGGTGTATATCGGGCGGGTGTATATCGGGTGGGGAGTATAACGGGCGGGTGTATAACGGGCGGGTGTATAACGGGCGGGTGTATAACGGGCGGGTGTATATCGGGCGGGTGTATATCGGGCGGGTGTATATCGGGTGGGGAGTATAACGGGCGGGTGTATATCGGGTGGGGAGTATAACGGGCGGGTGTATAACGGGCGGGTGTATATCGGGCGGGTGTATATCGGGCGGGTGTATATCGGGTGGGGAGTATAACAGGCGGCCAATTCAATACCGCCCGTTTTGTGCTGCTGCCCAAGATGGGAATTTCTACTCACGAATGTCCAGAGCTGTCGCTGTGCCCCCATCCCTCCCACCCAATCACACCCAAAGGCCCAGGCACAGCTACCTGGAAGTGACTGCGTCTGGAGGGTGATTTTTAGAAAGGAGGGAGAAAATTAAAATGGGATTCCCATTCTGCCAAAGGGCAACGTATCAGGTCAGAGATTTTAGAGTTTTAAACGTCAATCAGTTTATGTGGGTGTTTCATCAGAGCCTGTCATCCGAAGCTCAGGACACTGGATTGAGCCTGACAGAGGGGAGCGTGGAGGGGGAGCGTTGGTGCCTGGCTGGAGGATCCTGTTCCTGCAGATTGAGGTATACTGCCTGAACTCGATCCATGGAAACACAGGCCCAGAAAATGTGCAGGACATGATCACGGCATTTACGGTGGATCCACCCCCAAATGTGCCCAGGAGCACTAATGCCCCCCTGCCCCCAACCCCCAGCCCCCCGGAGTTTGTGGGGTCAGTGGGGGGCAAGCACAAGCTCCACTGCATCTCAGGTGCCCACCTGCCCTGTGCTTACCAGCTATTGGGGCGGGCTTCTCCAGGTACCTCCCCTCACACCAAGGATCCCATTTTCAGTCCCCATTGGATGTGTATCATAGAATCATAGCAAATTACAGCACGGAAGGAGGCCATTTCGGCCCATCGTGTCCGCGTGGCCAACAAAGAGCTCTCCAGCCTAATCCCACTTCCCAGCTCTTGGTCCGCAGCCCTGCAGGTTACAGCATCCCCAGTGCACATCCAAGTACTTTTTAAATGTGGTTAGGGTTCCTGCCTCTACCACCCTTTCAGGCAGTGAGTTCCAGACCCCCACAACCCTCTGGGTGAAGAAATTTCCCCTCAAATCCCCTCTAAACCTTCCCCCAATTACTTTAAATCTGTGCCCCCTGGTTTTTGACCCCTCTGCTAAGGGAAAAAGGTCCTTTCTATCCACTTTATCTAGGCCCCTCATAATTTTATACACCTCAATAAGGTCTCCCCTGTTCCAAGGAAAACAGACCCAGCCTATCCAGTCTTTCCTCATAGCTAAGATTCTCTACTCCCGGCAACATCCTTGTAATTCTCCTCTGTACCCTCTCTAGTGCAATCACATCTTTCCTGTAATGTGGTGACCAGAACTGCACGCAGTACTCTAGCTGAGGCCTAACTAGTGTTTTATACAGTTGAAGCATAACCCCCCTGCTCTTGTATTCTATGCCACGGCTAATAAAAGCAAGCATTCCGTATGCCTTCTTAACCGCCTTATCTACCTGGCCTGCTACCTTCAGGGATCTGTGGACATGCACTCCAAGGTCCCTTTGTTCCTCTACACTACTCAGTGTCCTACCATTTAATGTGTATTCCCTTTCCTTGTTAGCCCTCCCCAAATGCATTACCTCACACTTCTCCGGATTGAATTCCATTTGCCACTGTTCTGCCCACCTGACCAATTTATTGATATCTTCCTGCAGTCTACAGCTTCCTTCTTCAGTATCAACCACACAACCGATTTTAGTATCATCTGCAAACTTCTTAATCATACCCCCTATATTCAAGTCTAGATCATTGATATATACCACAAAAGCAAGGGACCTAGTACTGAGCCCTGCGGGACCCCTGGAAAAAGCCTTCCAGTCACAAAAACACCCATCAACCATTACCCTCTGCTTCCTGTCTCCGAGCCAGTTTTGAATCCAACTTGACACTTTGCCCTGGATCCCATGGACTTTTAACTTCATGACCAGTCTGCCATGTGGAACTTTATCAAAAGCCTTGCTAAAGTCCATATAAACTACATCAAATGCACTACCCTCATCTACCCTCCTTGTTACCTCCTCAAAAAATTCAATCAAGTTTGTCAGACATGACCTTCCCTTAACAAATCCGTGCTGACTATCCTTGATTAATCCGTGTCTTTCTAAATGAAGATTTATCCTGTCCTTCAGAATTCTTTCCAATAATTTTCCCACCACCAAGGTTAGGCTGACTGGCCTGTAATTACTCGGTCTATCCTTCTCTCCCTTTTTAAACAAGGGCACCACATTAGCAGTCCTTCAGTACCACACCTGAAGCCAGAGAGGATTGAAAAATGGTGTTCAGGGCCTCTGCTATTTCCTCTTTTGCTTCGCTTAACAGCCTGGGATACATTTCATCCGGGCCTGGGGATTTATCCGCTTTTAAAGCTGCTAAACCCCTTAATACTTCCTCTCTCACTATGTTTATTTCATCTAATATTTCACACTCCTCCCCCGATAGCAATGTCTGCTTCACCCCTCTCCTTTGTGAAAACAGACGCAAAGTATTCATTAAGAACCCTACCGACATCTCCCGCCTCCACACACAGATTACCCTCATGATCTCTAATAGGCCCTACCCTTTCTTTAGTTATCCTCTTACTCTTAATATATTTATAAAACATCTTTGAGTTTTCCTTGATTTTACTTGCCAAGAATTTTTCATGCTCCCTCTTTGCTTTCCTAATATCCTTTTTAATTGCACCCCTGCACTTTCTGTACTCCTCTAAAGATTCTGGAGTATTTAGCCCTCGGTATCTGTCATACGCCTCCCTTTTTTTCTTTATCCTACCCTATATGCCCCCAGACATCCAGGGGGCTCTAGATTTGTTAGTCCCACCTTTTTTCTTTAAGGGCACATATTTGGTCTGAACCCTCCGGATCTCCTCCTTGAATGCCTCCCACTGCTCTGACACTGATTTACCTTCAAGTAGCTGTTTCCAGTCCACTATGGCTAAATTCCCTCTGAGCTTAGCAAAATTTGCTTTTCCCCATTTTAGAATTTTTATTCCTGGTCTATCCTTGTCCTTTTCCATAACTACCTTAAATCTAACTGAATTATGGTCACTAGCACCAAAATGCTCCCCCACTGATATGCCTTCCACCTGCCCAGCTTCATTCCCTAAAACTAAGTCCAGAACCGCCCCCTCCCTTGTTGGGCTTGCTACATACTGGCTAAAAAAGTTCTCCTGGATGCATTTTAGGAATTCCGCACCCTCTATACCCTTCACACTAATTTTATCCCAGTTAATATTGGGGTAGTTGAAATCCCCTACTATTACTGCCCTATAGTTTTTGCACTTCTCAGAAATTTATCTACATATTTGCTCTTCTATCTCCCTCTCACTGTTTGGGGGTCTTTAGTACACTCCCAGCAGTGTGATCGCCCCTTTTTTGTTTTTCAATTCGACCCATATGGCCTCGTTTGATGATCCCTCCAACATATCATCCCTCCTCACAGCTGTAATAGTTTCTTTAATCAATACTGCGACCCCCCTCCCTTTTCACCTCCCTCTCTATCCCGTCTGAAAATCCTGTAACCAGGAATGTTGAGCTGCCATACCTGCCCCTCTTTCAGCCACGTCTCTGTAATAGCTATAATATCATAGTCCCAAGTATCTACCTGTGCCCTCAGCTCATCTGCCTTGTTCGCTATACTCCTTGTATTGAAGTATATACCATTTAGTACAGGCAAACCTCCTTGTTGACTACTATCTAGCCCTTGATTCCTCTGTCCTTCCAATTTACTTTCTACGTTTTTGTTTTTCAATTCCAGTTTTTCTTCCCTCCCTATTGACTCTATATTTAGGTTCCCATCCCCCTGCCAAGCTAGATTAAACCCTCCCCAACAGCACTAGCAAACCCTCCTGCAAGGATATTGGTCCCGTTCCCGTTGAGATAAGGGAGACAATACAAAAAAATTGGGGGGGGAAATTGCTTTCCCCATCTTCAGGGGTCTACGCCACTTCCCCAGCCTAGACCTCCCCAATGTGGGAGCCAAAACACGTCATCGCTCTCGATGTACCAGCCTTCAGTTTTATACCACCTTCTAATAAGGACCAGGGAAGCAGGAACTTCCAACGTCGGGAATCCCAGCTCTGCCCCACTAACATGGCTCACCCTACAAGGATGCTCCTGCCCTTTACAAGGCTAGCTGGGATTTCCAAATCGAGGTTGGGACCTCTGCTTATCCCGGCCTTTATCCGAACCGTTCTGCCGCACTCCTATCGGTGTCACAATGGGCAGTTGGCAGAACTGCCGAGGAAATACAGCTCCATGGTGTGAGGGTCGATGGTCTCCCTGAACCATGGAGAGTCCACTTAAACAGTTAGCCAAGTCCAGCATCGGCTTCTTGCTGCCTCTCACTCTGCCTCGGTGCGGACACCCCTCACCACTCCACCTCCCACTCCATCATCGCTCAGCTCCGTCCCTGCGCACACCTTTGGTGGTCACGACTCAGGACCTCTTAGGAGAAGCTCAGTGGGTCCCCGGATCCCAGTTTGGAAACCAAACTCTACAATAAACGGTGCGAAGACAAATAAACTCTACCTTAAGCCTGACCTATTAAGGTAAAGCTCTTTCAGAAACATCCATTTGTGCTGATGTTGTAACTTTAAGCTACATCCTATGCATTGTCAAAAACTAAACACTGTCTTAAAAATGTATGGGCGCCTTACCAATGAGTCACAGCTGACAATGAATTTACAATCTCTCTGCCAACTGATGCACAAATTGGCTGCCGCATTTGCCTATGATACACTTCAAAACTACCTCTGTACTTTGGGTGTCCTTAGGACATTTAAGACTTTCTATAAATGCAAGTCCGTTCTTGTACAGAAATGTACAAATCCGGGCAGTAGGTTTCTGTTACAGGGGTGGGGATTTATTCACAACGTATTGTTTCTCAGACAGAAAGTACAACTGCGAATAAAATAACAGATTAAGAAAGCTTTTTTCAGTGGTGCATCAATTGTCAGAACATAGTGTGACCTGAGTGCTTCTCAATAAAACACTCGAGGCATATCTTAAAAAGTAACAGAATACAACAGCAAGTGACTATATTGGAGGAGGATTCCAGTCACAAGACTATGATTACAAATCAGGTCAGTTGTAACAGTAAATTACACACGGAAATATATAGAAATTACCACATGGAAACAGGCCATTCGACCCAACCAGTCTGTGTCAGCGTTTACCCTCCAGGCAAACAAACAGTTCGAATCACATTTCCCCACCCTGTTCCCATATCCCTTCATCTCCCCTCTCCTTCACCACTTCTCCAACCTTGAATGTTGATCGTTTCTGCCTCCGCCACTAACCCTGGAAGTGAATTCCACAGCCAGACAACTCCCTGTGTGAAGAGGGTTTTCCTGCCCTCTATTCTAAATCTCTCACATTTAATCTTCTAATCTTGTAGAGTACAAAAAACAAAGAAGTTAAGCTAAAGCTTCATAAATCTGGAAGATTTACTATAATGATTTTGGTTTTTTTTCTCCGTTTTGCTCCCTCTCCCGGGAGATTACATGGCTGCGGGGGCGGGGACGGGGGAAGGGGGGTCGAGGAGGGAAGACGTGTTTAGTCACGATGCTCTAGTCATCATGGTGAAGGGGCAGGCTCGATGGAGCAGCTGGGCCTTTCCTGACCATCAATTTCATATGTTTGTATACCAGGGATGAGGGACTTCAGTTATGTGGAGGGACTGGAGAAGCTGGGATTGTTCTCCTTAGAGCAGAGAAGGTTAAGGGGAAAGTTAATAGAGGTATTCAACATTATGAACGGTTTTGATAGAGTAGATAAGGAGAAACTGTTTCCACTGGCAGGAGGGTCGGTAACCAGAGGACACAGAGTTAAGATCATTGGCAAAAGAACCAGAGGGGAGATGAGGTGAATTTTTTTAATTCAGCGAGTTGTTATGATCTAGAACGCGCTGCCTGAAAGGGCGGTGGCAACAGATTCAATAATAACTTTCAAAAGGGAATTGGATCAATTCTTGAAAAGGAAAAAATTGCAGGGCTCTGGGGAAAAAGCAAGGGGAAGTTGTACTAATTTACCAGGATGTTGCCTGGGCTGGGGAATTTTAGCTATGAGGAAAGATTGGATAGGCTGGGGTTGTTTTCTTTGGAACAGAGGAGGCTGAGGGGAGATTTAATTGAGGTGTATAAAATTATGAGTGGCCTAGATAGAGTGGATAGGAAGGACCTATTTCCCCCGAGCAGAGAGATCAATAACCAGGGGGCACAGATTTAAAGTAATTGGTCGGAGGTTTAGAGGGGATTTGAGGAGAACTTTATTCACCCAGAGGGTGGTGGGGGTCTGGAACTCACTGTCTGAAAGGGTGGTCGAGGCAGAAACCCTCATCACATTTAAAGAGTATTGGATATGCACTTGAAGTGCCGTAACCTACAGGGCTACGGACCAAGAGTTGGAAAGTGGAATTAGGATGGATAGCTCTGTCAGCCGGCACGGACAAGATGGGCCGAATGGTCTCCTTCTGTGTTGTAAATTTCTATGATTCTATGATCATTGGATAGCTCTTTCAAAGAGCTGGCACAGGCACAATGGTCAGGACCTCGCTGTCAACCCGCCTCCATGCTAGTCTCCCAGGTGTTGGGTCTGTCATCGCTGAACAGACCCGACACCAAGCGGCGGGGGAGGCAATTTAGATCATTAGCTGGATTGTTTAGAGGCAATTAAGTCTTATTTTAAACTCACCTTTAGATTTTTAGAGTTCGCCAATGGCTTCCCCGCTGCTCGGGGATCACGTCAGGTAAGTAGGTCGGGTGTTGTGTCAGCATGGGATGATTTATTAACCTGACAGTTGCAAATGTTCTATGAAAGCTCCCATTTCATGGGTCTTCACTGTCTAAGGTTAGAAGCTGTTGCTTACTGCATTTGGAAGACAGATTGACCTTGATGCAGCTTGCAAGTGTTTGGAGCAAACTCTCTATCCAATGTCACCTCATTGGAACAACCTCTCTCACCACTGACAGATCGCTTCTGTCATCTCAACCTCACCTGCCATCTATTCCATCAGCATCGGTACCCTTGAATAAATCTCACCTTGGTCCTCAGAATCCCAACACGATAAGCCCCAACACCAGCATCACTGGGCACACCAGCAGCACCAACATCCACACCAACCTTCTCCGCAAGCAACTGATGCTGCACAGGACACAGGGCATCAGCACCCGACCACATTGCTGCCTGGGATGCCAGGGATGGCCTCACCATGGCCAGATTTACTTCACTTGATGCTGTACACCCTGGCTGCCACATGATTCGCCAGGTTGGCACCACCCCACACCAACACCATAAAGCATCCCTACAATGTTCAAGCCATTCCTTTCACACTCACCACCATAGTGGGGGGGGGGGGGGGTACCCTTATGTCTCACCATTCACTGGAACTCACTAAGCCACTTCCAAAGGTGCACACAAATCTGTCCAAGAAGGCAAAGTGTTGAAAATATAGATTTCAATGTTTGACAGCACATTACCAGAAACGTCACATGAACATTGGCTAAAACACCCAAGTGCCTACCCTTGTGTGTTGTTAGTTTGAATGATTGGACTAGGATGAGGGTGAGTGTGAGAGGTGACTTGTGAGATGGGGAAGTGATAATGTAGATAGAGAGGGATGGGTGGAGGTGCAAGGTAAGTTGGTGTGAGTAAGGATGTGTGGGAGTAGGGTAGGGGAGGCAGAGTGATGGGGATGTGATGAGTGGCACAGCAGGATGAGGTTGAGCAAGACTTGGCAGTGACGTTTTGTGATCTACTGAGATCATTGAAAGGTTTGCGTCACTGCAGCCTGGTCCTCCTGACAACATCCCTGCTTGTGTCCTCCTGTGCAATGTGCAACCAGGCTGTGTTGATCTCCTGGTCTCTTCCGCCCATTGGAAGGGAAGAGAACCTCCCTGCGTGCTGTGACTCCCTCCATAAGCATATGGAGGGAGTCATGGGAGAGCCTGGGTGAAGCCGTGCACCTTTGTGCAGTGCTTGTCTGGGTTTGCAGCACCTCAGTGCTGTAGAACACTGACAGCACAACTGTCAAAGTAAATTTGGACATGGTCCCTTTAAGGAAACCGGTTGATGAAGCGTTATCAAATGACATCATCAGACCTGCTTCCTTTTAAATGGCCGGAAACCTCGAAGGGTGGGCTTAACAAGCCCCATCAACGGAAAATCACTTCAACAGAGCAGGATGGAGCAGGCAGCGGCCTGGGATCGCGCTACCGACCCCATCCACCCTGGACCCGCCTCGGTAGGCGAAATTGCGGCCTATGGTTCTATGGCCCCTCGTCATAGAATGGTTACAGCACGGAAGAAGACCATTCGGCCCGTCGAGCCCGTGCCGGCTCTCTGCAAGAGCACTTCAGCTAGTCCCACTCCCCCGCTCTTTCCTCGTAGCCCTGCAAATTTTTTCCTTCAGATATTTATCCAACTTCCTTTTGAAAGCCTGATTGAATCTGCCTCCACCACCCTTTCAGGCAGTGCATTCCAGGCCTTAACCACTCGCTGCGTAAAAAAGTTTTTTCTTATGTCGCCTTTGGTTCTTTTGCCAATCACCTTAAATCTGTGTCCTCTGGTTCTCGACCCTTCCGTCAATGGGAACAGTTTCACTCTATCTACTCTGTCCAGACCCCTCATGATTTTGAACACTTCTATCAAATCTCCTCTCAATCTTCTCTGCTCTAAGGAGAACAACCCCAGCTTCTCCAGTCTATCCACGTAACTGAAGTCCCTCATCCCTGGAACCATTCTCGTAAATATTTTCTGCACCCTCTCTAAAGCCTTCACATCCTTCCTAAAGTGCGGTGCCCAGAATTGGACACAATACTCCAGTTGAAGCCGAACCAATGTTTTATAAAGGTTAATCATAATTTCCACACTTTTGTACTCTATGCCTCTATTCATGAAGCCCAGGATCCCATAAGCTTTTTTAACTGCTTTCTCAACCTGCCCTGCCACCTTCAACAATTTGTGCACATATACCCCCAGGTCTCTCTGTTCATGCACCCCCTTTAGGATTGTACCCTTTAGTTTATATTTCCTCTCCTCATTCTTTCTACCAAAATGTATCACTTCGCACTTTTCTGCATTAAATTTCATCTGCCACGTGTCCGCCCATTCCACCAGCCTGTCTATGTCCTCTTGAAGTCTATCACTATCTTCTTCACTGTTCACTATACTTCCAAGTTTTGTGTCATCTGCAAATTTTGAAATTGTGCCCTGTACACCCACATCCAAATCATTAATATATATCAAGAAAAGCAGTGGTCCTAGAACCGACCCCTGGGGAACACGACTGTATACCTTCCTCCAGTCCGAAAAACAACTGTTCACCACTACTCTCTGTTTCCTGTCACTTAGCCAATTTCGTATCCATGCTGCCACTGTCCCTTTTATTCCATGGGCTTCAACTTTGCTGGCAAGCCTATTATGTGGCACTTTGTCGAACGCCTTTTGGAAATCCATGTACACTACGTCAACTGCATTACCCTCATCAACCCTCTCTGTTACCTCATCAAAAAACTCAATCAAGTTAGTTAAACACGATTTGCCTTTAACAAATCCGTGCTGGCTTTCCTTAATTAATCCACACTTGTCCAAGTGACTGTTAATTTTGTTCCTGATTATTGTTTCTAAAAGCTTCCCTACTACTGAGGTTAAACTGACTGGCCTGTAGTTGCTGGGTTTATCCTTACACCCTTTTTTGAACAAGGGTGTAACATTTGCAATTCTCCAGTCCTCTGACACCACCTCGTCTTTATCAATTTTTATCCCATCCAGTATCTCCTCTACCTCCTCCTTCACTATGTCTATGACAGCATCCTCTTCCTTGGTGAAGACAGATGCAAAGTACTCATTTAGTACCTCAGCCATGCGTAGGTCTCCTTTTTGGTCCCTAATCGGTCCCACCCCTCTTACTACCCGCTTACTATTTATATGCCTATAGAAGACTTTTGGATTACCTTTTATGTTAGCTGCCATTCTATTCTCATACCTTCTCTTTGCCCCTCTTATTTTCTTTTTCACTTCTCCTCTGAACTTTCTATATTTAGCCTGATTCTCAGATGTATTCTCGACCTGACATCTGTCATACGCGCTCTTTTTCTGCTTCATCTTACTGTGTATCTCTTTCATCATCCAGGGAGCTCTGACTTTAGTTGCCCTGCCTTTCCCCCTCGTGGGAATGTACCTCGACTGTACCCGAATCATCTCCTCTTTAAAGGCAGCCCATTGTTCCACTACAGTTTTGTCTGCCAATCTTTGATTCCAATTCACCTGGGCAGATCCGTTCTCATCCCACTGAAATTGGCCCTCCTCTAATTAAGTATTTTTACTCTAGATTGCTCCCTGTCCTTTTCCATAGCTAATCTAAACCTTATGATACTATGATCACTGTTCCTTAAATGTTCCCCTACAGACACTTGCTCCACTTGACCCACCTCAGTCCCTAGAACCAGATCCAGCAATGCCTCCTTCCTCGTTGGGCCGGAAACGTACTGATCAAGAAAGTGCTCCTGAACACACTTCAGAAATTCTTCCCCCTCTCTGGCCTTTACACTATTACTATCCCAGTCTATATTAGGATAGTTGAAGTCCCTCATTATTACTATTCTATAGTTCTTGCACCTCTCTGTAATTTCTCTGCAAATTTGCTCCATATTTTTCCCACTAGTTGGTGGCCTGTCGAATACACCTAGTAGTGTAATGGCACCTCTATTGTTTCTTAACTCTAACCAAATAGATTCTGTCCTTGACCCCTCCAGGACATCCTCTCTCTCCAGCACTGTAATATTCTCCTTAACCAATACTGCCACCCCATCTCCTATCTTTTCTTCCTTATCTTTCCTGAACACCTTATATCCAGGAATATTTAAAACCCAATCCTGCCCTTTTTGAGCCAGTCATTGCCATGACATCATATTCCCATGTGGCTATTTGTGCCTGCAGCTCACCAACCTTGTTTACTATGCTTCCTGCATTCACATACATACACTGTAAACCCATCTTAGACCATCCTGTGTTCTCTCTTAGTCTGACCCCACCTAATACCGTACTACTTCTTACTTTAGTGCTATCTGTCTCTCCTAATCGTTATACTGTACCCATACCAAAGGTGCACACATGGGAACAATGGCTCATTTGTGAGACACTTTGTTGTATTAATGCAAAACAATCTTCGCACAGCTGCTAGGCTGGAAAAAATGGAGTGAGAATTTCTAAAACTTCATGTCAATGAATCCCAAAAACTGTGGAGTTGAAACTGATTAAAAAGCAAAGCCACATTAAACTCTCCGATTACATTCTTTAAATGTGCAGAATAACACCCGAAAAATGTGCATGAGGATGCCATTGTGAATCCAGAAGAGCTCTTTAATGAGATGTTTCATGATAAGAGGGTTAATTATGGATTGGCATGGCTCCAGGCAATGTATTATTGCATTCTTCAACTGTTTATGAAAGCATCAAACTACAGACTCCATAGCTCAGACCTGGTTTGGATTAGGGTGATGCTCTGTTAGAAATAACAGGTTTTATTTTTCCTTTCATTTTCTGATTCAAGGAAGGTTCTCTTGTTCAAAATAATATTTTAAGTTCTATCAAACACTGTCACCACTTTCCATGCTATTTTTCTTCTCCCTGGGTATTTGCATGAGTCCCTCAAAGCCATTCTGATGTTCCAGTCAGTAGACATCTCCATAGACACCATCAATGTAGGTCACTGCGTGAATTAACAGGAGGTTTTCTTGAGCAGTGGCGGAGTAAGGTTTGACCAACTGGAGGTGGGGGAGGGGGTCCAAGCCGAGATTTGGCCAACTTGGCTGGAAGGGGACCGAACTGTGCACAGGGGAATGCCTACCTAGCCTAGTGCAGAGGCTGAGCCGGCAACAGAACCATCGTGTTGACCCTGTTCTTGAGTGACATGGGAAAATGATCCATTTAGTCAGGAGTTGTCTCCTTCTTGACATGACTCACAAAACCCATCATCCAGAGAAACTGAGTCAAACTTGGCTTTTGGTCCCATAAATTCAAGCAGATTAATCCAAAACAGTTATATTATTGAGACGGAAGTAGGCCATTCAGCCCCTCGAACCTCTACAGTCATTTAATTAGCTCATGGCTGATCTGAACCTCAACTCCATTTACCCGACTTTGTTTCACATCCCTTGACACCCTTACCCAACATAAATCTATCGATCTCAATCGTAACAATTTCAATTGACCCCAGCACCCACGGCCTTTTAGAGGACAGAGTATTATAACCAAGATTTGTAAAAGTGACTTAGAGCATAAAACAGATGATTTGGTATTTATCACACTGCTGTTTGTGGGACTTTGCTGTGCGCAAATTGACTGCTGCATTTCCTACATTACAACAGTGAATGCACTTCAAAAGTACTTCATTGGCTGTAAAGCACATTGGGACATCCTGAGGTTGTAAAAGGCGCTATATAAATGAAAGTCTTTCTTTCTTTCACATGTTACCATATTATAAAAAATAAGTAAACATGTTAATGTATCAGAAAAATATTTTAAAAATCAATACAAGGCACCATTTGGGCCAGTTTATCAGTTGTCTGATGCGCTATATTGCTTTAAACTAAGCAAGAAAGGATTTGCATTTAAATAACGCCTTTCACAACCTCAGGATGTCCCAAATGTAATGTAGGAAACGCAGCAGCCAATTTGCGCACAGCAAGGACCCACAAAGAGCAGTGTGATAATGACCAGAGAATCTGTTTTAATAACGTTGGATGAGGGATAAATATTGGCCATAACTCCTCTGCTCTTCTTCGAAAAGTGCCATGGGGTCTTTTACGTCCACCTGAGAGGGCAGGTGGGGCTTCTTTTCAACATCTCATCCAAAAGACAGCACCTCTGATAGTGCAGTACTCTCTTGGTACTGCACTGGAGTGTCAGCCTGAATTACTGGCCTCAAGTCTCTGGAGTGGGACTGTGAACCCACAACCTTCTGACTCAGACAGCAAGAGTGCTGCCCACTGAGCCATGGCTGATACCGCAGAAGATCTGGTGAGACTGTACCACTAATCATCCATTAAGAAAAATAAATATTTTCCATTGGCAACTCTGAGCACACCCATTTAATAATCACCACCAGTTAACTGAAGCAGATTGACGTAGAGTGAAGATATGGACCCTTATGAACTCAAGAATATCTGACGGAGGGCGTTAAACCAAGGAGAGGGATCGTATTGTAGTGCGTATGAAAATAAATTACAAAGCTAATCTATAAATGTGCACAAGAGAGATGTTTAGCTAGTTCGACACATCTTAGATTTTGATGAATTTCTGTGGTGTGGGTGTGATTTGATTTGCTGCAGAATGAAATAATTTTCCAGTTTTGGCAACTGTTGTGAGCATCAAACTCTCTTGAGTTACAATTAGTATGGCCAGACACAGCAGGAAGCTCCTTCTGCAGTGCCCACCGCCTATAGTGGGCAAGTTGGTGTCAACGCGATTTGCCTGCTATATGTGGTGGGCACTGTAACCAAGAAATTTAAATAGAGAACTCGCCCATGCAGAAGAGTCAGGACCGGGGTCCAAATCATATTCAGGCAGGAGGTGGGAGACCCAGCTAGTCTCGCATCACTTCGGTCTCGCACCGGTTACAATATGACTGCAACCATTGTCAAGCCAACTTCGTAAGAGTACCTGCCGGCCGAGATCCTGGAGCTGGCGGGCAATGCGGTGCGGGACAAGAAGTTGCGCGTTTGGCACCTGATGCCGACCTCGCCCGGAACAGCGGCTGTCAACGAGCAGCAGGTCCAGAAGAGGGCTAAGAAGGCAAGTGATGTTTATTTTTAAGGCTCCTCCTGCTCCACCTGGTCCTCAAGGAAACCTTGGACATCGCCTGTCCTGGGCTTCCTCCCCCGTACCAACCACGGTGGCATAGTGGTTAGCACTGGTGCCTCACAGCGCCAGAGACCCGGGTTCGAATCTGACCTCGGGTGACTGTCTGTGTGGAGTTTGCACATTCTCCCCGTGTCTGCGTGGGTTTCCTCCGGGTGCTCCGGTTTCCTCCCACAGTCCAAAAATGTGTGGGTTAGGTTGATTTGGCTATGATAAATTGACCCTTAGTGTTAGGGGGGATTAAATATGTGGGGTTATGGGGATAGGATGGGATATGTTAGGGGGAATTAAATACGTGGGGTTACGGGGGTAGGGTGGGATATGTGTACTGTGGGGATTAAAGCAGGGACAGGGTACTGGATTTGGATGATCAGCCATGATCGTATTGAATGGCGGAGCAGGCTCGACGGGCCGAATGGCCTACTCCTGCTCCTAGATTCTATGTTTCTATGTTTCTATAACCACGATCGTGCTCCCACCGCACCTTCCCATCTGACCATCGGGCACCCAGCGGCCTCCTGCGTTCGTCCCGCTCCCACTCACTGGCCTCCACGACGTTCCCGCTGGGTTCGGGCGGGAGTCGGGCCTGGACTTTGGTAATGAGGCCCGGGTATTAAAATGGCAGGGGCCTCACATTATGAGTCGTAGTGAGTCTTATGCTCTGTGGCTCATTGTGTAGCACCCTCACCTCTGAGTCAGAAGGTTATGGGTTCGAGTCCCACTCCGGAGACTTGTGCTCATAAAGCTAGGCTGACACTCCAGTGCAGTACTGAGGGAGTGCTGCACTGTCAGAGGTGCCGTCTTTCAGATGAGACGTTAAGCCGAGGCCCCCTATGTTCTCTCAGGTGGACGTAAAAGGTCCCATGGCACTATTTCAAAGAAGAGTAGGGGAGTTCTCCCCGGTGTCCTGGCCAATATTTATCCCTCAACCAACATAATAAAAATAGATTATCTGGTCATTACCACATTGCTGTTTGTGGGAGCTTGCTGTGCCCAAATTGGCTGCCGCGTTTCCCACATTACAACAGTGACTCCACTTCAAAAGTACTTCATTGGCTGTAAAGCACTTTGAGACGTCCGGTGGTCATGAAAGGTGCTATATAAATGCAAGTCTTTCTTTCTTTCTCTTGCCACTGGCCCCACACTCCCCTCTCGCCCCAGGTTAAAATCAGGGCTACAGTGTTGCCTTACAATGTAAATTTATGAAGGGTTTGATAGGGTAGAAGTAGAGAAGATGTTTCCACTTCTGGGTAGTCCAAAATTAGAGGTCATAAATAGTCACTAATAATTCCAATAAGGAATTCAGGAGAAACTTTTTATACAGAGAGTGGTTAGAATGTGGAACTCGCTACCACACGGAATAGTTGAGGTGATTGAAGTCAATGGGAATCGGGGAAAACGCTCCACTGGCTGGAGTCATACCGAGCACAAAGGAAGATGGTTGTGGTTGTTGGAGGTCAATCATCTCAGCCTCAGGACATCGCTACAGGAGTTCCTCAGGGCAGTGTCCTAGGCTCAATCATCATCAGTTGCTTCATCAATGACCTTCCATCCAGCATAAGGTCAGAAGTGGGGATGTTCGCTGATGACTGCACTTTGTTCAATTCCATTCGCAACTCCTCAGAAAATGAAGCAGTCCATGTCTGCATGCAACAAGAACTGAACGATGTTCAGGCATGGGCTAATAAGTAGCAAATAACATTCGTGCCACACAAGTGCCAGGCAGTGACTATCTTCAACAAGCAAGAGTCTAACCACCTACCCTTGATATTCAATGGCATTACCATCGCCGAATCCCCCACCATCAACATCCTAGGGGGGTCACCATTGACCAGAAACTTAACTGGACCAGCCACATAAATACTGTGGCAACAAGAGCAGGTCAGAGGCTAGGTATTCTGTGGCGAGTGTCTCACCTCCTGACTCCCCAAAGCCTTTCCACCATCTACAAGGCACAAGTCAGGAGTGTGATGGAATACTCTCCACTTGCCTGGATGAATGCAGCTCCAACAACATGTGAGTTTCATGGAATAATTTGGCCCCAGCACTATGTTGTATTTGTTAATATTGTCATGTAAACGAAAAAAGGAAGGCTAAAAGGGGAAAACTTAAAAGATTATTGAAACAGGAGGTTCGGGGTGTTTGAACCGAATGTATAAAAATAAAAGAGAAATGTGAGATTTGGTTGAGACCGGAAATGCACTCAAAGGCAAAGAAGAATTCATCGGGAATAATGTCTCTCATATAAAAGAGACGTTGAAGGGGGGAGTGTAAGTTTCATGGAATAGTTTGGCCCCAGCACAAGGGCATGAAACGGTTAAACTTCGAGGCACAGAAAAGGTGCCAGTCATCAAAGTCTGCAGTTCTTGGAGAATACATTGACACTGGACAATGAAAGCTTTGACTCATGATTAACTCTGAAAAGGACATTGACATTGAACAGTGAGGCCTTGAATCATGAGTGGTTTCGATGGGAAAAATTAACATCTGGACAATGCTCTGAGTTTAACTGAAACAATGGGGTCACGATCGACTTCCTGACATGAATGGAAGACACACAAGTCCCGAGCAGACAATCAGCCAACCGCCCATCAACAGTAATAGAAATCACATTGTGTATGCGTTACAGAGAGCGAGAGAGGAGATAAGGAGTTGTCTTCGATCTCACAGCTCTGTATACCTCCGGTGATTGAATTACAGGTTGATGAGGTGTGAATGTCGGGCAGTTCAGCAAACCAACAACCGAAACTGGTTGGGGAAGGCCCAGCATGGGGCCAGGTGACTAATAGAACTATAAGAAGGAGCGACATCGACCCATGGACACTGCTACAGTCAGGTGAAGAAGGACGGGGGACTGGTCACCTCCAGATCCAAGGCCTACGATCAACATCGGTAACGACCAGCCGCATGGGCGATTGTCAGTTGCAGCCAAATCTCGAAGGGGTTTTTGTCTGTGGTTTGTTGGTTTTAATAAACTAACAGTTTTGGGTTGAGCCTAAACCTTTGTGTTGTGTATATTTTGTTCCTGTAAATCCAGAGTCCAAGAATCCTTGTAAGGCACAAGGGAACTGAACACCTTACAAACATTCAAGAAGCTCGACACCATCCAAGACAAAGCAGCCTGCTTGATTGGCACCCCATCCACCACCTTAAACATTCACTCCCTCCACCACCGGCGTACCGTGGCTGCAGTGTGTACCATCTACAAGATGCACTACAGCAACTCGCCAAGGCTTCTTCGGCAGCACCTCCCAAACCCGCGACCTCTACCACCTAGAAGGACAAGGGCAGCAGGTGCATGGGAACACCACCACCTCCAAGTTCCCCTCCAAGTTACACATCATCCTGACTTGGAAATATATCGCCGATCCTTCATCGTCACTGAGTCAAAATTCTGGAACTCCCTCCCTAACAGCACTGTGGGAGTACCTTCACCACACGGACTGCAGCGGTTCAAGAAGGTGGCTCACCACCTCCTTCTCAAGGGCAATTAGGGATGGGCAATAAATGCTGGCCTTGCCAGCAACGCCCACATCCCATGAACGAATTTTTTAAAAATAGCATAGATGCATTTAAGAGGAAGCTAGTGAGGGAGAAAGCACGAAAAGGTTATGGTGATGGGGTTAGATGAAGAGGGGTAGGAGGAGGCTTGTGTGGAGCATAAACACCAGCATAGACCAGTTGGGTCAAATGGCCTCTTTCTGTGCTGTGAATTCTATGCGATAAATGTAATGGCCCGTAATTTCCGATGCCTACGGGTGGTTACGCGCTGTGTACACACCCGTAGGGACATCGGAAATGCCAGTTTCAGGCATGCGAAGCGCATGCGCTGAAAACTGGCATTTCTGATCTGTCAAGAATGCTCTTGACAGATCGGACGCCTGCCCTGGAGAAAGGCCTCTGCGGGGGGAGAGTTCCGCTTTCTGCAGAACCTCCGCCCGCTGAAAACCCTTAAAAATCTTACGTCTGGTAAAAGCCTGCGTAAGGCCTGCTTTTACCAGCATAAGAGTTGAAAAAAGTAAAAAAATACTTTTTTTTCCACTCATTTATAATTTTAAAATACTTTTAAAAAAGGTAAGTTTATTTTTAGCCCTGTAAAAAACTTTAATTATTTTTTTCAAAAAATTAAATTTTTTGTTTAAAATATTTAATTTAATGTAATTTTAACTCATTTTAAAAACGTGATGGTTTAAAAAAATGTATTTAATGTTTTAGTGTCTTTTTGGGGTGATCTCCATTCATATATTTGACGGGTCTATCTGTCAAAAATATGAAGGGAAATTCCCTTCTCCTATTGGCTGGCCTGGCCCACGTGATCCCAGGGACGCTTGCGAACCGCCTGCGCCCCTGGGATACGTGGGCCCTGCGCATTTCAACTGTGGAGAGGCCCAGGAGCGGAAGTGTCCGGACCGCGGGAGCCCTCAGGTAAGAGCGTAGATCTTTTTCCGATAGGGGGCATCTGCACGCAGGAAGCCTCCTATCGGAAATTACGGGCCATTGTATCTTAATAGCACTTGACTGTAGGCTTAGTGCAGCATGGCAGAGGGAGAATGCACAGGCTCCCTGCAAACTGTTCACTTACTTTCCAAATGCACAGGACTGTGCGTATTTTAGCATCGCTGCCATGTCAATCCTTTGACCCATGAAACGTGGCTAGAAACCAACGCCAAGAAAGCAACCAAACCATGGTAACTGCATGATGTAATGCCCATAGACTCAGATCAGGTGGCTAATGGCCGAGCTCCTCCCTGCCAGTCGCAGTTACGTTAGGTTCTCTTCTTCTCCATCTGATCCATGGTGATGGTCCTTTACAGGGCAAAGATGTTTAAGATGCAGTAAATTGCAATCATGTTGAATACCTGGGTCAACCTGTCCTGTATATTTCTTCTGACCCTGCCCTTCCTCCTCCAGAATCAGCAGATAGAGTGGGGGTCTGAGTTATGGGGAAAGACTGGAGAGACCTGGGACTTTCAGTCTGAATCTGAGAGGTGATCTTATAGAAAGATACAAGGTAGTTAAAGGAATGGAAAAGATAAATCTGGAATATTACTTTAAATTAAACTGTGAAAGTAGAATTAAGGGACACAATTTCAAACTAGAGGTCATTTTAGGACATTCTTCTTCACACAAAGACTGATCGACGTGTGGAATAAACTTCCAGAGAGAGAAGTGGAGCCCAAAACCCTGGAATCATTTACAAAACAGTTGGATGCCCCAGCTGTACCTGGTCCAGAAACCTCAGTATATTGGGAACCGTTGAGAGACGTGTTTTCCAAACTGGACCAGCCATCCAGCAACTAAGGTGAAGGGTCACAGGCCCGAGTTCAGGACACTATCAAGGTGAAATGTCACAGGTCCTGAGTGCAGGACACTATCAAGGTGAAAGGTCACAGGCCCTGAGTGCAGGACACTATCAAGGTGAAAGGTCACAGTCCCGAGTTCAGGACACTATCAAGGTGAAAGGTCACAGGCCCAGGTGCAGGACACTATCAAGGTGAAAGGTCGCAGGCTGTGGGTACAGGACACTATAAAGGTGAAAGGTCAAAGGCTGCGTGTCCAGGACACTATAAAGGTGAAAGGTCACAGGCTGCGGGTATAGGACACTATAAAGGTGAAAGGTCAAAGGCTGCGTGTCCAGGACACTATTAAGGTGAAAGGTCACAGGCTGCGGGTACAGGACACTATCAAGGTGAAAGGTCACAGGCTGTGGGTCCAGGACACTATCAAGGTGAAAGGTCACTGGCTGCGGGTACAGGACACTATCAAGGTGAAAGGTCACAGGCTGCGGGTACAGGACACTCTCAAGGTGAAAGGTCACTGGCTGTGGGTACAGGACACTCTCAAGGTGAAAGGTCACTGGCTGTGGGTACAGGACACTCTCAAGGTGAAAGGTCACTGGCTGTGGGTACAGGACACTATCAAGGTGCACACAGTAGCTTTAAACTCTGGAACTCGTTCCCTAAACCCACCTGCTTTCCTATCTCTCTCCCCATTCCAAAAGGCTCCTCGAAGCCTACCACTTCAACCATGTCTTCAGTCGCCTCCTTTAACTCTACTCCCAACGACTGTGCAGCACTTGGTTTTGCCTTTATGAACTCTTTGAAATACTCCCTACATTAAAGGCCACTCTACAAGTACAAACCGCTGTTGGAACTGATCTAAAGTTCATCTAAAGAAAGAAATCGCCATACAACTTAAAGTAATAAAAAACGTTTCATTATAAATGAGACAGTGGACAAATATTGATGACTAATAGACACAAAGACATTTGAAAACAATTCTCTGTGACCTTCGTCCTTCAAATCTCCTCGCTAGATTTGCTGGATGACTTCACTTACCACTTGAAAGCTGATATGAGTCTTTGTTATTGCTGAATGAGAAAGTGAAGAATGGAATATCGTCATTAGCAACCGAGGCAGATTGTAGTATATTGTTTAGAAACAAAACAACAACTGTATTAATTCAAGCAACATACTTGCAGAGAGGAATTCACAGTGGGAGCATTAACTGCCTGGGTCTCTGTAGTTAACTACTTCACTTCACTAAGTGTGTTTATATGAATCTGAAAACTTCTCCAGCCTTGTGATGTTTGTATTGAAATTGCTCCATGTACTTGGGTCAATATAATGAGTAAAATATAATTCACGAAAGTTCCTTTATATTGAAGTTGACAGAAAGGAGCAGTGTCAGCTGTAGCTCAGTGGGTAGCACCCTTGCCTCGGGGTCAGAAGGTGGTGGGTTCAAGCCCCACTCCAGCGACTTGAGCACAAAAATCTAGGCCGACACTCCAGTGCAGTGCTGAGGGAGTACTGCACTGTCGGAGGTGCCAACTTTCAGATGAGACATTAAACTGAGGCCTGGTCTGACCTCTCGGGTGGATGTAAAAGATCCCAATGGCACTATTTTGCAGGGGAGTTATCCTGGCCAACATTTTTACCTCAACCAACATCACTAAAACAGATTATCTGGTCATTATCACATTGCTGTTTGTGGGAGCTTGCTGTGCACAAATTTGCTGCCACGTTTCCTACATTACAACAGTGACTCCACTTCAAAAGTACTTCAGTGGCTGTGAAGCGTTTTGGGACATCCTGAGGTCATGAAAGGTGCTGTATTAATGGACGGCTTTCTTTTCTTTTTAAAACGGGTTGGGGATATAATGGTTGGCTCAACTGATATCACTTGTTTTACATCACTGTGGAAAGTTAATATGACCCCGAGAGAATGTGTGTAGAACCACGGGCAGCACTGGAACTAACATTGACAGAAACTGGAGAGGAGAATGACAGTGGTGCAGAGAATGAAATGCAGGAAGGAACACAGACACAGGCTGAAGTTTATATTCTGGTCTATTTATCACACAAATGGTGTGAAACGGGAGAAAATATTGAGGACGAGATCCTGCCATTAAGTTCAGCAGGGCCTCCGCCTTCCCCGGCCGTCTGCACTCTCCCCGCCTCCCCGTAAGTGTGAGTTTGGGTGCCTCATTACCTTTTTCTGACTATTAATACATTGACTGATCAGATTAGTGGACCATCTCATTCGCCAAATCAGTCTAATGATTTCAGATAATATACATTCATGAAGGAAAGGCCTTACATTTCATATCACACCTTTCACAACCTCAGCACATCCCAAAGTACTTTTGAAGTGTAGTCACTGTTGTAATGTAGGGAACACGGCAACCAAGTTTGCGCACAGCAAGCTCCCACAAACAGCAATGTCATAAATGACCAGATAAATTGTTTTAGTGATGTTGGTTGAGGGATAAATATTGGCCAGGACGCAAGGAAGAACTCCCCTGCTCTTCTTCAAAATAGTGCCATGGGATCTTTTACGTCTAACATCTCATCAGAAAGGCAGCACCTCCGACAGTGCAGCACTCCTTCAGTAGTGCACTGGAGTGTCAGCGTGGATTATGGGCTCCAATCATTGGAGTGGGATCTGAACCCACAACCTTCTGACTCAGAGGCCGGAATTTTACCACTGAGCCAGGACTGACACCGTGTTGCGGTTGAAGAATGCTCACGTATTTATACCACCTACTAAAAACTCTTCTTATTATTTCGATTTACCCAGTTTGTTTTCTCCTTCGAAATACTTGTTAACTTTTGGGTTTAATCTACACGGAGCAAAGTTAAATGTAGGTCTGGTTAGAATTTATAAAATGTTGGTTGTGAGTGTTTTGCAGGTTTGTTTCTGTTAGTTTGCTAAAAGATATATATTAGTGGCGGTGATGGGTGTTAATTGCTCTTTGCACCCGTTTTAAAATGAACATTTGCTGAATCTGTGTGTGATTATTTCAAGCAGTAAATTTTATTCTAATTAACAGTTTCACCGAGTTGTGTCACAGATCAAACGCGATACTGTTGTGGGGGAGACTGATCCTAGAACAGGCCTTTGATCTGAGATATCCTGCATACTCTTCATAGTTCACATCTCATTCTTCGGTCAGCATTTTGCTGAGGCTGAAATACATCTGCAGCTCTTCAACATTTGATTATACCCAGAGCTTCTTCATCAATTCTTGCCCTGTGCATCTAGGCAGGACTCACTGGGGCCGACTTTGACTTTCGGCTGCTGGACCGGGGGAGTCGCTAGTGCGCTAGTCGGCCACCCGTTCTGGGGGTCAAGAGGCCCCTCAGTGCGATTTGGAGGTCACGGCCCCATTTAAATTTGGCAAGCGAGCTAAGGGGAACCAAATGGGTGTCTCGGTGCAGCTTACAGATTGAAGCCTCAGGATCGGGCTGGGGCGACCAGCAGCAAAGTGAGATGTGGGTGGGGTGGTGGGGGTCACGGGGCAGCAGTGGCTCAGATTATTTTTGTGGGCCCCAGAGGAGCACTCCTACCTTTACCAGGCACCTTCAGTTCCAAAAAGACCACGGTCCATCTGGTTCACCTTCTACCATCCTGGGAGTCCCATGATACAATAATGGCGTTGTTGACTAATCACAGCAACCAATCTCTATCAGTGAGTCGACAACAGATCCAGACATTAAATGAGGAAAACCCCAGTGGTGGAGAGCTTTGGGAACCAGAGGTCCACAGTCACCTGTTACACTCACCACAGGTCATGTCTCCAATTACTGATATACTGTATTCCAAATCTTGGGTTATAACAATACAAGGTGCCAAACTAAATAAAAAGTCATTTCTCAAGCTTACTAGGTTGATGTTGTTGATTCCATTAAATCAACAAGAAATTGACAAGTTCAAAGTGAGCAATGCGTGGAATAAACTTCCAGAGAGAGGAGCAGAGGCAAAAACCATGGAATCATTTACAAAACAATTAGGTGCCATAATGAGGGATGTTAGGATTTTGAGAGAGAGAGATGAAATAAGATGGGCCGAATGGCCTTCTTCATCTCTAATTGTCCTGTGATCTCAGCATCAAGCACTCCCAGATTGGATATGCCACGGGTTAGATACAGAGTGAAGTTTCCTATCTGTTGTACCATGGTCCCAACCTCCGCACGTTCTCGCTGCTGCTGTTAGGCACTCCATTCCCCATGGCTGCTCTCCTTTAGCCTTCTGACCATAATTGTCGGTTAAGGCCAATTATAGACAGGTTTGTGCTCCCAACCTGAGTCCTCCAAGAACAGATCTGAGACTTCTCAAATCTCCCACTAAATATTCACCCTGTAGTTAGAGGCTAGACTCAGGCCCAAATTCAGAGGAAAAATGACGGGCAGGAAAAGACCCACTGGTCCATTCAGCCTGTCCCACACAATTGTGATGCATCACAATACAGTCATTCCCCCACCCAACCTAGAGCCGTGTGATCTCCTGGGAGAGGCGAAAAACCAGATTTAAAAACCCGCACTAATTTGGGGGAAAAATCTGGAAAATTCCTCTCTGAGCCCTTATGCAATTAAAACTAGTCCAGGAGATCACTCTGGCCCTTAATTCCCAGCAGAAACAGGTCCAACTCTCACTCGAAGGAATTCAACAAATCAGCCTCCACCGCACGAGACGGCAGCCTATTGCAGAGGTCCACTATTCTCTGGGAAAAGAACCACCTCCTGACATCCAACCTAGATCTGGCTTTTACATAACTTGAGATTGTGACCCCTGGTCCTCCTGAACCTATTTAGTTGAAGCAAAAATTGTTTACACCAACACAATCTAACTCCAGGGGTAAAATCGCTGCACAACACACTCTCTCTCTCACTGATTCCTCATTTAATTGGGCGGTGTGGATTTTTCTCCCACTTTCTCCAGTCGCTTTCTCGAATTCAAAACATTTACGTGCACTTCCAAAATTAAGTATAGTTTCATGTATTTTTACATCTTATCAGATCTAGAAATATTTAGGTGCTTAGGTAAACTACTTCCACCAAGGTAAACGGAACCATTTGCAAGGCTATGGGGAAGAGCGGAGAGTGGGATTAATTGGAGAGCTCTTTCAAAGAGCCGGCACAGGCAGGATGGGCTGAATGGCCTCCTTCTGTGCTGTATGATTCTGTGATTCTACGGTAATCTAGACAGATTTTGTTTTTATTTTAACTCAATGCCTGTAAACAGGTAAATTGTGTTGCGTTAGCTTAGTTTTAAATGTAATGCCCACCTGCGAGTTCAGTATGATTGCATCCCTTTTGTGGATTGACACAAGGGTTTGTTAGTTTTCCCCTTGTACCTCCATGATCAACCCTGGCTGACCCTGTGTCTCATCCTCTGGAGTACTGTGCACAGTTTTGGTCTCTATATCTGAGGAAGGATATACTTGCCTTGGAGGCGGTGCAACAAAGGTTCACCAGATTGATTCCTGGGATGAGAGGGCTGTCTTATGATGAGAGATTGAGTAGAATGGGCCTATGCTCTCTGGAGTTTAGAAGAATGAGAGGTGATCTCAGTGAAACATATAACATTCTGAGGGGGATTGACAGGGTAGATGCTGAGAGGTTGTTTTCCCTGGCTGGAGAGTCTACAACTAGGGGGCATAGTCTCAGGATAAGGGGTCGGTCATTAAGGCTGAGATGAGGAGGAATTTCTTCACTCAGAGGGCTGTGAATCTTTGGAATTCTCCACCCCAAAGAGCTGTGGATATTGAATCATTGAATATATACAAGGCTGAGATGGATAGATTTTTTGACTCTAGGGGTATCAAGGGATATGGGGATCGGGCGGGAAAGTGGAGTTGAGGTCGAAGATCAGCCATGATCTTATTGAATGGCAGAGCAGGCTCGAAGGGCCTGCTCCTAATTCTTATATTCTTATGTATCTTCAAATGTTGCTTCAGTAACAAGAAGAAACAAAGAAATACTGGGAAAGAGATAACAAGAAAAAGAGAGAACAGAACAACAAAAACATCACAAAGAAAATAGTGACAAAATGAGACAATGGAATATTGTGTCCAATTCTGGGCACTGCACTTTAGGAAGGATGTGAAGGCCTTGGACAGGGTGCAGAAAAGATTTACGAGAATGGTTCCAGGGATGAGGGACTTCAGTTACGTGGATAGACTGGAGAAGCTGGGGTTGTTCTCCTTAGAGCAGAGAAGGTGGAGAGGAGATTTGATAGAAGTGTTCAAAATCATGAGGGGTCTGGACAGAGTAGATAGAGAGAAACTGTTCCCATTGGCGGAAGGGTTGAGAACCAGTGGACACAGATTTAAGGTGAATGGCAAAAGAACAAAAGGCGACATGAGGGAAAACTTTTTTACGCAGCGAGTGGTTTGGATCTGGAATGCACTGCCTGAAAGGGTGGTGGAGGCAGATTCAATCGTGGCTTTCAGAATGGAATAGATAAATACCCGAAGGAGAAAATATTGCAGGGCTACGGGGAAAGGGCGGGGGAGTGGGACTAGCTGAAGTGCTCTTGCAGAGAGCCGGCACAGGCTCGACGGGCTGAATGGCCTCCTTCTCTGTTGTAACCATTCCAGGATTCTATGAAAATATAGAAGTGGGAATAGTAAAGAAAACAAAGAGGAAAAAACAGAAATAAAGGGAAAATAGGACTTTGTAAAGAAAAATTGAAGAGTCAACAGCAAACTAGTTAGAGTGTGTGAGAAAAAAGGAAATAAATAACATTATAAAATAAAGAACAACAACTGAAGACAAATATATTGGGGTAGATCTTGACTGTGCGATAGTGTGATACGGGTGATAGTGAGTCAGCAGCCTGTTTTATAGCTCGCCCCATGTTTATTTACACTGACTTCAGTGGGGAGAGATGTAAAGCGGGTTGCTGACTCGTTATCACCCGTTTTACGCTAGTGCACAAAGTCAAGGTCTACCCATTGAGTGAAAGAAGAAAGAAAGATTTGCATTTCTAGAGCCTTTCACATCCTCAGGACATTCTAAAGCGCTTTACAGCCAATGTAAGCAGAGCAAGATCCCACAAACAGCAATGTGATAATGACCACATAATTTGTTTTAGTGATGTTGGTTGAGGGATAAATATTGGCCAGGACACCGGGGAGAACTCCCCTGCTCGTCTTCGAATAATGCCATGGGATCTTTTAAGTCCACCCGAGAGGGCAGGCGGGGCCTCGGCTTAACGTCTCAACCAAAGGACAAGTTCTAATTCCCATAAAAAGAGGCCAATTAGAGACTAATTTTGGTTGGGCAATTCCTTTTTTTTGAAGTCTGACGCAGAAGTTTTCACACGGGACAAAGCTTGACGTCTGAAGTAGCAATAGAAATGTTTCAAAGCTTAAATGTAAATGATAACGCACAAATTAGATTTTTTTTTAATGAGTATTTAAAATGTGCCACTTACTGACTTGAATGACCAGTTACTCCTGCACCGTTTAACAGTCCCTGTAAGATGCACATTCGGGAGACTTTCAGTCACTGGATGCAATATGATGGTAGTTAATATGAGCTACCAACTGAGCCAAGGCTGACACTCATATGGAGCGGAAATATGTAACGTGGAAAACGAAATGGTAACAAATAGGATGTGGCAAGATCAATGGAAAGATATACAATGCAATGTCATAGAAATCAAAGAATGAAAAGAAAGTCAGAAAAACAAAAGTAGTGAACATAAGAAATAGGAGCAGGAGTCGGCCATTTGGCCCCTCGAGCCTGCTCCGCCAATCAATAAGATCATGGCTGATCTTCAAACTCAACTTCACTTTCCTGCACTATCCCCATATCCCTTGATTCCCTTAATATCCAAAAATCTATTGATCTCTGTCTTGAATACACTCAACGACTGAGCCTCCACAGCCCGGTGGGGTAGAGAATTCCAAAGATTCACCACCCTCTGAGTGAAGAAACTTCTCCTCATCTCAGTCCTAAATGGCCGACCCCTTATTCTGAGGCTGTGACCCCTGGTTCTAGACTCCCCAGCCAGGGGAAACATCCTCCCTGCATCTACCTTGTCAAGCCCTGTAAGAATTTTGTATGTTTCAATGAGATCACCTCTCATTCTTCTAAACTCTAGAGAATATAGGCCTAGTTCACACAATCTCTCCTCATCGGACAATCCCCCCACCCCAGGAACCAGTCTGGTGAACCTTCGTGTACTCCCTCTTTGGCAAGTATATCCTTCCTTAGGTAAGGAGACCAAAACTGTACACAATACTCCAGGTGTGGTCTCACCAGGGCCCTATATAATTGCAGTAAGACGTCTTTACTCTTATACACAAATTCTCTTGTAATAAAGGCCAACAAAGAACAGGAGGAGGTCAGTCAACCCCTCGAGTCTGTTCCACTATTTAATTGGATCAAGGCTGATCTTTACCTCAACTCCCTTTACCCGCCTTTGCGTCATATCCCTCAATACCCTTATCCAACAAAAATCTATCGATCTTAGTCTTGAAAGCTCCAATTGTCCCCCCAGCATCCACAGCCTTTTGGGGGAAGAGAGTTCCAGATTTACACTTACCTTTGAACGAGTAAATAAAGATAAAGAAATGCACACAAATGGTGTTTGACTAAAAACAGCCTGGGCCATGCCAGCTCTTCATTGAGTACAAGTGTATTACAAGGCTGACTTTTCAGTGTTGTTACAATGCATGTTATAGTCTTTGGGAGTGAGGAAGCATTGCCGACTTTAAGCATCTCAAACCCTCACGTTCTGTAATCCACCCAATCCCGTAGCAAGTTCTGAAGTGTAGCGATGTTCTAACACATCCTGTTTACTTTTATAAGCAGTACGATGTGTCCCTGAGCTCCACGTACAAACAGTTAGCTGTGTAGGATAGCCACATTACTGTATTCTGTAGCTACTTAGAAACCCCCTGCTGAGCTGTACATGGAGCGCTCACCCTGTCCACTACTGTACTGCCCTCTCACGCTCCTGTTGTTTTTAAGAATTCCTTACTTGCAAACAACAACAACAACTTGTATTTATATAGCACCTTAAAGTGGTAAAACATCCCAATGTGCTTCACAGGGGAATTAACAAACAAAATTTGACACTGAGCCACATAAGGGGATATTAGGACAGGTGACCAAAAGCTTGGTCAAAGAGGTAGGTTTTAAGGAGCATCTTAAAGGAGAAGAGAGAGGTAGAGAGGCAGAGAGGTGTAGGGAGGGAATTTCTGAGCTTAAGGCCGCGATGGCTGAAGGCACGGCCGCCAATGGTGGAGCGATGAAAACCGTGGATGCGCAAGAGGCCAGAATTAGAGGAGCGCAGAGTTCTCGGAGGGTTGTAGGGCTGGGGGAGATTACAGAGATAGGGACCTCTCTCAGTCGACATTCACTGCCCTTGGGTGTGGTGTTTGATAGATTAAATTGCACTGTGACAATGGAGGAATCGAGTGCTGCGATTTTAGTTTTGTCACATCTATGTTCTTAGAAATCCCAGTCAAGTGTGTTTGAATGAGGATCCAGCCTCTTAAGATCTTGTTTAAAATGTTTTTGTGAAAGAGCACGATAGATTCTGCTGCTGGTCAGAATTAGCTGTTGGGAGAAGCTGTGGGTAAGTTACCAGTTCACTCACCTTACTGTACGTATGTACAGAATCCTGTTAACTCACAGCGACCCACAGGGAGATTGTTTATTCATTCTGGGGACGTGGGCAGTGTTGGCAAGCCCGGCATTTACTGCCCATCCCTAGTTGCCCTTGAGAAGGTGGTGGGTGCAGAAGTCTGCAAACTCATTTGAGCCTTTAAAAGTGTGTGAAAGCCTCGAAACCCATGATATAAACCAGGTGTTGCTTTTAATTTATTTTAAACTGCAGATGCTGGAAATCTGAACCAAAAAAAAATACAGGAGATGCTGGAAATGCTCAGCAGGTCAGACAGGATCTGTGGAGAGAATGGAAGAGTTAATATTTTGCGGTTAAACCCTTCAGATTTTTACAAGATAAGGGAGTGAAGGGTTATGGGGAGCGGGCAGGGAAGTGGCTTTGAGCCCAAGATCAGCCATGATCTTATTGAATGGCGGAGCAGGCTCGAGGGGCCAAGTGGCCTGTTCCTGCTCTTATTTCTTATGTTATGTTCTTCCTCAGAACTGCTGTGCACTTTAAATACTTCCTATTTTTTAATTTAATTTAATTTAATGCAGGCAAGGAATGTGAGTGGTTATTATTACAATGTGACTTATATTATGTTTATAATTTATATTATGTTATAACTTGTTTGTTTTCCTTTATGCTTTTTGGAGGTTAGAACATTGCACTTTTTTATTCATTCTCTGGGTGTGGGCGTCGCTGGCAAGGCCGACATTTACTGCCCATCCCTAATTGCCCTTGTGGTGGTGAAAAAATATAAACTAAGTAAAGAAAGACTTGCATTTCTACAGCGCTTTTCACAACCTCAGGACGTCCCAAAGCACTTTACAGCCAATGAAGTACTGTTGGAGTGTAGTCACTGTTGTAATGTAGGAAACGCGGCAGCCAATTTGCGCACAGCAAGCTCCCACAAACAGCAATGTGATAAGGACCAGATAATCTGTTTCAATGATGTGGGTTGAGGGATAAATATTGGCCAGGACACCGGGGAGAACTCCCCTGCTCTTCTTCGAAATAGTGTCATGGGATCTTTTATGTCCACCTGTGAGAGCAGATGGGGGCCTCGGTTTAACGTCTCATTCGAAAGACGGCATCTCTGACAGTGCTGCGCTCCCTCAGTAATGCACTGGGAGTGGTCAGTCTGGAGTATGGGCTCAGGACTCTAGAGTGGAGCTTGAACCCACAACCTTCCGACTCAGGTGAGAGTGCGACCGCAGAGCCAAAGCTAGCCCTTAAGTAGTGAATTTTACAAAGCCACTCTGTTTGAGTGCACTAAAAAGTTTCCCCCTCTTTAGACAGCTAGTACTGGGGGGGTGGGGGGTGTCAGTGATAACATGTTATACTGGGTGAAAGCAATAACATTTCAATACTGTTAGTTATACAAGATCCACACCCAGTAACAGCTGCAGGGATGTGGGGAAGGGTGTGGGCCATTTGAAAACGAGATGCGTGGGTGTTAAGATACAGACATCACAGAATTTATGCCTTGTCTTATTGATTATACGTGTTGAACACTCCCCATATAATTATCATACCTAATAAGTGCTCAACATATTTTTAATTAAACCACAACAGTAAAAAGATCTTATATATTAATCAAGATAAAATTTATCACAGAATGTGAAGTGATCATTTTAAATCACAAAAGTGAGAAGTCGCACAACACCAGGTTATAGTCCAACAGTTTTATTTGAAATCACAAGCTTTCGGAGCTGCTGCCCCTTCGTCAGGTGAAGTGAAGGAATACGAATCGGCATTGTTCTCTGTCTATATATGCTTTGCCGATTCGTATTCCTTCACTTCACCTGACGAAGGGGCAGCAGCTCCGAAAGCTTGTGATTTCAAATAAAACTGTTGGACTATAACCTGGTGTTGTGCGACTTCTCACTTTTGTCCACCCCAGTCCAATACCGGCATCTCCGCATTTTAAATCACAAAGGAGGTTACAATTATTTCTGGCTATAAGGTTGCCATGGGAACATTTGTGGACACATCATTTTTCTGTAACTTGCTAAGGGTGTGGTAAATACCAATAATTTATATTTAGATCCAAGGCCAATGCATAGTCAGAATATCTTCATAAATGGTATCTCATTGATGTGAGTTGCTTAACTTGAACTCAGTAAAGTTGGCTCAGTTCACAGGGTAAACGCTGACACGGGCTGGTTGGGTCGAGTGGCCTGTCCCTGTGTTGTAACTTCTGTGCAACTTGGAGCTAGTCACAGTCCAACTACATAGAAATACCTAGAAATTACAACACAGAAACAGGCCATGCAGCCCAACCAGTCTGTGTCAGTGTTTACCCTCCCCGTGAGCAAATAGTCCCAATCACATTTACCCAGCCTGTCCCCACATCCCTCCAACCCAGTTTCCTTCGTCCACCTCTTCATCTAAACTGGAATGTTGACATAGTTTCTTCCTCAACCACTAACTTCACCTTAACTCATGCAGCCCATTCCAAAGGAAAGGCTGTCGGTGGGTCCATGAGCAGGCAGTGAGCTCTCGCTATCCATTCAACTCTGGCCTGGGTTTGAATCCAGCCTGGACTGATGAGGTGATAGTTTGTAAGTGAAATTTCTGGGAAGTTCCCAGCAACTTCCTAGATCAAAAACCGCCTTGAATTCCAGCACTAATTGCCAATCTCACTCAGAGAGGTGGTGAAGATAACCAGTGTGAGGTTGAGGTGTGGGCCGCTCTTCTTATGCTGGGGTTAGGGGGCGAGACAAGAGCTTTGTGGAATCAGTGCTACGCTTCATCTGGAGGTCAGTATACATAGTGTCAGCTGTGGCTCAGTTGTAACGCTCTCACTTCTGAGTCCAGAAGGTCATATGGTTCAGGTCCCACTCCACAGACTGGATCATATAATCCAGGCTGACACTCCCAGTGCAGTGCTGAGAGAGTGCTGCACTGTCGGAGATGCTGTCTTTCAAATTAGATTTTAAACCGAGGCCCTGTCTGCCCTCTCAGGTGGATGGAATAGATCCCATGGCAATACGTTGAAGTAGAGCAGGGGAGTTCTCCCTGGTGTCCTGGAGAAAATTTATCCCTCAACCAACATCACTAAAACAGATTATAATTTATCTCATTGCTGTTTGTGGGAGCTTGCTGTGCAAAAATCAGCTGCCGTATTTCCCAATAGTGACAACAATTCAACACTTCAATGGCTGTGAAGCTCTTTGGGATGTCCGGAGGTCATGAAAAGCGCTATAGAAATGGAAGTCCTTCTTTCCTGGGATTTTGAATCTTAAAAATGACATAAGCAGAAACAATAATCCCATTCCAAATTATCATTCCATTTCCTTGTACCTAAGAGCAAGTAAATTAACATGAATTACTTCAGTGGGAGTTCAAATGCAGTTGGGGTGCTGGGCTGGGTGAGTTGGAGTACTAGCAGGAGGCGATTGGATGGAGCCAATGAATTTTCTCAGGTAATTTACCGCAATCCCTCTGAGAATGAAGATATTAAAAGGGCACTCAATCATGTACACTATGTCGAATTATAGGAATTCGAACACAGAAGGAGGCCATTCGGCCTATTATGTCTGTGCTAGCTCTTCAATTGGGACTCTCAACTCAAATGGCATTTCCTTGCCCTTTCCCTGTATCATGTTATATTCATTCTTTTCAAAAGTTTATTCAATTCATTTTAAATCAAAGAACTGTGGATGCTTACAGCACAGAAGGAGGCTATTCAACTCATCAAATCTGTGCCACATCTTTCCCAGAACATTCCAAAAATAATCCCACTGCCCCACTCTCTCCCAACACCTTCCTCTGCTTCAAATATTTACCCATTTTCCCTTTAAGAGTTGCAATGGTCTCTGCCTCAACCATTCCCTGTGGCAAAGCACTCCATGCTCCAACAACCCTCTGTATAAAGAAAGATCTCCTAACCTCCCTCCGAGCTTCTCTTAGTGATCATTTTAAGCTTCTATTAAATCTCGTCTTAGCCTTCTCTGCTCCAGCAGAAATAGTTCCAATTTCTCAAGTCTCCCCGTATAACTATAATTAAGTCCCTGGAACCACCCGAGTGGATCTGTGTCATACTGTGGCTTTGCGATCTTACGAAAATGACGGACAGGAAAAGACCAGCTGGTCCATTGGACCTGCCCCACACCGTCATGGTGCCTGAAGCATCATGATTCACAACACTCCTCACCCACCATCAGCCGTGTAATCCCCGAGGAGAGGCAACAAAATCAGATAGAAAAACCCATGGCCAATTTAGGGGGAATAAAATCTGGAGAATTCCTCTCCGACCCCCTTAGGTGATCATTACTAGTCCAGGAGATCACATTGACCAAGATCTATATGACTTTGTTTTTCACCTATCGTGATCTTCACTCAGGAATTGGTCCAACTCTCTTTTGAAGGTACGCAACCAATCAGCACTCGCCGCACGAGTATCCTTTCTATGATGGGGTGCCCAATGCTGCACACCGTACTCCAACTGTGGCCTAACCAATGTTTTGTAAAATTTTATCATTACTTCTTTACTCTTGAACTTACACAGTGTCTCAGCCATGGCTCAGTGGGTAGCACTCTCGCCTCTGAATCAAGAAGGTTGTGGGTTCATAGTCCCACTCCAGAGGCTTGAGCACAATGTTTAGGCTGACACTCCAGTCACGGAGTGCTGCACTGTCGGAGGTGCCGTCTTTCAGATGAGATGTTAAACCGAGGCCCCGTCTGCTCTCTCAGGTGGGTGTAAAAGATCCCAGGGCACTATTTCGAAGAAGAGCAGGGGAGTTCTCCCTGGTGTCCTGGGGCCAATATTTATCCCTCAATCAACATCACTAAAACAGATTATCTGGTCATGATCACATTGCTGTTTGTGGGAGCTTGCTGTGCTCAAATTGGCTGCCGTGTATCCCACATTACAACAGTGACTGCACTTCAAAAGTACTTCATTGGCTATAAAGCATTTTGGGATGCCCTGAGGTTGTGAAAGACGCTATATAAATGCAATTTCTTTCTTTTCTTTCTATGCCCAAATCCAAATCATCAGTATACATCACAGACTATCTCGGATGTTCACTGGTAATGAATGGCTCCCTGTCTGACGTTTCCTCTGTGAATTTCCTTCGACCGTCTCCCAATCGGCTGCCGTAAAGTCAGCAGAGGATTGGCATGAATCATGTAAACGCAGTTTCCGTGATCGAGGAAATTCCCGCGTTTCTCTCCATTGTAAATGATTTTCAACCCTGTTAACTAAACTAGGGTTAAACTCCTGCAATTCGCAATATCTGGATCTACTGCACAGTCATCATGCATATTTTGTAAAAAAAAATGTAAAATCCCTGATCTCTGTGTTAAATACAATAAAAGAGTGGAAATCCATTCAGAAACTCGCTGAGAGGGAGACAGACTAGCTGAGGAATACTACACGAGCCCATTCTGTAGGGCAGTGTGTGCAGACTTGTCCCAGGCACGATTTTTAAAGGAAGCCTCAGGCCAGTGGGTTAGCTCGTCACACACGCCAGGATGGATGAGACCTCGTGAATAGGAGCTCCACTCGGCTCAGTGTACAACAAAGCTATGGGACTGGCTGCCTGCAGGAGCTCCTGCTTCTGGTGAACAAGCCCATCAGCTATCAGAGGCTCATCACTCAGCACAGCCCCAGCCTCCTCACTGCAGACTTGAGCTCTCTGCTCGATCAGTTCTTCCTCCACCCCCTCTGCCTTTCCCTCTTGTGTCTCCATTAACTCTATCAGGCCTCTTTCCCTTTCTCTCTGACTCTCCTCCTTAAGTTGTACAACTCATTTTCATTTCCATCTGTGCCCTAATTGTTACCTCTCCATCTGTAACCTCTGTCTTTCTTACACTTGCTCTCTTTCTCTTTTGCTCTCTCCTCTATTTTGTTCTCTGTTTCTCCCTGTCTCTCTCAATGGGAAGTCAAATTGGACAGATTGTAAATTGGGTGGCTGATTACAGTTAGGTTAAAATTAACCTCTCTCTTTGTCTCTCTCTCTCTCTGCCTCTGTCACTCTCTCTCTCTCTCTCTGCCTCTGCCACTCTCTCTCTCTCCTTCTATCTCTCTGCCTCTGTCACTCTCTCTCTCTCTGCCTCTCTCTCTCTCTCCTCTCTCTCTCTCTGCCTCTGTCACACTCCTCTCTCTCTCTCTCTCTCTCTGCCTCTGTCACTCTCTCTCTCTCTCTCTCTGCCTCTGTCACTCTCTCTCTCTCTGCCTCTGTCTCTCTCTCTCTCTCTGCCTCTGTCTGTCTCTCTCTCTCTCTCCCTCTGTCACTCTCTCTCGCTCTCACTCTCTCTCTCTCTGCCTCTGTCACTCTCTCTCTCTCTGCCTCTGTCACTCTCTCTCTCTCTCTCTCTGCCTCTGTCTCTCTCTCTCTCTCTGCCTCTGTCACTCTCTCTCTCTCTCTCTCCCTCTGTCACTCTCTCTCTCTCTCACTCTCTCCCTCTGTCACTCTCTCGCTCTCTCTCTGTCTGTCACTCTCTCTCTCCCTCTCAATCTCTCTCTCCCTCTCTCTCTCTCTCTCTCCCTCTGTCACTCTCTCTGTCTCTCTCTCTCTCTGTCTCCCTCTCTCTCTCTCTCTCCCTCTGTCACTCTCTCTCTCTCTCCCTCTGTCACTCTCTCTCTCTCTCTTCTCCCTCTGTCACTCTCTCTCTCTCTCTGCCTCTGTCACTCTCTCTCT
>CM059434.1:76597566-76817609 GCA_030390025.1 Squalus acanthias | reverse complement strand
GGGAGGGGAGAGCGCTCCCTGACACCGCAGAGGGAGCGGGCGGTTCGGGGTGGGAGGCGGGTCCATGCGGAGGACGGGCAGGGAGCAGCGAGCAGGGTGATGCGGACCGCCAGGAGATCGCGGGACGGAGCAGCCTGAGCCCCGGGCTGTGGGACATGCTGAGGGACCCTGTCCGGAGACCCGCGGCCACCGATTCACTCTGACTGCAGCGCGGCTCGGGGATCTGCCGCACACCGAAGATGAGCCGGCTGTGGGTGGCCGCCTGCGTCCTCCTGTCCCTGGGCTGCCAGCCCCGGCCTGCCGGTAGGTACCGGGACTTGTCCATGGGGTAGAGACAGCGAGGAGGGTCCGCAGGAACCCGGGGAGGGTGGTGTAGACCAGCCAGGCTGGAGATGGGACCAGCGGGCAGTGTCTGCGCTCACTCCTGCTCATGTACCGTCTGTGCTTCTCTCCAGAGAGTTTCCCCCAGTTTGTGAACACAGTGAAGTGCGCTCACAAACCGGGAACATTAACGCCCTCGGAGCCTTGGAGCGACCGGTGATGGATCTCAGCACTTGGCTCTGATCTCTGAAGTTGAGGATTCCTCCTCATAAGCAACTCAGACTGAGAGAGCGAAATCTCAGACCACCACTACTGCCAACACTGACAGGTTCGGCTTTGCCATGGAGACCAGCAAACTGACCAATCTTAGGGAGAGGAGTAACTGGACCAGGGCAACAAACTGACCAATCTCAGGGAGAATAACTGGACCAGGGCAACAAACTGACCAATCTCAGGGAGAATAACTGGACCAGGGCAACAAACTGACCAATCTCAGGGAGAATAACTGGACCAGGGCAACAAACTGACCAATCTCAGGGAGAATAACTGGACCAGGGCAACAAACTGACCAATCTCAGGGAGAATAACTGGACCAGGGCAACAAACTGACCAATCTCAGGGAGAATAACTGGACCAGGGCAACAAACTGACCAATCTCAGGGAGAATAACTGGACCAGGGCAACAAACTGACCAATCTCAGGGAGCAGAGTAACTGGACAGATGGAGTTCAATGTGGGGAAGTGTGAGGTCATCCACTTTGGACCTAAGAAAGATAGATCAGAATATTTTCTAAATGGCGAGAAGCTCGGATGAGCAAAGAGATTTAGGGGTAAAAATTCAGTTGGTTGCGCCTCCCGTTAGCGCCTTAAGAGGGCGCTAATGGGGCGCAAAGCCGCTAACGCCCGGGCGCAGCGATGTTTGCGCCGCTCGAGAACTTAACTTGAGATTGTGCGGCGGCGCTAAAACTTACCGCTGCGACCACCTGCGCGCGCAGATTGTGACGTCATTCCATGGTGCAACGCCCTTGTGGCGCCCCGGAGCGGAAATTGAGTGGCGCCCCCTGCCTTACCGCCTGGCGCTTCCAACGACCAGAAGACTGGAACGCTATCAATCGCTGTGGGGCTGGGGGGGGCGCTATTTAAAGGGGGCCTCTTCCTGTCTTTTATTGTTGGTGGCATTTTTGAACTACGCATTCTGAGAGAGAGAGGAGAGACTTTTGGAGAGATTCAACGTTGTGTGAAGGAGTTTTGGGTACTGAGCAGCACTTTGCAGGTTCATTTTGATTTGCCATTCCTTGTATCGATTTAGCAGAGACTGTGGGAGCTGCACTCTGAGCTCTTTGCCTGGTACTCTCCATTGTTCTTTCCAGCACATTTGATGTGCAAGTCTCTCCAGGCCGAGATTCAAGGCTGCAATGAACAGGATGTGGATGGAAAGCAAGATTAACCATCCCCTTTAAGAAGTGGCCTGTGCCATTGTGTGTGTGTTCCATTGCTGACTGACATTACATGAGCTTCGCCAGCGCTCTGAGGTAGCGCCTCACTCCTTGGCCTTTGCGCCTTAAGACAGGTGTGCAGCGCCTGCTTTAGCGCTCCACTCACCTCCCGGGGCGGTAAAAGTGAAGTTTCCAGTCAGTGCCGATAATTAGCGCCAGGCGCTAATATTTGCGTCCAGACGATATTTGCGCCCCAAATGGGGCGCGACCTAATTTCTACCCCTTAGGGTCCAAATACAGAAATCACTAAAAGCTAGCGGACAGGTACAAAAATAAATATAAATGGCTAATGGAATGTTGGACTTTACCTCAAGAAGGCTGGAATACAAAGGGGTGGAAGTTCTGTTCCAGCTCTACAGAGCTCTGGTGAGACTCCACCTGGAGCGCTGCATTCAGTTCTGGGCACCGCACCTCAGGAAGGATATATTGGCCCAGAAATTCGGCCGAATACGGGAGAGTACGCACTGTGTACTCACCCGTATTCAGTCCCGAAGTGCCGGTTTCCTGCATGCACTGCGCATGCGCGGGAAACTGGCACTTCCGATATGGCAAAGGGGGCGGTTCCTAAGTGAACCGCGTGCGCACTACAGGCTGTGCGCACGCAGCGCACTTAGGTTTTTTTTCAGGTTTGAACGCGAAGGTAAGTATGGAAGATTTTACACATGAAAAAAGGAGGCGTAAGACCCCCTTTTAACAAGGTAAGTAGTTAATTAAGTATTATTTTAAAAAATTTTCAACAGGTTTATCTTTTTTAGAGACTTTAAAGAAAGGTAAGTTTATTTTTATAACTTTTAAAAAGAATTTAAATTTTTTCAAAAATTTAAATTTTTGTTTAAAGTGGTTAATTTATTTAACTATAGTTATTTTATTAATGTGATGGTTTTTTTAAATTTATTTGAGGTTTAGCTGTTCTTTTGGGGGCAATTTGTATTCATAGTTTTGACAGTTCTCCTGTCAAATCTATGAATGAAAGATGGTGTGCTGCCATTGGCTCTCCATGGCCCACGTGATCCCAGAGGTCGCATCGAACTAACTGCGCCTCTGGGACACGCACACACTGCGCGCCGGCACCAGGGAGAGGCCCAGGACCAGAAGTTCGTGTGGGCCCAGAGGTCAACAGAGATTGATAGATTTTTGGATATTAAGGGAATCAAGAGATATGGGGATAGGGCAAGAAAGTGGAGTTGAGGTTGAAGATCAGCCATGATCTTATTGAATGGCGGAGCAGGCTCAAGGGGCCGAATGGCCGACTCCTGCACCTATTTCTTATGTTCTTATGTTATGGTCTTATTCAGCTATTGAGGCTGGGGGTCAATTGAAAATTTCAAAACTGAGATTGATAGATTTTTGTTCGGCATGGGAATTAAGGGTTACGGAACGAAGGCGAGTAGATGGAGTTAAGATACAGATCAGGCATGATCTAAGTGAATGGTGGAACAGGCTCGAGAGGCTGAATGGCCTCCTCCTGTTCCTTTGTTTCTGTCACCAAGGGCAACAAGCTGACCAATCTCAGGGAGACTGAGACATGGTTGCAGGATGACCAAGGTTGGAAACTAAATAGTCCAGGGTACTTGACTTTTAGAAATGATAGGCAAAATGGAAAAGGAGGTGGGGTAGCCCTGATAATAAAGGATGCGATAAAGGCAGTAGGGAAAAATGATCTTAGCCCATAAAAACAGGATGTAGAATCAGTATGGGTGGAGCTACGAAATAACAAAGGGCAGAAAACACTGGTGGGAGTAGTTTATAGGCCCTCTAACAGTAATCATAGTGTTGGAAAGAGTATAAATCAGGAAATTCGAGGAGCATGTAACAAGGGTAGGTAATGCAATAATCGTGGACTTAAAACTTTATATAGACTGGACAAATCAAATTGGCAAAAGTAGCTTGGAGGATGAGTTCATGGAATGCATTCGAGACAGGTTTTTTAGAACAATATGTCGAGGAGCCAACTGGGGAATAGGCTATTTTAGATCTAGTATTGTGTAATGAGACAAAGTTAATTAGTAACCTTATAGTAAAGGAACCTCTGGGGAAGAGTGGTCATAATATGATAGAATTTCATATTAAGTTTGAGAGTGAAGTCCGAAACTAGGGTCTTAAATTTAAACAAAGACAATTACGGAGGTATAAGGGGCGAGTTGGCTGAGGTAGATTGGGAAATTAGATTAAAAGATATGATGGTAGATAAGCAATGGCAAACATTTAAAGAAATAATTTAGAATTCTCAACAAATATACAGTCCCTTGAGGAATAAAAACTCCACTGGAAAAATGGTACAGCCTTGGCTAACTAACGAAGTTAAGGATAGTATTAGATTAAAAGAAGAAGCTTGCCAAAAAGAGTAGTGAGCCTGAAGATTGGGAGGGTTTTAAAAATCAGCAAAGGAGGACCAAGAAATTGATAAAGAGAGAGAAAATAGAATATGAGAGTAAACTAGCAAGAAATATGAAAACTGATTGTAAGAGCTTTTATAAGTATGTAAAAAGAAGAGATTATCGGAAGTAAACATAGATCCCTTAGAGGCAGAGGCAGGAGAAATTATAGTGTGGAATAAGGAAATTGAAGAAATGTTAATGCACAGAAGAAGACACAAAGAATATACCGGAAATTGTGGGGAACCATGGATCTAGTGAGAGTGAGGAACTTAAAGTAATTAATATTAGTATAGAAAAAGTACTGGAGAAATTAATGGGACTAAAAGCCAACAAATCCCCTGAACCTGATGGCCTACATCCTTGGGTTTTAAAAGAGGTGGCTGCAGAGATAGTGGATGCACTGGTTTTGATCTTACAGAATTTCCTAGATTCTGGAATGGTCCCCGTGGATTGGAAGGTCGCAAATGTAACCCCGCTGTTCAAGAAAGGAGGGAGAGAAAAAATTGGGAACTTTAGGCCAGTTAGCCTGACATCAGTAGTAGGGAAAATGCTAGAATCTATTATTAAGGACATGGTAACAGGACACTTGGAAATCACAATATGATTAGGCAGAGTCAACATGGTCTTACGAAAGGGAAATCGTGTTTAAAAAATCCATTAGATTTTTGAGGGTGTAACTAGCAGGGTAGATAAGGGGAAACCAGTGGATGTAGTTTATTTGGATTTTCAGAAGGCATTTGATAAGGTGCCACACAAGAGGTTGTAACACAAGATTAGGGCTCATGGGATTGAGGGGAATATATTAGCATGGATTGAGGATTGGTTAACAGACAGAAACAGAGAGTAGGAATAAACGGGTCATTTTTGGGTTGGCAGGCTGTAACTACTGGAGTGCAGCAAGGATCAGTGCTGGGCCTCAGCTATTTACAATCTATATCAATGAATTAGATGAGCGGACTGAGTGCAATGTATCCAAGTTTGCTGACGATACAAAGTTAGGTGGGAAAGTAAGCTGTGAGGAGGATGCAAAGAGCCGGCAAAGGGATATAGACAGGTTAAGTGAGTGGGTAATAAGGTGGCAGATGGAGCATAATGTGGAGAAATGTGAGATTATCCACTTTGGTGGGAAGAATGGAAAAGCAGAATATTTTTCAGAAGGTGAGAGACCAGTAAATGTTGGTATTCAGAGGGATTTGGGGGTCCTTGTACACGAATCACAGAAAGTTAATATACAGGTTTTTTTAATTTATTAATTCCTGGGATGTGGGTGTCGCTGGCAAGGCCAGCATTTATTGCCCATCCCTAACTGCTCTTGAGAAGGTGGTGGTGAGCCGCCTTCTTGAACCGCTGCAGTCCATGTGGTGAAGGTAATCCCACAGTGCTGTTAGGGAGGGAGTTCCAGGATTTTGACCCAGTGACGATGAAGGATCAGCAATATACTTCCAAGTCAGGATGGTGTGTGACTTGGAGGTGAACTTGGAGGTGGTGGTGTTCCCAAGCGCCTGCTGCCCTTGTCTTTCTAGGTGGGAGAGGTCATAGAAACATAGAAACATAGAATCTAGGAGCAGGAGTAGGCCATTCGGCCCGTCGAGCCTGCTCCGCCATTCAATACGATCATGGCTGATCATCCAAATCCAGTACCCTGTCCCTGCTTTAATCCCCACAGTACACACATCCCACCCTACCCCCGTAACCCCACATATTTAATTCCCCCTAACATATCCCATCCTATCCCCATAACCCCACATATTTAATCCCCCCTAACACTAAGGGTCAATTTATCATAGCCAAATCAACCTAACCCACACATTTTTGGACTGTGGGAGGAAACCGGAGCACCCGGAGAAAACCCACGCAGACACGGGGAGAATGCGCAAACTCCACACAGACAGTCACCCGAGGTCAGATTCGAACCCGGGTCTCTGGCGCTGTGAGGCACCAGTGCTAACCACTATGCCACCGTGTTGCCCGTGGGTTTGGGAGGTGCTGTCACAAAAGCCTTGGCGAGTTGCGGCAGTGCATCTTGTAGATGGTACACACTGCAGCCACGGTACGCTGGTGGTGGAGGGAGTGAATGTTTAAGGTGGTGGATGGGGTGCCAATCAAGCAGACTGCTTTGTCCTGAATGGTGTCGAGCTTCTTGAGTGTTGTTGGAGCTGCACTCATCCAGGCAAGTGGAGAGTTTTCCATCACACTCCTGACTTGTGCCTTGTAGATGGTGGAGTCAGGAGGTGAGTCACTCGCCGCTGAACACCTAGCCTCTGACCTGCTCTTGTAGCATAGATTGATTCCTGGGATGAGGAGGCTGTCCTATGAGGAGAGATTGGGTCTATACTCTCTGGACTTTAGAAGAATGAGAGGTGATCTCATTGAAACATATAACATTCTTAGAGGGCTTGACAGGGTAGATGCAAGAGGCTGTTTCCCCTGGCTGGAGAGTCTAGAACTATGGGTCAGAGTTTCACACGCAGCCAGTGTCGGAGCAGTGAATGACTGACCGCAACGTCAGGATTTTCACGTTAGAATGCGCGTGCACTAAATCCCAAAGTTGCGGTCAGTTTCAAAGTAACAGTGAACGCTGTTCGTTCGCCGTTCTTACCCACTGCAAATTCCGGGCCAGTAACTAGACAGGGGCAACAAACTGAACTTGGAATAATTTTGGATTGAGGAGTGACACTTGGAATGTGCACATTTTCACAACCATGAATTGGATTGACGTGTTTCACTTCGTGCATCAAAATCCATGCTTAAAGATTACTCGATTTGAAAATAGTTTAAAAAAATAATTTTCCGTCTGAATAACATTTGTTTTAGTTTTATATTTATTGATCATTTTCTTTGAAGTAGTTTCGCCTCTCTCGTTATGTCAGACCGAGTGAAAGTGGATTGAGTACGTCAGGAACTTTTGATAGCATTTTCGGGCAGTGGCCTCCGATGGTGTGTAGATTGTGTAGGACGTGCTTGGTGCTGATCGTAACTTGGATTCCTGCTTGTGTCCTTTTCAGGATCGACAGACGTGGCCGGGGTGAGGCGGCACTGCGAGTCCGGAGCCTGTAACCCTCGGCTGGGTAACCTAGCAACGGCCAGAGAGCTGCTGACCAGCACCACCTGCGGCACTAACTCCACCGAGCTCTTCTGCTCCTACTCAGGGAGGGGCTGTGAGAATCTGCCCGAATGCGAGAAGTGTAGTTCGGCCCGTGGCCACCGCCATTCCCACCCACCCACTGCGATGACCGATTCCTCATTCCGGTTCCCAAACACCTGGTGGCAGTCGGCCCAGGGGGGGCACAGAGAGACCATCCAGCTGGATCTGGAGACCTACTTCTACTTCACCCACCTCATCATGATTTTTAAGTCCCCCAGACCCGCCGCCATGGTCCTGGAGCGTTCCCAAGACTTTGGTTCCACCTGGAAACCCTACAAGTATTTTGCAAGGAACTGTAGCGACACCTTCAGGCTGCCAGACGATCGGAACCGGGTCGGGGCGATTTGTACTTCCAGATATTCAAATCCGCTCCCTTGTACCCGAGGAGAGGTAAGAACGTTACCCCTATTTATCAGAATGACACTGACTTAGGCTGTAAATGACCAGTGGCCAAATTAGTGGCCCCACACCTGACTCCTTGGTGGGACATCCATCGGTGCCCTATTTAAGATAGAAATAATCTGCATTTATATAGCGCCTTTCACATCCTCAGGACATCCCAAAGTGCTTCACAGCCAATGAAGTACTTCTGAAGTGTAGTCACTGTTGTAATGTAGGGAAACGTGGCACCTCATTTACGCACAGCAAGCTCCCACAAACAGCAATGAGATAAATGGCCACTTAAGCAGTTTTTTGATAGTGTTCGTTGAGGGATAAATATTGGCCAGAACACCGGGGATAACTCCCCTGCTCTTCTTCGAATAGTGCCATGGGATCTTTTACATCCACCCGAAAGGGCAGACGTGGCCTTTGTTTAACGTGCACTCCCTCAGTACAGCACTGGGAGTGTCAGCCTAGATTTGGGTCATTGAATATATTTAAGGTGGAGATAGACAGATATTTGAATGGTAAGGGAGTGAAGGGTTATGGGGAGCGGGCAGGGAAGTGGAGTTGAGGCCAAGGTCAGATCAGCCATGATCTTATTGAATGACAGAGCAGGCTCGAGGGGCCGAATGGCCGACTCCTGCTCCTACGTCTTATGTTTTTATGTATTATGTGCTCAAGTCTGGAGTGAGACTTAAACCCACAACCCACAAGCCTGACACCTAAATGACATCAATGAAATACTCATATATTCCAACCAATTACTTTACCAATGACAAGTCAACTATGAGTACACCTGTTACAGTGTATGAATAGTTACAATTACTTGTACTTAAAAAAATATTGACACATTTAATTCATCTCCCTTATATATCAAGCCACTCCACATTAAGGGTGGTGCACTTATCAGCTGTCAGTTTATTTGACTGAATATTTGAGTTGTGATTGGAAGTCATGCTCGGGGAGCAGGGTGGACATCAGGAGTTAGGTTAAGTTACAGAGTAACAAAATCTTCCTTGGGCCACTTTCACGATGTTTTTCCACACTTCACATCTGGAATGTTGACCTTTTCATCGCGTCTCCCGGCTCAGTGCCAATGTCGGTGCTGGAGAAGTGTGAGAAACATCATTGGCCCAAAAATTAGTGCCTCTACGCGAGAGTACGCACTGTGTACTCTCACGTATTCTGTCTCCAATTGCCGGTTTTCTGCATGCACTGCGCATGTGCTGAAAACCGGCACTTGGTGATTTCAAAAGGGGGCGGTTCCTAGGTGAACCGCGTGCGCGCTACAGGCTGCGCGCACGCAGTGCACTTAGTGCTTTGAACGCGCAGGTAAGCATGGAAGATTTTGCACATAAAGAAAGGAGGCATAAGACCCTCTTTTAACAAGGTAAATAGTTAATTAAGTATTATTTTGAATTTTTTTCAACAGGTATATCTTTTTTAGAGACTTTAAAGAAAGGTAAGTTTATTTTTATAACTTTTTAAAAGATTTTAAATTTTTTCAAAAATTTTATTTTTTGTTTAAAGTGGTTAATTTATTTAACTATACTTATTTTATTAATGTGATGGGTTTTAAAAAAAATTTAATTGAGGTTTAGCTGTTCTTTTGGGGGGTATAGATTCATAGCTTTCACAGCACTTGATTGTGAAAACTATGAATGAAAGATGGTGTGCTGCCATTGGCTCTAACTGAATCACGTGATCCTACAGCTCGCACGAATTAACTGCGCCTGTGGGATACGCAAGCACTGCCCAGCTGCTGTCTAGAACATCAAGTTCGTGCGAGCTGGGAATGAAAAAGCCGGCGCGCAGTGAGATATCGCGGGGAAGCCTTACCCCCGCACGAAGGCTCCCTCACTAATTTTTGGGCCATTATTTCAGGTTGACCAGTACACTGATCCAATTTGCTTTTCACAAACTCAATGGGAGGACATCTTGATTAGTGGGCGATTAAAAAAAAAATGAAAACTTTCACAAAACTGTTCTTTCTAAAGGGGGAACATATACCCCTCAGCAAGTCTTCAAGCATCTTCATAACAAACGTGATTCTGATGACCACGCATGGTAGAGTATGCTGAACCACAGTAACTAGACCTGGAATGGGACCACAGCCTTGCTAAGATGTGGTTGCCATTTCCGGATCCTCCACAATCTGTCTTCCCAGCGTAACAACCGAGGGATAAAATTGCCCAGTAAGAGATAATCCACCCATTAACTTTAATAGATGGAAAATCGTGAATTTTACCCCTAAAGACTAATATATATGCTGGAAATTTCCTCGGGTTTCTCCCGATCGGCAGCCTAGAAGAGCGGCATAAACCTTGTTTACGATAGCAAAATACTGCGGATGCTGGAAATCCGAAATAACAACAGAAAACGCTGGAAAAACTCAGCAGGCCAGGCAGCATCCGTGGAGAGAGAAACAGAGTTAACGTTTCAGGTCGAAGACCTTTCGTCAGAACTGGAAAGAAGCAGGAAATGAAATAGATTTAAAGCAAGTATAATGCTGGGAAAAGGGGGAGGGGATGAAAGAACAAAGGGGAAGGTCAGTGGTGGGATAGAAAGCAGGAGAGATTAAGAGACACAAAGAGATAATCAAGGCAAGAGGAGGTGTTAATGTGACAGGTTGAGGCTAGATGAAGTGTGAAATGCGCTGGCAGAATGAAGGACAGCTGCCAGCTTCTGGGAGGGAAAAAAAAAGGCCAAACAAAAGGGTGGATGAAAAAATAAAATAAAAAACTATATATATATATGTGTGATAGGGGCCAAGGTTATGATCTGAAATTGTTGTTTACATGTCGTATCCGGGGGGGTCCACCGATCTTACTCTGATAAGACGGCAGCCAGACAGGAGTACCCCTGAGGAAATTCCCGCGATAGTCTACACCTAACTTAAGGAAAATAATTCTCTGGCTCCCTATATTAGTTTCTGTAGTCCGATTTCCATCCATCGCCTACCCCTTCTAATACACCACTTCAATATTCCCAATAGGTTTCACCGTGGTTATTGGTGTTTTTTAAAATGTGTGTCACTTATGAGTGAGCTGATTGTTTATCTGATTTCCAAGGACCAATGAGCAAGCCACAAGTCAGGACTGGTTTCACTTATTTTCAACACGTGTTACCTTTTGTAAAGGGCTGTAAAATGAAACCACCAGAATATCATTATTCCCAGTTGAAAAGGATTCCTGCCTCCAATCAGTCTCTAGATCTTTAAATGCTGCAATAGCAGTTTGCAGGAATAACACCTCTCACTCGCTTTCTTCCATTAGGATGTCATAGCAGCACATTACAGCAGGCAGTGTGGTATCCGAGATAGAGTAACCACTGAGAGGGACAGGAAGATTGGTATTGGTAGCTGTGGTCATTTGAAATCGTTTCTGACTTAAAATAGCAAATTGGAAAGCCAGACAAGAGAGAGAACTCGCATTTCTATAGCGCCTTTCACAACCTCAGGATGTCCCAAAGCGCTTTACAGCCAATGAAATACTTTTTGAAGTGTAGTCACTGTTGTAATGTAGGAAACGTGACAGCCAATTTGCACACAGCAAGATCCCACAAACAGCAATGTGATAATGACCAGATAATCCGTTTTACTGATTTTGGTTGAGGGATAAATATTGGCCAGGACACAGGGGATAACTCCCCTGCTCTTCTTTCATGGGATCTTTTACATCCACCTGAGAGGGCAGACAGGGCCTCGGTTTAAAGTCTCATCCGAAAGACGGCACCTCCGACGGTGCAGCACTCCCTCAGCACTGCACTGGAGTCAAGTCTCAGGAGTGGCATTTGAACCCATGACCTTCTGACTCAGAGGCGAGAGAGCTACCACTGAGCCACGGTAACTGTCAATCGTATTGTGAATGTATTGAAAGTTGTCTCTCCATGCTCAGACCAACTTTGAACCACACTACTCTGAACACAGGCCGCTACTCCTGGGCTGAATCTGTTTCTCAGTCTACCTTTGGACTGACTCTCGGGGGGGTGGGGCTTGCCATTTCCCACCTCCTCTTCGTAGACCCAATCTCTGTGAGGTCAGGCACGTTCTCTCCCATCCATGGCGCTGGGCCCTCCCACTCTCCCAGTATCGGCCCTTGTGCTCCCTTCACTGGGGAAACAGAATCAGTGGGAGAGTCAGCAATGGGCTACTCTCCTGGCAGCCAGTATTGGAGAGGAACTGTGAGGTCAGGGAATAGGTGTACTGGCCCATCTTCTCAACCATGTGTGACCCCCCAAGTGCAGGGAGACCAGCAAAGGGCAGAAGGAAAAGAGAGTGAGTCTCATTGTCAAAGAGAAGACTGCTCTAAATTGTGTAAACTCTTTCAATGTAGATGAGCCATAACCTTACCAGTATAAACACCTGTCACTTTCCAGGATTTTCAATCGTTCATTTCTTCATGGAAAAGATTTGCGATTGAGTTCTGTCTAAGCATTATGGGCCAGAAATTCGGCTCTCCGGCTTCCTGCGGGTGCAAGCATCGCGCGCGTACTTACCTACCGCGCCTGCAGTTGTGCTTTGGGCCCACGAGGACTTCGGGTCCTGGGCCTCCTGCAGCTGCCGGCGCGCAGTGCTTGCGTATCCCAGGGGCGCAGTTAGTTCGAAGCGTCCCCTGGGATCACATGGGCCATGGAGAGCCAATCCTAGCAGGGCATTTTCATTCATAGATTTGACAGGAAGACCTGTCAAATCTATGAATAGAGATCGGCCCCAAAACCACACTTAAAATTCAAATAATTTGGAAAAAAAATTATCAAGTTATTAAAATAACTATAAGTTAAATAAATTAACTACTTTAAACAAAAATTTAAATTTTTGAAAAAATTAATTATACTTTTTAACAGTGCTAAAAATAAACTTACCTTTCTTTAAAGTATCTAAAAAAGATAAACCTGTTGAAAAAATGTTTAAATTGTAATCAATTAATCACTTACCTTGTTAAAAACAGGCCTTGCGCCTCCTTTTTAAAAGTGCAGCTTCTTCATACTTACCCTCCCGGAGAAACCTGAAAAAAAAAACGAAGTTCGCTGCGTGCGCGCAGCCTCTCCCGCGCACGCGTTCGACTTCTGAACCCCTCCCTTCAGGGGAACGGAAGTTCCGGTTTCCCGCGCATGCGCAGTGCATGCGTGAAACCGGCACTTCAGGTGGCCTTACGGGTGAGTACACAGCGCGTACTCACCCGACAACAGCCGAATTTCTGGCCCAATGTTTTAAAACAAAGTGAATTTGCACACATTTTTAAAAAAAAACCCAGACTGCAGCACTGAGACGGAGGGGTTTGATGTGTTCATGATTCAGCTATCCTATTTATTGCCTATAACGGCCAGGGACATTAGCAGTTTGTTATCTCATCAGCGATGGCCTATCAAAGCATCCACACCTATTATGGTAGCGATGATTTCATTCATATGAGCCCAGCATGAGATATCTGCCGATAATACTGGAACTACTGGTCTCAGACCAGAAGCTGCTTATGGCTTCGAGCCTGCTTGCACTGGCTAGCTGGAGCTGGAACTGCAACCCACATGCCCAGGATGGTGTTCTGCGAGTGTGTGATTACACATCTGCACAGAGCTCCTCTTCCAGTCGTTCATCGTAAAGGCAGAGATAGCACAGGTGGCAGTAACTACACCGTCTGAACATTTAACTGAACTCCTGGCAGGTTGATCAGTGTTCAGGAGACCTGAGGGACCCCAGGGCACTTTGTACTCCCGGTTTGTCATGACACTGAAGTTACTGCCCATGCCATGTCAGTCCCAAGCAGTGTGAAATTACCTCCTTCCCCGGGGAGGTCACTCTGCTTCTCTCTGGAGTTCTGTTGGCTCTGGCGCTGACTCTCGAGTTATACTGCAACATGTCAGTGTGAAACAGAAATTGCTTTGGAGCAAAGTCGCGGTTGAGTCAGATCAACTTTGTTCTTCAGCCCATCGAACCCAAAGGATCATTTATTTTTACGGCTCACTTAATTATTAAAATGACATAGAATGTACAGCACAGAAACAGGCCATTCTGCCCAACTGGTCTATGCCGGTGTTTATGCTCCATATCAGCCTCCTCCCACCTCTCTTCATCTCACCCTATCAGCATATCCTTCTATCCCTTTCTCCCTCTTGCATTTATCTAGCTTCCCCTTAAATGCATCTGTGCTATTCGCCTCAACTACTCCTTGTGGTAGCGAGTTCCATATTCTCACCACTGTCTGGATAGAGAAGTTTCTCCTGAATTCCTTATTGGATTTATTAGTGACTATCTTATATTTATGGCCCCTAGTTTTGGTCTCCCCCACAAGTGGAAACATCTTCTCTATGTCTACCCTATCGAACCTCTTCATAATTTTAAAGACCTCGATCAGGTCACCTCTCAGTCTTCTCTTTTCTAGGAGAAAGAACCCCAGCCTGTTCAATCTTTCCTGACTGATAAATGACCTTTATAGATTGAAATGGAGAGTTTTTATGTGTCCTTGAATTGTCAGCTGGTCACTCAAATCATTGGAAGAAGCTGAAAGTTGAAATCCCTGCACTAAAATCAACACCATCAACTCCCAGAGAAAGGGATTCATGTTATGAAGTATCCCGAGTGAAATTCTTGGAACTCTGAGCAGTTGGCCAAGTTGAATAATGAATGTGTTACCCAGCGATACCCCAGTCAATGACTGCGTCTGGGGGAGTTCAAACTTACTCCCCACTTAAACAGTTACTGTCAGCTCACAGGAGACTTAACAATGGAAGAAAAATCTATTGTTTAATTCTCTTCAATTCCGAGTGATATCAGTCAAGTAAAGAATAATTTACCTGACTGAGAAAGTAGCATTGTGAGTCAAATAGAATCACATTTAAATGACATTTATAAAAAGAAGATTTCGAACACTCCTCACATGGTTGTCTACTCATCCCTCTCCCTCTTTCCGAAGACTTTGGGGCCTCTACCACGCTAACCCCACGCCTACCACCACCTCCCAAATGGCGGCCCCGCGGAGTGGCAGGAACTGGGGCGGACAGGAGGGGACTGGGAGGGGAACCCGGGAACATGGTACCCACCCCTACCAGCCTTTACTTGTGGTCCCAGTGGGGGATGGGGAAATCAGCAACAACAACTTGTATTTATATATAGCGCCTTTAACATAGTAAAATGTCCCAAGGCGCTGCACAGGAGTATTATAAGACAAATAATTTTGACACCAAGCCACATAAGGAGAAATTAGGGCAGGTGACCAAAAGCTTGGTCAAAGAGGTAGGTTTTAAGGAGCATCTTAAAGGAGGAAAGAGAGGCGGAGAGGTTTAGGGAGGGAATTCCAGAGCTTAGGGCCTAGGCAACAGAAGGCACGGCCACCAAAGGTTGAGCGATTATAATCAGGGATGCTCAAGAGGGCAGAATTAGAGGACACAGATATATTAGGGGGTTGTGGGGCTGGAGGAGATTACAGAGATAGGGAGGGACGAGGTCATGGAGGGATTTGAAAACAAGGATGAGAATTTTGAAATCGAGGCACTGCTTAACCGGGAGCCAATGTAGGTCAGCAAGCACGGGTGATGGGCGAACGGGATTTGGTGCGAGTTAGGATACGGGCAGCCGAGTTTTGGATGACCTCAAGTTTACGTAGGGTAGAATGTGGGAGGCCAGCCAGGAGTGCGTCGGAATAGTCAAGTCTAGAGGTAACAAAGGCACCGATGAGGGTTTCGGCAGCGGATGAGCTGAGGCAAGGGCGGAGACGGGCGATGTTATGGAGGTGGAAGAAGGTGGTCTTGGGGATGGCGCGGATCGAGATCCAGAGGTTGGTGGGGTAGGGTGGGGGGCAGCAGTAATCCGAACCGCCCCCAACTCTTCCACCGTTTCCTCCACAATCCCGCCAGGGATCTTGGTGGAACATCCAGCCCATTGTGTCCAACTGTCACTCTCTGTTCTAAGGTCGACAGTAAACCCCAGATTGACGCGTGATGAGGGTTTCTGCCGATCCTGCACCGAACCTACAGCAGCAGAACTGGAAGAATAAAGGAGTTGATCGGGTAGATCGAGAGAAACTATTTCCTCTGGTGGGGGAGTCCAGAACAAGGGGGCATAACCTTAACATTAGAGCCAGGCCGTTCAGGGTGATGTCAGGAAGCACTTCTTCACACAAAGGGTAGTGGGAATCTGGAACTCTCTCCCCAAAAAAGCTGTTGAGGCTGGGGGGTCAATTGAAAATTTCAAAACTGAGATTGCTAGATTTTTGTTAGGAAGGGTATTAAGGGTTACGGAACCAAGGCGGGCAGATGAGATACAGATCAACCATGATCTCATTGAATGGCGGAACAGGCTTACTCCTGTTCCTACGTTTCTAGAAACCCCCTGAGGAAATTCTCAGAAAGAAACTTACCAGCAAGGAAAGGTGGGATTCACGAATGATACTTGAGTTCGAGAAGACTTTGAATGTGGCCCAAGCTTTGTGAATGGGGGGAATATCTGTGAATGGGGGGTTATCTGTGAATGGGGGGTAATCTGTGAATGGGGGGTTATCTGTGAATGGGGTTTTCTGTGAATGGGGGTTATCTGTGAAATGGGGGTTATCTGTGAATGGGGGTTATCTGTGAATGGGGGTTATCTGTGAATGGGGGTTATCTGTGAATGGGGGTTATCTGTGAATGGGGGTTATCTGTGAATGGGGGTTATCTGTGAATGGGGTTATCTGTGAATGGGGGGGTTATCTGTGAATGGGGGGTTATCTGTGAATGGGGTTTTCTGTGAATGGGGGTTATCTGTGAATGGGGGGGCTTTCGGTGAATGGAGTAATGACGTATTACTGTACTTAGGTTAGAAAGGATCAGCCTTGGATCACAAGATGTGCGACGGGTGCAGTGCAGTCTCAGTGCACGTGCTAATCCTGTAATATCAGGCTGTTCCGTGCGGTGATTTTCAACTTTTCGTTAGTCGCACGGAAGATTGTGAAGCTGGGTGAAATTACCGGCCATTAGTTTGCACGCATCTCTGAAATACACCACACATGTGATAATTCCAGTTGAAAGATCAACTGCAAATTTGCTCTCACATCAAAGAATGAAAGTGCTTCAGGGTGTGGGTCACTGAGGTATTGAAGAATTTGAAAAGAATTCTGAAACATGTTAACTCACGCACTGTGCAGAGGGGTGATTACACTCCATGTGTTTGTACCGTGTTTGACAAAACTGAAAAATGCTTCACCTTTATCACAGTCACTGGCTCACTCCCTTGTTGCCGTAGAGACGGGGCTTCACAATAAGCTGCTCACTCCCCAATTGATTCCTCTCTGGAAGGCCGACGGGTGCAGGGTACCCGAGTCGCGTCTGCCAGAAGAAAGGATCCTGTGATTCTCCCCACCCGGCCCAGCCACACTCCCAGTGCAAGCCCGTCACCCGGTGGGGCCTTGGGCCTTGAGCAAGGCGGGACGCAGGAGTACAGCGGTAGGCCAGAAGAGCCTCAGGGGCCTATAGCGACATACCCTGGCCACTGGTACGATGGCTTGCTCCCCATCTAACTCACAGAGACACTCTTTCCCCCCACACTTCCCCCTTCCCCAAGTTCATGGATTCCTGCTCCCCCCCCCCTCCCAGTCCACTAATAGTCTTCTCCCTTGCCCCCCTCAGCTGGTACCTTCATATGCACAGTGGGTGGTGGTGGGCTATTTGACTACACAAGGCATCACACCTGAGCCCAAACCTGACTACCCAGCAGCCACTTTTTCCAACAGGGGTTGCTGGATGGTGATCAGCAGTGTGCCCCACCCTGATTCTCTCCTGCCTGGTTCAGAGATACAGAGGCAAATGAATAGAAACATTGGAACAGGAGTCGGTCATTCAGCCCCTCGCACCTGTTTCGTCATTCAATTCGATCATATCTGATCTGTACCTCGACCTCATTTATCCACCTTAGCTCCATTTCCCTTGATACCCTTACCTGACCAAAATCTGTTTCATCTCAGTCCTGAAAGCTTCAATTGACCCCCAGCATCCACAGCCTTTTGGGGGAGAGAGTTCCAGATTTCCACCACCCTTTGTGTGAAGAAGTGCTTCCTGACATCACCCCTGAACGGCCTGGCTCTAATTTTAAGGTTATGCCCCCTTGTTCTAGATTCCCCACCAGAGGAAAGAGTTTCTCTCCATCTACCCCATCAAATCCTTTTATCATTTTAAACACCTCGATTAAATCACCCTCAATCTCCTAAACACAAGGGGATATAAGCCATGTTTATGCTACCTGTCTTCATAATTTAACCCTTTTAGCTGTTTTATCATTCTGGTGAATCTGCGCTGCATCCCTTCCAAGGCCAATCTATCCTTCCTGAGGCGCGGGGCCCAGAGCTGAATGTAGTGCTCCAGATGGGGTCCAACCAGAGCTCTGTACAGCTGAAATATCACAAAATGTAGCACGTGTAGAGCTGCATCTATATAGCACCTTTCACAACCTCAGGACATCCCAAAATGCTTTACAGCCAACGAAGTACTTTTGACGTGCAGTCACTGTTGTAATGTGGGAAACGTGACAGTCAATTTTTGCACAGCAAGCTCCCACAAACAGCAATGTGATAATGACCAGAGAATCTATTTTAGGTGTTAGTTGAGGGATAAATATTGGCCAGGCTACCGGGGAGAACTCCCCTACTCTTCTTCCAATAGTGTCATGGGATATCTTACTCCCTCAGTACTGCACTGGAGTGTCAACCTGGAATATAGGCTCAAATCTCTGACGTGGAACTTGTACCCACAACCCTCTGACTCAGAGGTGAGAGTGCAACCACTGAGCCACGGCTGAGGCCTATCCTGCACAGTCCCTTTCAACCTTGAACCTTTATGCTCTCCTTTGTTTGAGGAAACCTGGTCTTGGAGCAGCCTAGCAAGTAGTCAGTGTTCACAAGCGGCCGACTTGGTAAACAGGAAACCCTTTAAATCACAAGTATTTCATTTGTTTCTGCAAATCTCTTTTATCCAGGGTTTTTTTTTTACTTTTTAATTTTACTTTGTGGACTTTGGCCTGAATTTACATCGAATCATATAATCTCACAGCACAGAAAGAGCTCACTTGGCTCATCGTGTCAGTGCCAGCTCTCCCCAGCTCTGTCCCCAGAGCCCTGCAAATTCCTCCTTTTCATAGATTTATCTAAGTCTATTTTGAAAGTTACTCCTGAATCTGCTTCCACCACCCTTTAAGCAGTGCATTCCAGATCATAATTTATCTCCATTTGGTTCTTTTGACAATTATTTTAAATCTGTGTCCTCTGGTTACCGACCCCTCTGCCACTGTAAACAGTTTCCTCTTATTTATTCTATCAAAACCTTTCATAATTTTGAATGCCTCTATCAAATCTCTCCTTAACCTTCTCTGCTCTAAGCAGAACAATCCCACCTTCTCCAGTCTCTCCACATCACTGAAGTCCCTCATCCCTGGTACCATTCGAGTAAATCTCTTCTGCACCGTCTCCAAGGCCTTGACATCCTCCCTAAAGCGTGGTGCCCAGGATTGGACACAATACTCCACAATACGTGCCAGGTCCAGTCAGTTTGTACAGTGTTCACACAGAACAGATACTCTACAGATGGCGATGAACTCTGCAGGCCTGGGTCACATTGCGCAACAGAAGGTCACTGTGTGTCCGCGGGGAACAGAAATGACCAAGTGCTACACTGACTCATTCTCCCCTCCCACCCCGACGTACTTTATTAATCAATCTCCCATGGTCAAGACCCAATGCAGTCTTCAGGGGAAATGTGGTTAGAGGGCGGGTGATAGTTGGACCCATTCAGTCCTCATTTTAAAGTCATGCATTCTGTTCTTATTTTTATACTTTTATTATTTCTATTATAAATTCCTATGTCCACATTTATAATGGCCACTGCCTATGTAAACGTGTCACACTGTAATTACACCCTCCCACTAGTGGTGGCGCCAGTTTCCATTATAAATATGGGCATAGAAATTTGTAATGGAAAGTTGACAGAAAATTTGCGTAAAAGATTTCTAACACATTATAGATATGACACATGCTGTAGTGATCTGTACAGTGATCTAATATCCTGTCACACTCAGCACTACCTGATGTCTAAGTTAAAATCTTGTTGTTTTCATTCGTTAAATAGCAATTAAACAGCTTGAGCAAGACCTATACTTAACAGAATGGATAAACACAGGAATTACAAGCCTGCAATCTAACCTCATAATCAAGTCTTGATGCAAAGCTTCAATGGTGTATATTCATTAACTGACATTGGATTACTGCCATAATTTACTCTCAGATTGCTGCCAGCAGTTTTGAACAGCACGCACCATTTTCTCTTCCTTTTTCCAATATTCTCTTTTCTCTCCCGCTGCCCTGTGGGTTCTGTGCCGGGGCACTGGTCGCCCTCCGATAACTCACCCACATTGGCCACTCGCCACGTGTGACCCTAGATAGAGAAAGCTGGTAGGGGTCACAGCTGATGCTGTCCTCATTGAGTATCCGCACACTCTGCCCTTTGTAACAGGGATCATTGGATATCGAGCAGGAAACAGGAAGCAGAAGTAGGAAGCAGGAGCCCCCGGCTGACTTTTTTCCTGAGTGCTGAGACTGAATGTAACAGATCAATTAATTCAGAATGGAATCTTTTTAATAATCATTCTCGGCATCTGGGCATCGCTGGCAAGGCCGGCATTTATTGCCCATTCCTAATTGCCCTTGAGAAGGTGATGGTGAGCCGCCTTCTTGAACCGCTGCAGTCCGTGTGGTGAAGGTACTCCCACAGTGCTGTTAGGGAGGGAGTTCCAGCATTTTGACCCAGCGACGATGAAGGATCGGCCGATATACTTCCAAGTGAGGATGGTGTGTGACTTGGAGGGGAGCTTGGAGGTGGTGGTGTTCCCATGCGCCTGCTGCCCTTGTCCTTCTAGGTGGTGGAGGTCTCGGGTTTGGGAGGTTCTGCCGAAGAAGCCTTGGCGAGTTGTGAGTTCAAATCCCACCATGTAGACAGTACACACTGCAGCCACCGTATGTCGGTGGATGTTTAGGCTACTGGATGGGCTGGCGATCAAGTGGATTGCTTTGTCCTGGATGGTGTCGAGCTCCTCGAGTATTGTTGCAGCTTCACCCATCCAGGTAAGTGGAGAGTATTCCATCACACTCCTGACTTGAGCCCTCCTGCTCTGTGTGGCTCAGTATCACTCTTTTAGATCGTCCACTCTCAGGGGAATATAACAGACCATTTACATTACATCTATTTCTCTGACATACAGGTTGTCTGATCCACTTTGAATTTACTGCCAGTAATTGTTACCTTTAGATAAAAGATTGAGAAGTATTAATTGCCTGATTTTCATTTTATTTCAAACTGTTTCGATATGCTGCTCTGTGAGTTGATGTGAAAATTAAAACTCATCCGTAGTAAACCTTCAAAAGAGAGCAGCCCTCTCAGGAAAGTGTCAGGTGCAATCAAACTGTGTACCTCACACCATCTGGATACCCGAGGGACCTGAGATTAGAGTTTTTATAAATATAAATAAAGATTAAGTAGTTGATATGAAAACAGCTCGGGGAAATGTTTTCACAACAGCACCAACTCAACAGTCAGTGTGACGCCTTCTGCATCTTAGCACACGCACAACAGATGTGAATGATTGAACGCACTTCATGTGACTCCTTACTGGGAATACATTGCTCCTCTATGTGAATTCTCAATCTGGTGATTAAAACTTGCATTTATAATTCTCTTGTCAGCTGTTGCTCAGTGGGTAGCACACTTGCCTCGGAGTCAGAAGGTTGCGGGTTCAAGTCCCAGTCCACGGACTTGAGCACATAAAGCTAGGCTGACACTCCAGTGCAGTGCTGAGGGAGTGCCGCACTGTCGGAGGTGCCGTCTTTCGGATGAGACGTTAAACCGAGGTCCCGTCTGCTTTCTCAGATGGAGGAAAAGATCCCATGGCACTATTTCAAAGAAGAGCAGAGGAGTTATCCCTGGTGTCCTGGCCAATATTTATCCCTCAATCAACATCACAAAAACAGATTATCTGGTCATTATCACATTACTGTTTGTGGGAGCTTGCTGTGCGCAAATTGGCTGCCGCGTTTCCTACATTACAACAGTGACTACACTTCAAAAGTACTTCATTGGCTGTAAAGCACTTTGAGATGTCCGGTGGTCGTGAAAGGCGCTATATAAATGCAAGTCTTTCTTCTTTCTTTCCTCATCTTCAAATCCCTCCACGGCCTCGCCCCTCCCTATCTTTGTAACCTTCTCCAGCTCTACAATCCTCCGAGAACTTTGCGTTCTTCCAACTCTGGCCTCTTGTGCATCATCCACTCTCTTCGCCCATCATTGGCGGTCATGCCTTCAGCTGTCTAGGACCTAAACTCTGGCATTCCCTCCTTAAACCTCTCCACCTCTCTCTCCTCCTTTAAGACCCTCCCTAAAACCTACCTCTTTGACCAAGCCTGTTCTAATATCTCCTTCTTGGGCTCTCTGTCAAACTTGTCTGATTACGCCCCTGTGAAGCACCTTGGGTCATTTTCTTATGTTATAGGCGCTATATAAATGCAAGTTCTTCTTGTTATAAAGTGCCATTAATGTAGGAACCATCCCACGGAGCTTTGGAGCAGAAACAGATGGCAGGCAGTGCCAGGTGACTTATGGACGATGACCATAATTGGAGAGATGGGTTCTGAGGAGGGTTTTAAAGGCAGGAAGGGAGGTAAGAAGACAAAGGACACTCAGGCTGGGAGCTCCAGTGTGTAGGGTCAAGGCCGCTGAAGGCAGTGCCACTGAAGGTGGAGCAGGGTTGGGGATGAGGAATATACAGGAGCCCAGATTCAGAGGATGTGTAAAAGGGGATTTCATAGATAGGGTTGGGGTGAGACAGAGAGAGATTTGTAAATGAGGATAAGAATTTGATACACTGGGGGACAGGGAACTACTGAGAGTCAATGAGGATGGGATGGAAGGACCGTGGGACAGGGTGTGGGCAGTGGAGTTTTGATTGCGTAGGTCTCGGAGCCAGTGAGGATGACGCTGGAGAAGTTGGGTTGGGAGGTAACCAATGCAGCCATGGGGGTGAGGCACGGGTGGGGTGAGGCACGGGTGGGGTGAGGCAAGGGCGGGGGTGAGGCAAGGGTTTGGATTGAGGTAAGGGTGGGGTTGAGGTAAGGGCGGGGGTGAGGCAAGGGTTTGGGTTGAGGTAAGGGCGGGGGTGAGGCACGGGTGGGGTGAGGTAAGGGTTTGGGTTGAGGTAAGAGTGGGAGTTGAGGTAAGAGTGGGTGTTGAGGCAAGGGTGGGGGTGAGTGATGCTGCAGAGGGGGAAGCGAGCGCCCTTGGATAGGATGTGGGTTTGAAGCTGAAACAAGAGATTGAAGTTACAGTAGGTACAGTCATGTAGTGGCTAAGTTACTGGACTAGTAATCCAGAGAATGTGAGTTCAGATCCCACCACGGTAGTTTGAGAATGTGACTTCAGTTTAATAAATCTGGAAGTAAAAAGCTGGTTTCAGTAAAAGTGACAATGAAGCTGTCGGATTGCCGCAATAGAAACAGGAGTAGGCCATTCAGTCCCTCAGGCCTGCTGCACCATTCAATTAAGCTAATATTCTGGAATCCCGACCCGAGACAGAAACCAGGCACTAGAATCCCCCCCCCCCCCCCCCCCCACCAAGACACAAGTTAGCGGCCAGCACCACCGCCACCCCCCCTCCCCTCCACCAGCGGAGGGAAAATCCCCCTTACCCCTTCCTCCCTCTCTCTGTCTGCTCCCTCACTCCCATGCCCCTCCTTCTCTTTCCCTCTCGTCCTCTATTCCTTCTCTCCTACTCTCCCTCCCTTCCCCTCCTTTCCCCATTCTTCCTCTCCTCCTTCCCTTCCCCTCCTCTCTCTCCCTCCCCTCTACTCTTCCTTCCCTTTCCCCTCCTGTCCCCATCCCCCTCCTCTACAGTCCCGTCCCCTTCCTACCTCTCCCCAACACCTCTCCTCCCCTCTACTCCTCCACCCTTTCTCCCTCCCCTACCGATCCTTTCCCCTCCCCCTTTCCTCCCTTCCTCCACTATCACCCTCCTCTTGTCCATTCCCGTACTCTACTCCCTTACTGCTCATCCCCTCCTCTCCTCTCCTCCATTCCTACCTTCCTTTTCCTCTGGTCTCTCTTCGCTCCCTCCCGTCACCTCTTCTCCTTTCCTCCTCCTTTACCCTCCCCTCCTTTCCTCCTCTCCTTCCTTACTCATCTACCCTCCTCCTTCCCTCCCTTCTCTTCCCCCTCTCCTTTCTACCCTCCTCTTTTCTCCTCTCCCTCTCTATTCCACTCCGCTCTCCTTGCCCCCCCCACCCAATCCCCAGCCGCACTCCGCCTGCTCCCTCTCTGCCCTCCACCTCTCCTTTCCCACCCCCACCTGCCTCCTTTCTCCTCCCCCACTCCCCCAATCTTGTCTCCCCACCCTCCAACTTTGCTTGATCTCTAAGGTGCCCTTGATCTTAACTCCCTGTGTGCAATATCAAGGGAGGTCGAACAGTATTGCCTTATTTTCCGTCCTGTCACCCTGTGCGCTGGTCTCCGCTGCTACAACTGAAGAGCTTGGTGCCACTTTCAATTGGTTCTTCAGAGACCAAGTCCAGCCCCGTTCTCCATTCGGATATTTAGAAGCAGGTGGCGAAAGCTCTTTCAGGATTTTGCCCTGTTCAGCAAGGCACAGATTTTAAGAACAGAAGAACAGAAGAAATAGGAGCAGGAGTCGGCCATTTGACCCCTCGAGCCTGCTCCGCCATTCAATAAGATCATGGCTGATCTTCCACCTCAACTCCACTTTCCTGCACTATCCCAATATCCCTTGATTCCTTTAATATCCAAAAATCTATCGATCTCTGTCTTGAATATACTCAACGGCTGAGCCTCCACAGCCCTCTGGGGTAGAGAATTCCAAAGGTTCGCCACCCTCTGTGTGAAGAAATTCCTCCTCATCTCAGTCCTAAATGGCTGACCCCTTATTCTGAGACTGTGACCCCTGGTTCTAGACTCCCCAGCCAGGGGAAACATCTCCCTGCATCTACCCTGTCAAGCCCTCGAAGAATTTTGAATGTTTCAATGAGATCACCTCTCATTCTTCTAAACTCCAGAGAATATAGGCCCAGTCTACTCAATCTCTAGAGTTTAAACATTTCTCCAGATTATATTCCATTTGCCATGTTCTTGCCCACTCACTTAGCCTGTCTATATCCCCTTGAAGCCTCTTTGCATCCTCCTCACAACTTACATTCCCACCCAGCTTTGCCCACAGAAGGCAAGGGCTTGGAGTTGATCTTGTCCTCATGTTGTCACCTCGATGAAAGGAAATAAAATCTTGTAAGTTAAAAAACAATCACCGAACTACCCCCGAAAGGTGCAGGTAAATTCCAAGGGGGAACCTGAGTCATTGCCGGTGCAAATTCAGGTGTGCCAGTACTCAACCCCATGTTTGTGGAAAGGGTTCACACTCACCCAGACCACCATGGAAACTCTACCCAGAGCTTGGTGTCTTTGACCCAGATTTTAGAAGCTGCATTTTGGTCAGTCTGACACTACCAGTCTCCTGGGCAGTGGGGTCTTTACCCTCATGGGGTGGGCTGATGGAAGGAGAACTATAGGTCAAGCCATGCCTGCACCCCTCCAGTCTCAGAGCATCAAATCTGTATCCATATCTACCAGTGTGTTAGTAGATGGGGAGGAGGAGGGCGTGGGGATGGGGTTGTCTGTTGATCAGGGTAGGACAGAAACTTAGAAAGACTGGCACCCAGGGCTGCTCTTACACATCTCATAGTGACCAGTTACAGAGCAGCACTGCGAGAGGCTTCAGAGTGGCTTGTTTACTAATTCTCTCAGTGGGATGCAATACATAAGACAGAAAGGGAAGGGAAGGGAGGAGGAGAGTGGAGGAGAGAGGAGGGGAAGGGGAGGGGAGGCCAGGAGAAGGGGAGGAATGGGGAGGAGAGGGAAGGGGAGGAGATGGGGAGGAAAGGGCGGGAGGAAATTGGAGGGCAGGGAAGGGGAGGGAAGGGGAGGGAAGAAAATAATAAATACTTTACAAAAGCAAAGCACAGTGCCAGATTGACTTATGGTAGCACACTCCCTTCTGAGTTAGACGTTCGTGGGTTTAAGACCTGATCCAGGATTTCAGCATATAATCCAGGCTGACACTTCAATGCAGTACTGAGGTAGTGTTCCCCTGTACTGAGGGAGTGTTGCCCTGTACTGAGAGAGTGTTGCCCTGTACTGAGAGAGTGTTGGACGGTACTGAGGGAGTGTTGGACGGTACTGAGGGAGTGTTGCCCTGTACTGAGGGAGTGTTGCCCTGTACTGAGAGAGTGTTGCCCTGTACTGAGGGAGTGTTGCCCTGTACTGAGGGAGTGTTGCCCTGTACTGAGGGAGTGTTGCCCTGTACTGAGGGAGTGTTCCCCTGTACTGAGGGAGTGTTCCCCTGTACTGAGGGAGTGTTGCCCTGTACTGAGGGAGTGTTGCCCTGTACTGAGGGAGTGTTGCCCTGTACTGAGGGAGTGTTGCCCTGTACTGAGGGAGTGTTGCCCTGTACTGAGGGAGTGTTGCCCTGTACTGAGGGAGTGTTGCCCTGTACTGAGGGAGTGTTGCCCTGTACTGAGAGAGTGTTGCCCTGTACTGAGAGAGTGTTGCCCTGTACTGAGAGAGTGTTGCCCTGTACTGAGGGAGTGTTGCCCTGTACTGAGGGAGTGTTGCCCTGTACTGAGAGAGTGTTGCCCTGTACTGAGGGAGTGTTGCCCTGTACTGAGGGAGTGTTGCCCTGTACTGAGAGAGTGTTGCCCTGTACTGAGAGAGTGTTGCCCTGTACTGAGGGAGTGTTGCCCTGTACTGAGAGAGTGTTGCCCTGTACTGAGGGAGTGTTGCCCTGTACTGAGAGAGTGTTGCCCTGTACTGAGGGAGTGTTGCCCTGTACTGAGGGAGTGTTGCCCTGTACTGAGAGAGTGTTGCCCTGTACTGAGAGAGTGTTGCCCTGTACTGAGGGAGTGTTGCCCTGTACTGAGGGAGTGTTGCCCTGTACTGAGAGAGTGTTCCCCTGTACTGAGGGAGTGTTGCCCTGTACTGAGGGAGTGTTGCCCTGTACTGAGGGAGTGTTGCCCTGTACTGAGGGAGTGTTGCCCTGTACTGAGGGAGTGTTGGACAGTACTGAGGGAGTGTTGCCCTGTACTGAGAGAGTGTTGCCCTGTACTGAGAGAGTGTTGCCCTGTACTGAGGGAGAGTTGGACGGTACTGAGGGAGTGTTGGACAGTACTGAGGGAGTGTTGCCCTGTACTGAGAGAGTGTTGCCCTGTACTGAGGGAGTGTTCCCCTGTACTGAGAGAGTGTTGGACGGTACTGAGGGAGTGTTGCCCTGTACTGAGAGAGTGTTGCCCTGTACTGAGGGAGTGTTGCCCTGTACTGAGAGAGTGTTGCCCTGTACTGAGAGAGTGTTGGACGGTACTGAGGGAGTGTTGGACGGTACTGAGGGAGTGTTGCCCTGTACTGAGGGAGTGTTGCCCTGTACTGAGAGAGTGTTGGACGGTACTGAGGGAGTGTTGGACGGTACTGAGGGAGTGTTGCCCTGTATTGAGGGAGTGTTGCCCTGTACTGAGGGAATGTTCCCCTGTACTGAGAGAGTGTTGCCCTGTACTGAGAGAGTGTTGCCCTGTACTGAGGGAGTGTTCCCCTGTACTGAGAGAGTGTTCCCCTGTACTGAGGGAGTGTTGGACGGTACTGAGGGAGTGTTGCCCTGTACTGAGAGAGTGTTGCCCTGTACTGAGGGAGTGTTGCCCTGTACTGAGAGAGTGTTGGACGGTACTGAGGGAGTGTTGGACGGTACTGAGGGAGTGTTGCCCTGTACTGAGGGAGTGTTGCCCTGTACTGAGAGAGTGTTGCCCTGTACTGAGGGAGTGTTGCCCTGTACTGAGGGAGTGTTGCCCTGTACTGAGGGAGTGTTGCCCTGTACTGAGGGAGTGTTGCCCTGTACTGAGGGAGTGTTGCCCTGTACTGAGGGAGTGTTGCCCTGTACTGAGGGAGTGTTGCCCTGTACTGAGGGAGTGTTCCCCTGTACTGAGGGAGTGTTCCCCTGTACTGAGGGAGTGTTGCCCTGTACTGAGAGAGTGTTGGACGGTACTGAGGGAGTGTTGGACGGTACTGAGGGAGTGTTGCCCTGTACTGAGGGAGTGTTGCCCTGTACTGAGAGAGTGTTGCCCTGTACTGAGGGAGTGTTGCCCTGTACTGAGGGAGTGTTGCCCTGTACTGAGGGAGTGTTGCCCTGTACTGAGGGAGTGTTCCCCTGTACTGAGGAGTGTTCCCCTGTACTGAGGGAGTGTTGCCCTGTACTGAGGGAGTGTTGCCCTGTACTGAGGGAGTGTTGCCCTGTACTGAGGGAGTGTTGCCCTGTACTGAGGGAGTGTTGCCCTGTACTGAGGGAGTGTTGCCCTGTACTGAGGGAGTGTTGCCCTGTACTGAGGGAGTGTTGCCCTGTACTGAGAGAGTGTTGCCCTGTACTGAGAGAGTGTTGCCCTGTACTGAGAGAGTGTTGCCCTGTACTGAGGGAGTGTTGCCCTGTACTGAGGGAGTGTTGCCCTGTACTGAGAGAGTGTTGCCCTGTACTGAGGGAGTGTTGCCCTGTACTGAGGGAGTGTTGCCCTGTACTGAGAGAGTGTTGCCCTGTACTGAGAGAGTGTTGCCCTGTACTGAGGGAGTGTTGCCCTGTACTGAGAGAGTGTTGCCCTGTACTGAGGGAGTGTTGCCCTGTACTGAGAGAGTGTTGCCTGTACTGAGGGAGTGTTGCCCTGTACTGAGGGAGTGTTGCCCTGTACTGAGAGAGTGTTGCCCTGTACTGAGAGAGTGTTGCCCTGTACTGAGGGAGTGTTGCCCTGTACTGAGGGAGTGTTGCCCTGTACTGAGAGAGTGTTCCCCTGTACTGAGGGAGTGTTGCCCTGTACTGAGGGAGTGTTGCCCTGTACTGAGGGAGTGTTGCCCTGTACTGAGGGAGTGTTGGACAGTACTGAGGGAGTGTTGCCCTGTACTGAGAGAGTGTTGCCCTGTACTGAGAGAGTGTTGCCCTGTACTGAGGGAGAGTTGGACGGTACTGAGGGAGTGTTGGACAGTACTGAGGGAGTGTTGCCCTGTACTGAGAGAGTGTTGCCCTGTACTGAGGAGTGTTCCCTTACTGAGAGAGTGTTCCCTGTACTGAGAGAGTGTTGACGGTACTGAGGGAGTGGTTGCCCTGTACTGAGAGAGTGTTGCCTGTACTGAGGGAGTGTTGCCCTGTACTGAGAGAGTGTTGCCCTGTACTGAGAGAGTGTTGGACGGTACTGAGGGAGTGTTGGACGGTACTGAGGGAGTGTTGGACAGTACTGAGGGAGTGTTGCCCTGTACTGAGAGGGGAGTGTTGCCCCCCCCCCTAGTGTTGCCTGTATGGGAGTGTTCCCTGTACTGAGGGAGTGTTCCCCTGTACTGAGAGTGTTGCCCTGTACTGAGGAGTGTTGCCCTGTATGAGGGAGTGTCCCCTGTACTGAGGAGTGTTGCCCTGTCTGAGGGAGTGTTGGACAGTACTGAGGGAGTGTTGCCCTGTACTGAGAGAGTGTTGCCCTGTACTGAGAGAGTGTTGCCCTGTACTGAGGAGAGTTGGACGGTACTGAGGGAGTGTTGGACGTACTGAGGGAGTGTTGCCCTGTACTGAGAGAGTGTTCCCCTGTACTGAGGGAGTGTTCCCCTGTACTGAGAGAGTGTTGGACGGTACTGAGGGAGTGTTGCCCTGTACTGAGAGAGTGTTGCCCTGTACTGAGGGAGTGTTGCCCTGTACTGAGAGAGTGTTGCCCTGTACTGAGAGAGTGTTGGACGGTACTGAGGGAGTGTTGGACGGTACTGAGGGAGTGTTGCCCTGTACTGAGGGAGTGTTGCCCTGTACTGAGAGAGTGTTGGACGGTACTGAGGGAGTGTTGGACGGTACTGAGGGAGTGTTGCCCTGTATTGAGGGAGTGTTGCCCTGTACTGAGGGAGTGTTCCCCTGTACTGAGAGAGTGTTTGCCCTGTACTGAGAGAGTGTTGCCCTGTACTGAGGGAGTGTTCCCCTGTACTGAGAGAGTGTTCCCCTGTACTGAGGGAGTGTTGGACGGTACTGAGGGAGTGTTGCCCTGTACTGAGAGAGTGTTGCCCTGTACTGAGGGAGTGTTGCCCTGTACTGAGAGAGTGTTGGACGGTACTGAGGGAGTGTTGGACGGTACTGAGGGAGTGTTGCCCTGTACTGAGGGAGTGTTGCCCTGTACTGAGAGAGTGTTGCCCTGTACTGAGGGAGTGTTGCCCTGTACTGAGGGAGTGTTGCCCTGTACTGAGGGAGTGTTGCCCTGTACTGAGGGAGTGTTGCCCTGTACTGAGGGAGTGTTGCCCTGTACTGAGGGAGTGTTGCCCTGTACTGAGGGAGTGTTGCCCTGTACTGAGGGAGTGTTCCCCTGTACTGAGGAGTGTTCCCCTGTACTGAGGGAGTGTTGCCCTGTACTGAGTGAGTGTTGGACTGTACTGAGGGAGTGTTGGACGGTACTGAGGGAGTGTTGCCCTGTACTGAGGGAGTGTTGCCCTGTACTGAGAGAGTGTTGCCCTGTACTGAGGGAGTGTTGCCCTGTACTGAGGGAGTGTTGCCCTGTACTGAGGGAGTGTTGCCCTGTACTGAGGGAGTGTTCCCCTGTACTGAGGGAGTGTTCCCCTGTACTGAGGGAGTGTTGCCCTGTACTGAGGGAGTGTTGCCCTGTACTGAGGGAGTGTTGCCCTGTACTGAGGGAGTGTTGCCCTGTACTGAGGGAGTGTTGCCCTGTACTGAGGGAGTGTTGCCCTGTACTGAGGGAGTGTTGCCCTGTACTGAGGGAGTGTTGCCCTGTACTGAGAGAGTGTTGCCCTGTACTGAGAGAGTGTTGCCCTGTACTGAGAGAGTGTTGCCCTGTACTGAGGGAGTGTTGCCCTGTACTGAGGGAGTGTTGCCCTGTACTGAGAGAGTGTTGCCCTGTACTGAGGGAGTGTTGCCCTGTACTGAGGGAGTGTTGCCCTGTACTGAGAGAGTGTTGCCCTGTACTGAGAGAGTGTTGCCCTGTACTGAGGGAGTGTTGCCCTGTACTGAGAGAGTGTTGCCCTGTACTGAGGGAGTGTTGCCCTGTACTGAGAGAGTGTTGCCCTGTACTGAGGGAGTGTTGCCCTGTACTGAGGGAGTGTTGCCCTGTACTGAGAGAGTGTTGCCCTGTACTGAGAGAGTGTTGCCCTGTACTGAGGGAGTGTTGCCCTGTACTGAGGGAGTGTTGCCCTGTACTGAGAGAGTGTTGCCCCTGTACTGAGGGAGTGTTGCCCTGTACTGAGGGAGTGTTGCCCTGTACTGAGGGAGTGTTGCCCTGTACTGAGAGAGTGTTGACTGTACTGAGGGAGTGTTGCCCTGTACTGAGAGAGTGTTGCCCTGTACTGAGAGAGTGTTGCCCTGTACTGAGGAGTGTTGGCCCTGTACTGAGGGAGTGTTGCCAGTACTGAGGGAGTGTGCCCTGTACTGAGAGAGTGTTGCCCTGTACTGAGGGAGTGTTGCCCTGTACTGAGGAGTGTTGCCCTGTACTGAGGAGTGTTGCCTGTACTGAGGGAGTGTTGCCCTGTACTGAGAGAGTGTTGCCCTGTACTGAGGGAGTTTGCCCATGTACTGAGGAGTGTTGCCCTGTACTGAGGGAAGTGTTGCCCTGACCTGAGAGTGTTGCCTGTACTGAGAGAGTGTTGCCCTGTACTGAGGGAGTGTTGCCCTGTACTGAGGGAGCTGTTGCCCTGTACTGAGGAGTGTTGCCCTGTACTGAGGGAGTGTTTGCACTGTACTGAGGGAGTGTTCCCTGTACTGAGGGAGTGTTGCCCTGTACTGAGGGAGTGTTGCCCTGTACTGAGGAGGTGTTGCCCCTGTACTGAGGGAGTGTTGCCCTGTACAGAGAGAGTGTTGCCCTGTACTGAGGAGTGTTGCCCTGTACTGAGAGAGTGTTGCCCTGTACTGAGAGAGTGTTGCCCTGTACTGAGGGAGTGTTGCCCTGTACTGAGGAGTGTTGCCCTGTACTGAGGGAGTGTTCCCCTGTACTGAGGGAGTGTTGACTGTACTGAGGGAGTGTTGCCCTGTACTGAGGAGTGTTCGCCCTGTACTGAGAGAGTGTTGCCCTGTACTGAGAGGGGTGTTAGCCTGTACTGAGGGGAGTGTTCCCTGCACTGAGAGAGTGTTGCCCTGTACTGAGAGAGTGTTGTCCTGTACTGAGGGAGTGTTGCCCTGTACTGAGGGAGTGTTGCCTCGTACTGTGAGTGTAGCCCTGTACTGAGGGAGTGTTGCCCTGTACTGAGGGAGTGTTTGCCCTGTACTGAGGGAGTGTTGCCCTGTACTGAGGGAGTGTTGCCCTGTACTGAGGGAGTGTTGCCCTGTACTGAGGGAGTGTTGCCCTGTACTGAGGGAGTGTTGCCCTGTACTGAGGGAGTGTTGCCCTGTACTGAGGGAGTGTTGCCCTGTACTGAGGGAGTGTTGCCCTGTACTGAGGGAGTGTTGCCCTGTACTGAGGGAGTGTTGCCCTGTACTGAGGGAGTGTTCCCCTGTACTGAGAGAGTGTTGCCCTGTACTGATGGTGTTCCTCTGTACTGAGTGAGTGTTGCCCTGTACTGAGGGAGTGTTGCCCTGTACTGAGAGAGTGTTGCCCTGTACTGAGGGAGTGTTGCCCTGTACTGAGAGAGTGTTGCCCTGTACTGAGAGAGTGTTGCCCTGTACTGAGGGAGTGTTGCCCTGTACTGAGAGAGTGTTGCACTGTACTGAGGGAGTGTTGCCCTGTACTGAGGGAGTGTTGCCCTGTACTGAGAGAGTGTTGGACTGTACTGAGGGAGTGTTGCCCTGTACTGAGGGAGTGTTGCCCTGTACTGAGAGAGTGTTGCCCTGTACTGAGGGAGTGTTGCCCTGTACTGAGGGAGTGTTGCCCTGTACTGAGGAGTGTTGCCCTGTACTGAGGAGTGTTGCCCTGTACTGAGGAGTGTTGCCCTGTACTGAGAGAGTGTTGCCCTGTACTGAGGGAGTGTTGCCCTGTACTGAGGGAGTGTTCCCTGTACTGAGGGAGTGTTGCCCTGTACTGAGGGAGTGTTGCCCTGTACTGAGGGAGTGTTGCCCTGTACTGAGGGAGTGTTGCCCTGTACTGAGGGAGTGTTGCCCTGTACTGAGGGAGTGTTGCCCTGTACTGAGGGAGTGTTGCCCTGTACTGAGAGAGTGTTCCCCTGTACTGAGGGAGTGTTGGACGGTACTGAGGGAGTGTTGCCTGTACTGAGGGAGTGTTGCCTGTACTGAGGGAGTGTTGCCCTGTACTGAGAGAGTGTTGCCCTGTACTGAGGGAGTGTTGCCCTGTACTGAGGGAGAGTTGGACGGTACTGAGGGAGTTTTGGACAGTACTGAGGGAGTGTTGCCCTGTACTGAGAGAGTGTTGCCCTGTACTGAGGGAGTGTTGCCCTGTACTGAGAGAGTGTTCCCCTGTACTGAGGGAGTGTTCCCCTGTACTGAGGGAGTGTTGGACGGTACTGAGGGAGAGTTGCCCTGTACTGAGAGAGTGTTGCCCTGTACTGAGGGAGTGTTGCCCTGTACTGAGGGAGTGTTCCCCTGTACTGAGAGAGTATTCCCCTGTACTGAGGGAGTGTTGCCCTGTACTGAGGTAGTGTTGCCCTGTACTGAGGGAGAGTTGCCCTGTACTGAGAGAGTGTTGCCCTGTACTGAGGGAGTGTTGCCCTGTACTGAGGGAGTGTTCCCCTGTACTGAGGGAGTGTTGCCCTGTACTGAGAGAGTGTTGGACTGTACTGAGGGAGTGTTGCCCTGTACTGAGGGAGTGTTGCCCTGTACTGAGGGAGTGTTGGACTGTACTGAGGGAGTGTTGCCCTGTACTGAGGGAGTGTTGCCCTGTACTGAGGGAGTGTTGCCCTGTACTGAGGGAGTGTTAGACGGTACTGAGGAAGTGTTGGACAGTACTGAGAGAGTGTTGCCCTGTACTGAGGGAGTGTTGCCCTGTACTGAGAGAGTGTTGCCCTGTACTGAGGGAGTGTTGCCCTGTACTGAGAGAGTGTTTGCCCTGTACTGAGGGAGTGTTGCCCTGTACTGAGGGAGTGTTGCCCTGTACTGAGGGAGTGTTGCCCTGTACTGAGGGAGTGTTGCCCTGTACTGAGGGAGTGTTGCCCTGTACTGAGAGAGTGTTGCCCTGTACTGAGGGAGTGTTGCCCTGTACTGAGGGAGTGTTGCCCTGTACTGAGGAGTGTTTCCCTGTACTGAGGGAGTGTTGCCCTGTACTGAGGGAGTGTTGCCCTGTACTGAGGGAGTGTTGCCCTGTACTGAGGGAGTGTTGCCCTGTACTGAGGGAGTGTTGCCCTGTACTGAGGGAGTGTTGCCCTGTACTGAGGGAGTGTTGCCCTGTACTGAGGGAGTGTTGCCCTGTACTGAGGGAGTGTTGCCCTGTACTGAGGGAGTGTTGCCCTGTACTGAGGGAGTGTTGCCCTGTACTGAGGGAGTGTTGCCCTGTACTGAGGGAGTGTTGCCCTGTACTGAGGGAGTGTTGCCCTGTACTGAGGGAGTGTTGCCCTGTACTGAGAGAGTGTTGCCCTGTACTGAGGGAGTGTTGCCCTGTACTGAGGGAGTGTTGCCCTGTACTGAGGGAGTGTTCCCCTGTACTGAGGGAGTGTTGGCCTGTACTGAGGGAGTGTTGCCCTGTACTGAGGGAGTGTTTGCCCTGTACTGAGAGAGTGTTGCCCTGTACTGAGAGAGTGTTGCCCTGTACTGAGGGAGTGTTGCCCTGTACTGAGAGAGTGTTGCCCTGTACTGAGAGAGTGTTGCCCTGTACTGAGGGAGTGTTGCCCTGTACTGAGGGAGTGTTGCCCTGTACTGAGGGAGTGTTCCCCTGTACTGAGGGAGTGTTGGACTGTACTGAGGGAGTGTTGCCCTGTACTGAGGGAGTGTTGCCCTGTACTGAGAGAGTGTTGCCCTGTACTGAGAGGGTGTTGCCCTGTACTGAGGGAGTGTTGCCCTGCACTGAGAGAGTGTTGCCCTGTACTGAGAGAGTGTTGTCCTGTACTGAGGGAGTGTTGCCCTGTACTGAGGGAGTGTTGCCCTGTACTGAGGGAGTGTTGCCCTGTACTGAGGGAGTGTTGCCCTGTACTGAGGGAGTGTTGCCCTGTACTGAGGGAGTGTTGCCCTGTACTGAGAGAGTGTTGCCCTGTACTGAGAGAGTGTTGCCCTGTACTGAGAGAGTGTTGCCCTGTACTGAGAGAGTGTTGCCCTGTACTGAGGGAGTGTTGCCCTGTACTGAGGGAGTGTTGCCCTGTACTGAGGGAGTGTTGCCCTGTACTGAGGGAGTGTTGGACTGTACTGAGGGAGTGTTGCCCTGTACTGAGGGAGTGTTGCCCTGTACTGAGAGAGTGTTGCCCTGTACTGAGAGAGTGTTGCCCTGTACTGAGGGAGTGTTGCCCTGTACTGAGAGAGTGTTGCCCTGTACTGAGGAGTGTTGCCTGTACTGAGGGAGTGTTGCCCTGTACTGAGAGAGTGTTGCCCTGTACTGAGGGAGTGTTGCCCTGTACTGAGGGAGTGTTGCCCTGTACTGAGGGAGTGTTGCCCTGTACTGAGGGAGTGTTCCCCTGTACTGAGGGAGTGTTGCCCTGTACTGAGGGAGTGTTGCCCTGTACTGAGGGAGTGTTGCCCTGTACTGAGAGAGTGTTGCCCCTGTACTGAGGGAGTGTTGCCCTGTACTGAGGGAGTGTTGCCCTGTACTGAGGAGTGTTGCCCTGTACTGAGGGAGTGTTGCCTGTACTGAGGGAGTGTTGCCCTGTACTGAGGAGTGTTGCCCTGTACTGAGGAGTGTTGCCCTGTACTGAGGGAGTGTTGCCCTGTACTGAGGAGATGTTGCCCTGTACTGAGGAGTGTTGCCCTGTACTGAGGAGTAAGAACAGAGTGGTGTTGCCCTGTACGGAGGGAGTGTTGCCCTGTACTGAGGAGTGTTGCCCTGTACTGAGGAGAGTGTTTCCCCTGTACTGAGGGAGTGTTGACCTGTACTGAGGGAGTGTTGCCCTGTTACTGAGGGAGTGTTGCCCTGTACTGAGAGAGTGTTGCCCTGTACTGAGGAGTGTTTGCCCTGTACTGAGGGAGTGTTGCCCTGTACTGAGAGAGTGTTGCCCTGTACTGAGTGAGTGTTGCCCTGTACTGAGGGAGTGTTGCCCTGTACTGAGGGAGTGTTGCCCTGTACTGAGGGAGTGTTCCCCTGTACTGAGAGAGTGTTGGACAGTACTGAGGGAGTGTTGCCCTGTACTGAGGGAGTGTTGCCCTGTACTGAGAGAGTGTTGCCCTGTACTGAGGGAGTGTTGCCCAGTACTGAGGGAGTGTTGCCCTGTACTGAGGGAGTGTTGCCCTGTACTGAGAGAGTGTTGCCCTGTACTGAGAGAGTGTTGCCCTGTACTGAGGGGTGTTGCCCTGTACTGAGGGGATGTGTTGCCCTGCACTTGAGAGAGTGTTGCCCTGTACTGAGAGAGTGTTGTCCTGTACTGAGGAGTGTTGCCCTGTACTGAGGGAGTGTTGCCCTGTACTGAGGGAGTGTTTTGCCCTGTACTGAGGGAGTGTTGCCCTGTACTGAGGGAGTGTTGCCCTGTACTGAGGGAGGTGTACCGGTACTGAGGGAGTGTTGGACGGTACTGAGGGAGTGTTGCCCTGTACTGAGGAGTGTTGCCCTGTACTGAGGGAGTGTTTCCTCTGTACTGAGAGAGTGTTGCCTGTACTGAGGAGTGTTGCCCTGTACTGAGGGGAGTGTTGCCCTGTACTGAGGGAGTGTTGCCCTGTACTGAGGGAGTGTTGGACGGTACTGAGGGAGAGTTGCCCTGTACTGAGAGAGTGTTGCCCTGTACTGAGGGAGTGTTGCCCTGTACTGAGGGAGTGTTCCCTGTACTGAGGGAGTGTTGCCCTGTACTGAGGTAGTGTTGCCCTGTACTGAGGGAGAGTTGCCCTGTACTGAGAGAGTGTTGCCCTGTACTGAGGGAGTGTTGCCCTGTACTGAGGGAGTGTTCCCCTGTACTGAGGGAGTGTTGCCCTGTACTGAGAGAGTGTTGGACTGTACTGAGGGAGTGTTGCCCTGTACTGAGGGAGTGTTGCCCTGTACTGAGGGAGTGTTGGACTGTACTGAGGGAGTGTTGCCCTGTACTGAGGGAGTGTTGCCCTGTACTGAGGGAGTGTTGCCCTGTACTGAGGGAGTGTTAGACGGTACTGAGGAAGTGTTGGACAGTACTGAGAGAGTGTTGCCCTGTACTGAGGGAGTGTTGCCCTGTACTGAGAGAGTGTTGCCCTGTACTGAGGGAGTGTTGCCCTGTACTGAGAGAGTGTTGCCCTGTACTGAGAGAGTGTTGCCCTGTACTGAGGGAGTGTTGCCCTGTAATGAGGGAGTGTTGCCCTGTACTGAGGGAGTGTTGCCCTGTACTGAGGGAGTGTTCCCCTGTACTGAGGGAGTGTTGCCCTGTACTGAGGGAGTGTTGCCCTGTACTGAGGGAGTGTTGCCCTGTACTGAGGGAGTGTTGCCCTGTACTGAGGAGTGTTGCCCTGTACTGAGGGAGTGTTGCCCTGTACTGAGAGAGTGTTGCCCTGTACTGAGGGAGTGTTGCCCTGTACTGAGGGAGTGTTGCCCTGTACTGAGAGAGTGTTGCCCTGTACTGAGCGAGTGTTGCCCTGTACTGAGGGAGTGTTGCCCTGTACTGAGGGAGTGTTGCCCTGTACTGAGAGAGTGTTCCCCTGTACTGAGGGAGTGTTGCCCTGTACTGAGGGAGTGTTCCCCTGTACTGAGAGAGTGTTTCCCTGTACTGAGGAGTGTTGCCCTGTACTGAGGGAGTGTTGCCCTGTACTGAGGGAGTGTTGCCCTGTACTGAGGGAGTGTTGCCCTGTACTGAGGGAGTGTTGCCCTGTACTGAGGGAGTGATGCCCTGTACTGAGAGTGTTGCCCTGTACTGAGGAGTGTTGCCTGTACTGAGGGAGTGTTGCCCTGTACTGAGGGAGTGTTGCCCTGTACTGAGGGAGTGTTGCCCTGTACTGAGGGAGTGTTGCCCTGTACTGAGGGAGTGTTGCCCTGTACTGAGGGAGTGTTGCCCTGTACTGAGGGAGTGTTGCCCTGTACTGAGGGAGTGTTGCCCTGTACTGAGGGAGTGTTGCCCTGTACTGAGGGAGTGTTGCCCTGTACTGAGAGAGTGTTGCCCTGTACTGAGGGAGTGTTTCCCTGTACTGAGGGAGTGTTGCCCTGTACTGAGGAGTGTGCCCTGTACTGAGGAGTGTTGGCCCTGTACTGAGGGAGTGTTGCCCTGTACTGAGGGAGTGTTGCCCTGTACTGAGAGAGTGTTGCCCTGTACTGAGAGAGGTGTTGCCCTGTACTGAGGGAGTGTTGCCCTGTACTGAGAGAGTGTTGCCCTGTACTGAGAGAGTGTTGCCCTGTACTGAGGGAGTGTTGCCCTGTACTGAGGGAGTGTTGCCCTGTACTGAGGGAGTGTTGCCCCTGTACTGAGAGAGTGTTGGACTGTACTGAGGGAGTGTTGCCCTGTACTGAGGGAGTGTTGCCCTGTACTGAGAGAGTGTTGCCCTGTACTGAGGGAGTGTTGCCCTGTACTGAGGGAGTGTTGCCCTGTACTGAGGGAGTGTTGCCCTGTACTGAGAGAGTGTTGCCCTGTACTGAGAGAGTGTTGCCCTGTACTGAGGGGGTGTTGCCCTGTACTGAGGGAGTGTTGCCCTGCACTGAGAGAGTGTTGCCCTGTACTGAGAGAGTGTTGTCCTGTACTGAGGGAGTGTTGCCCTGTACTGAGGGAGTGTTGCCCTGTACTGAGGGAGTGTTGCCCTGTACTGAGGGAGTGTTGCCCTGTACTGAGGGAGTGTTGCCCTGTACTGAGGGAGTGTTCCCCTGTACTGAGGGAGTGTTGGACTGTACTGAGGGAGTGTTGCCCTGTACTGAGGGAGTGTTGCCCTGTACTGAGGGAGTGTTGCCCTGTACTGAGAGAGTGTTGCCCTGTACTGAGGGAGTGTTGCCCTGTACTGAGGGAGTGTTGCCCTGTACTGAGGGAGTGTTGCCCTGTACTGAGGGAGTGTTGGACGGTACTGAGGGAGAGTTGCCCTGTACTGAGAGAGTGTTGCCCTGTACTGAGGGAGTGTTGCCCTGTACTGAGGGAGTGTTCCCCTGTACTGAGGGAGTGTTGCCCTGTACTGAGGTAGTGTTGCCCTGTACTGAGGGAGAGTTGCCCTGTACTGAGAGAGTGTTGCCCTGTACTGAGGGAGTGTTGCCCTGTACTGAGGGAGTGTTCCCCTGTACTGAGGGAGTGTTGCCCTGTACTGAGAGAGTGTTGACTGTACTGAGGGAGTGTTGCCCTGTACTGAGGGAGTGTTGCCCTGTACTGAGGGAGTGTTGGACTGTACTGAGGGAGTGTTGCCCTGTACTGAGGGAGTGTTGCCCTGTACTGAGGGAGTGTTGCCCTGTACTGAGGGAGTGTTAGACGGTACTGAGGAAGTGTTGGACAGTACTGAGAGAGTGTTGCCCTGTACTGAGGGAGTGTTGCCCTGTACTGAGAGAGTGTTGCCCTGTACTGAGGGAGTGTTGCCCTGTACTGAGAGAGTGTTGCCCTGTACTGAGAGAGTGTTGCCCTGTACTGAGGGAGTGTTGCCCTGTAATGAGGGAGTGTTGCCCTGTACTGAGGGAGTGTTGCCCTGTACTGAGGGAGTGTTCCCCTGTACTGAGGGAGTGTTGCCCTGTACTGAGGGAGTGTTGCCCTGTACTGAGGGAGTGTTGCCCTGTACTGAGGGAGTGTTTGCCCTGTACTGAGGGAGTGTTGCCCTGTACTGAGGGAGTGTTGCCCTGTACTGAGAGAGTGTTGCCCTGTACTGAGGGAGTGTTGCCCTGTACTGAGGGAGTGTTGCCCTGTACTGAGAGAGTGTTGCCCTGTACTGAGCGAGTGTTGCCCTGTACTGAGGGAGTGTTGCCCTGTACTGAGGGAGTGTTGCCCTGTACTGAGAGAGTGTTCCCCTGTACTGAGGGAGTGTTGCCCTGTACTGAGGGAGTGTTCCCCTGTACTGAGAGAGTGTTTCCCTGTACTGAGGGAGTGTTGCCCTGTACTGAGGGAGTGTTGCCCTGTACTGAGGGAGTGTTGCCCTGTACTGAGGGAGTGTTGCCCTGTACTGAGGGAGTGTTGCCCTGTACTGAGGGAGTGTTGCCCTGTACTGAGGGAGTGTTGCCCTGTACTGAGGGAGTGTTGCCCTGTACTGAGGGAGTGTTGCCCTGTACTGAGGGAGTGTTGCCCTGTACTGAGGGAGTGTTGCCCTGTACTGAGGGAGTGTTGCCCTGTACTGAGGGAGTGTTGCCCTGTACTGAGGGAGTGTTGCCCTGTACTGAGGGAGTGTTGCCCTGTACTGAGAGAGTGTTGCCCTGTACTGAGGGAGTGTTGCCCTGTACTGAGGGAGTGTTGCCCTGTACTGAGGGAGTGTTCCCCTGTACTGAGGGAGTGTTGGACTGTACTGAGGGAGTGTTGCCCTGTACTGAGGAGTGTTGCCCTGTACTGAGAGAGTGTTGCCCTGTACTGAGAGAGTGTTGCCCTGTACTGAGGGAGTGTTGCCCTGTACTGAGAGAGTGTTGCCCTGTACTGAGAGAGTGTTGCCCTGTACTGAGGGAGTGTTGCCCTGTACTGAGGGAGTGTTGCCCTGTACTGAGGGAGTGTTCCCCTGTACTGAGAGAGTGTTGGACTGTACTGAGGGAGTGTTGCCCTGTACTGAGGGAGTGTTGCCCTGTACTGAGAGAGTGTTGCCCTGTACTGAGAGGGTGTTGCCCTGTACTGAGGGAGTGTTGCCCTGCACTGAGAGAGTGTTGCCCTGTACTGAGAGAGTGTTGTCCTGTACTGAGGGAGTGTTGCCCTGTACTGAGGGAGTGTTGCCCTGTACTGAGGGAGTGTTGCCCTGTACTGAGGGAGTGTTGCCCTGTACTGAGGGAGTGTTGCCCTGTACTGAGGGAGTGTTGCCCTGTACTGAGAGAGTGTTGCCCTGTACTGAGAGAGTGTTGCCCTGTACTGAGAGAGTGTTGCCCTGTACTGAGAGAGTGTTGCCCTGTACTGAGGGAGTGTTGCCCTGTACTGAGGGAGTGTTGCCCTGTACTGAGGGAGTGTTGCCCTGTACTGAGGGAGTGTTGGACTGTACTGAGGGAGTGTTGCCCTGTTCTGAGGGAGTGTTGCCCTGTACTGAGAGAGTGTTGCCCTGTACTGAGAGAGTGTTGCCCTGTACTGAGGGAGTGTTGCCCTGTACTGAGAGAGTGTTGCCCTGTACTGAGAGAGTGTTGCCCCTGTACTGAGAGAGTGTTGCCCTGTACTGAGAGAGTGTTGCCCTGTACTGAGGGAGTGTTGCCCTGTACTGAGGGAGTGTTTGCCCTGTACTGAGGGAGTGTTGCCCTGTACTGAGGGAGTGTTGCCCTGTACTGAGAGAGTGTTGCCTGTACTGAGGGAGTGTTGCCCTGTACTGAGGGAGTGTTGCCCTGTACTGAGAGAGTGTTGCCCTGTACTGAGAGAGTGTTGCCCTGTACTGAGGGGTGTTGCCCTGTACGAGGGAGTGTTGCCTGTACTGAGAGAGTGTTGCCCTGTACTGAGAGAGTGTTTGCCCTGTACTGAGGGAGTGTTGCCTGTACTGAGGGAGTGTTGCCCTGTACTGAGGGAGTGTTGCCCTGTACTGAGGAGTGTTGCCCTGTTTGCAGGGAGTGTTGCCCTGTACTGGGGAGTGTTGCCCTGTACTGAGGGAGTGTTGCCTGTACTGAGGGAGTGTTGCCCTGTACTGAGGGAGTGTTGCCCTGTACTGAGGGAGTGTTGCCTGTACAGAGGAGTGTTGCCCTGTACTGAGGGAGTGTTGGACTGTACTGAGGGAGTGTTGCCCTGTACTGAGGGAGTGTTGCCCTGTACTGAGGGAGTGTTGCCCTGTACTGAGAGAGTGTTGCCCTGTACTGAGGGAGTGTTGCCCTGTACTGAGGAGAGTGTTGCCCTGTACTGAGGGAGTGTTGCCCTGTACTGAGGGAGTGTTGCCCTTACTGAGGGAGTGGTTGCCCTGTACTGAGAGGAGTGTTGCCCTGTACTGAGGGAGTGTTGCCCTGTACTGAGGGAGTGTTGCCCTGTACTGAGGGAGTGTTGCCCTGTACTGAGGGAGTGTTGCCCTGTACTGAGGGAGTGTTGCCCTGTACTGAGGGAGTGTTGCCCTGTACTGAGGGAGTGTTGCCCTGTACTGAGGGAGGTGTTGCCCTGTACTGAGGGAGTGTTGCCCTGTACTGAGGGAGTGTTGCCCTGTACTGAGGGAGTGTTGCCTGTACTGAGTGAGTGTTGCCCTGTACTGAGGGGAGTGTTGCCCTGTACTGAGGAGTGTTGCCCTGTACTGAGGGAGTGTTGCCCTGTACTGAGAGAGTGTTGCCCTGTACTGATGGATGTTGCCCTGTACTGAGGGAGTGTGGCCCTGTACTGAGGGAGTGTTGCCCTGTACTGAGGGAGTGTTGCCCTGTACTGAGGAGTGTTGCCGTATCTGAGGGAGTGTTAGCCCTGTACCGATGGAGTGTTCCCTGTACTGAGGGAGTGTTGACTTACTGAGAGAGTGTTGCCCTGTACTGAGGGAGTGTTGCCCTGTACTGAGAGAGTGTTGCCCTGTACTGAGGGAGTGTTGCCCTGTACTGAGAGAGTGTTGCCCTGTACTGAGAGAGTGTTGCCCTGTACTGAGGGAGTGTTGCCCTGTAATGAGGGAGTGTTGCCCTGTACTGAGGGAGTGTTGCCCTGTACTGAGGGAGTGTTCCCCTGTACTGAGGGAGTGTTGCCCTGTACTGAGGGAGTGTTGCCCTGTACTGAGGGAGTGTTGCCCTGTACTGAGGGAGTGTTGCCCTGTACTGAGGGAGTGTTGCCCTGTACTGAGGGAGTGTTGCCCTGTACTGAGAGAGTGTTGCCCTGTACTGAGGGAGTGTTGCCCTGTACTGAGGGAGTGTTGCCCTGTACTGAGAGAGTGTTGCCCTGTACTGAGCGAGTGTTGCCCTGTACTGAGGGAGTGTTGCCCTGTACTGAGGGAGTGTTGCCCTGTACTGAGAGAGTGTTCCCCTGTACTGAGGGAGTGTTGCCCTGTACTGAGGGAGTGTTGCCCCTGTACTGAGAGAGTGTTTCCCTGTACTGAGGGAGTGTTGCCCTGTACTGAGGGAGTGTTGCCCTGTACTGAGGGAGTGTTGCCCTGTACTGAGGGAGTGTTGCCCTGTACTGAGGGAGTGTTGCCCTGTACTGAGGGAGTGTTGCCCTGTACTGAGGGAGTGTTGCCCTGTACTGAGGGAGTGTTGCCCTGTACTGAGGGAGTGTTGCCCTGTACTGAGGGAGTGTTGCCCTGTACTGAGGGAGTGTTGCCCTGTACTGAGGGAGTGTTGCCCTGTACTGAGGGAGTGTTGCCCTGTACTGAGGGAGTGTTGCCCTGTACTGAGGGAGTGTTGCCCTGTACTGAGAGAGTGTTGCCCTGTACTGAGGGAGTGTTGCCCTGTACTGAGGGAGTGTTGCCCTGTACTGAGGGAGTGTTCCCCTGTACTGAGGGAGTGTTGGACTGTACTGAGGAGTGTTGCCCTGTACTGAGGGAGTGTTGCCCTGTACTGAGAGAGTGTTGCCCTGTACTGAGAGAGTGTTGCCCTGTACTGAGGGAGTGTTGCCCTGTACTGAGAGAGTGTTGCCCTGTACTGAGAGAGTGTTGCCCTGTACTGAGGGAGTGTTGCCCTGTACTGAGGGAGTGTTGCCCTGTACTGAGGGAGTGTTCCCCTGTACTGAGAGAGGGTGTGGTGCCTGTACTGAGGGAGTGTTGCCCTGTACTGAGGGAGTGTTGCCCTGTACTGAGAGAGTGTTGCCCTGTACTGAGGAGTGTTGCCCTGTACTGAGGGAGTGTTGCCCTGTACTGAGGGAGTGTTGCCCTGTACTGAGAGAGTGTTGCCCTGTACTGAGAGAGTGTTGCCCTGTACTGAGGGTGTGTTGCCCTGTACTGAGGGGAGTGTTGCCCTGTACTGAGAGAGTGTTGCCCTGTACTGAGAGAGTGTTGCCTGTACTGAGGAGTGTTGCCCTGTACTGAGGAGTGTTGCCCTGTACTGAGGGAGTGTTGCCCTGTACTGAGGGAGTGTTGCCCTGTACTGAGGGAGTGTTGCCCTGTACTGAGGGAGTGTTCCCCTGTACTGAGGGAGTGTTGGACTGTACTGAGGGAGTGTTGCCCTGTACTGAGGGAGTGTTGCCCTGTACTGAGGGAGTGTTGCCCTGTACTGAGAGAGTGTTGCCCTGTACTGAGGGAGTGTTGCCCTGTACTGAGGGAGTGTTGCCCTGTACTGAGGGAGTGTTGCCCTGTACTGAGGGAGTGTTGGACGGTACTGAGGGAGAGTTGCCCTGTACTGAGAGAGTGTTGCCCTGTACTGAGGGAGTGTTGCCCTGTACTGAGGGAGTGTTCCCCTGTACTGAGGGAGTGTTGCCCTGTACTGAGGTAGTGTTGCCCTGTACTGAGGGAGAGTTGCCCTGTACTGAGAGAGTGTTGCCCTGTACTGAGGGAGTGTTGCCCTGTACTGAGGGAGTGTTCCCCTGTACTGAGGGAGTGTTGCCCTGTACTGAGAGAGTGTTGGACTGTACTGAGGGAGTGTTGCCCTGTACTGAGGGAGTGTTGCCCTGTACTGAGGGAGTGTTGGACTGTACTGAGGGAGTGTTGCCCTGTACTGAGGGAGTGTTGCCCTGTACTGAGGGAGTGTTGCCCTGTACTGAGGGAGTGTTAGACGGTACTGAGGAAGTGTTGGACAGTACTGAGAGAGTGTTGCCCTGTACTGAGGGAGTGTTGCCCTGTACTGAGAGAGTGTTGCCCTGTACTGAGGGAGTGTTGCCCTGTACTGAGAGAGTGTTGCCCTGTACTGAGAGAGTGTTGCCCTGTACTGAGGGAGTGTTGCCCTGTAATGAGGGAGTGTTGCCCTGTACTGAGGGAGTGTTGCCCTGTACTGAGGGAGTGTTCCCCTGTACTGAGGGAGTGTTGCCCTGTACTGAGGGAGTGTTGCCCTGTACTGAGGGAGTGTTGCCCTGTACTGAGGGAGTGTTGCCCTGTACTGAGGGAGTGTTGCCCTGTACTGAGGGAGTGTTGCCCTGTACTGAGAGAGTGTTGCCCTGTACTGAGGGAGTGTTGCCCTGTACTGAGGGAGTGTTGCCCTGTACTGAGAGAGTGTTGCCCTGTACTGAGCGAGTGTTGCCCTGTACTGAGGGAGTGTTGCCCTGTACTGAGGGAGTGTTGCCCTGTACTGAGAGAGTGTTCCCCTGTACTGAGGGAGTGTTGCCCTGTACTGAGGGAGTGTTCCCCTGTACTGAGAGAGTGTTTCCCTGTACTGAGGGAGTGTTGCCCTGTACTGAGGGAGTGTTGCCCTGTACTGAGGGAGTGTTGCCCTGTACTGAGGGAGTGTTGCCCTGTACTGAGGGAGTGTTGCCCTGTACTGAGGGAGTGTTGCCCTGTACTGAGGGAGTGTTGCCCTGTACTGAGGGAGTGTTGCCCTGTACTGAGGGAGTGTTGCCCTGTACTGAGGGAGTGTTGCCCTGTACTGAGGGAGTGTTGCCCTGTACTGAGGGAGTGTTGCCCTGTACTGAGGGAGTGTTGCCCTGTACTGAGGGAGTGTTGCCCTGTACTGAGGGAGTGTTGCCCTGTACTGAGAGAGTGTTGCCCTGTACTGAGGGAGTGTTGCCCTGTACTGAGGGAGTGTTGCCCTGTACTGAGGGAGTGTTCCCTGTACTGAGGGAGTGTTGGACTGTACTGAGGGAGTGTTGCCCTGTACTGAGGGAGTGTTGCCCTGTACTGAGAGAGTGTTGCCCTGTACTGAGAGAGTGTTGCCCTGTACTGAGGGAGTGTTGCCCTGTACTGAGAGAGTGTTGCCCTGTACTGAGAGAGTGTTGCCCTGTACTGAGGGAGTGTTGCCCTGTACTGAGGGAGTGTTGCCCTGTACTGAGGAGTGTTCCCCTGTACTGAGAGAGTGTTGGACTGTACTGAGGGAGTGTTGCCCTGTACTGAGGGAGTGTTGCCCTGTACTGAGAGAGTGTTGCCCTGTACTGAGAGGGTGTTGCCCTGTACTGAGGGAGTGTTGCCCTGCACTGAGAGAGTGTTGCCCTGTACTGAGAGAGTGTTGTCCTGTACTGAGGGAGTGTTGCCCTGTACTGAGGGAGTGTTGCCCTGTACTGAGGGAGTGTTGCCCTGTACTGAGGGAGTGTTGCCCTGTACTGAGGGAGTGTTGCCCTGTACTGAGGGAGTGTTGCCCTGTACTGAGAGAGTGTTGCCCTGTACTGAGAGAGTGTTGCCCTGTACTGAGAGAGTGTTGCCCTGTACTGAGAGAGTGTTGCCCTGTACTGAGGGAGTGTTGCCCTGTACTGAGGGAGTGTTGCCCTGTACTGAGGGAGTGTTGCCCTGTACTGAGGGAGTGTTGGACTGTACTGAGGGAGTGTTGCCCTGTTCTGAGGGAGTGTTGCCCTGTACTGAGAGAGTGTTGCCCTGTACTGAGAGAGTGTTGCCCTGTACTGAGGGAGTGTTGCCCTGTACTGAGAGAGTGTTGCCCTGTACTGAGAGAGTGTTGCCCTGTACTGAGAGAGTGTTGCCCTGTACTGAGAGAGTGTTGCCCTGTACTGAGGGAGTGTTGCCCTGTACTGAGGGAGTGTTGCCCTGTACTGAGGGAGTGTTGCCCTGTACTGAGGGAGTGTTCCCCTGTACTGAGGGAGTGTTGGACTGTACTGAGGGAGTGTTGCCCTGTACTGAGGGAGTGTTGCCCTGTACTGAGGGAGTGTTGCCCTGTACTGAGGGAGTGTTGCCCTGTACTGAGAGAGTGTTGCCCTGTACTGAGGGAGTGTTGCCCTGTACTGAGGGAGTGTTGCCCTGTACTGAGAGAGTGTTGCCCTGTACTGAGCGAGTGTTGCCCTGTACTGAGGGAGTGTTGCCCTGTACTGAGGGAGTGTTGCCCTGTACTGAGAGAGTGTTCCCCTGTACTGAGGGAGTGTTGCCCTGTACTGAGGGAGTGTTCCCCTGTACTGAGAGAGTGTTTCCCTGTACTGAGGGAGTGTTGCCCTGTACTGAGGGAGTGTTGCCCTGTACTGAGGGAGTGTTGCCCTGTACTGAGGGAGTGTTGCCCTGTACTGAGGGAGTGTTGCCCTGTACTGAGGGAGTGTTGCCCTGTACTGAGGGAGTGTTGCCCTGTACTGAGGGAGTGTTGCCCTGTACTGAGGGAGTGTTGCCCTGTACTGAGGGAGTGTTGCCCTGTACTGAGGGAGTGTTGCCCTGTACTGAGGGAGTGTTGCCCTGTACTGAGGGAGTGTTGCCCTGTACTGAGGGAGTGTTGCCCTGTACTGAGAGAGTGTTGCCCTGTACTGAGGGAGTGTTGCCCTGTACTGAGGGAGTGTTGCCCTGTACTGAGGGAGTGTTCCCCTGTACTGAGGGAGTGTTGGACTGTACTGAGGGAGTGTTGCCCTGTACTGAGGGAGTGTTGCCCTGTACTGAGAGAGTGTTGCCCTGTACTGAGAGAGTGTTGCCCTGTACTGAGGGAGTGTTGCCCTGTACTGAGAGAGTGTTGCCCTGTACTGAGAGAGTGTTGCCCTGTACTGAGGGAGTGTTGCCCTGTACTGAGGGAGTGTTGCCCTGTACTGAGGGAGTGTTCCCCTGTACTGAGGGAGTGTTGGACTGTACTGAGGGAGTGTTGCCCTGTACTGAGGGAGTGTTGCCCTGTACTGAGAGAGTGTTGCCCTGTACTGAGAGGGTGTTGCCCTGTACTGAGGGAGTGTTGCCCTGCACTGAGAGAGTGTTGCCCTGTACTGAGAGAGTGTTGTCCTGTACTGAGGGAGTGTTGCCCTGTACTGAGGGAGTGTTGCCCTGTACTGAGGGAGTGTTGCCCTGTACTGAGGGAGTGTTGCCCTGTACTGAGGGAGTGTTGCCCTGTACTGAGGGAGTGTTGCCCTGTACTGAGAGAGTGTTGCCCTGTACTGAGAGAGTGTTGCCCTGTACTGAGAGAGTGTTGCCCTGTACTGAGAGAGTGTTGCCCTGTACTGAGGGAGTGTTGCCCTGTACTGAGGGAGTGTTGCCCTGTACTGAGGGAGTGTTGCCCTGTACTGAGGGAGTGTTGGACTGTACTGAGGGAGTGTTGCCCTGTTCTGAGGGAGTGTTGCCCTGTACTGAGAGAGTGTTGCCCTGTACTGAGAGAGTGTTGCCCTGTACTGAGGGAGTGTTGCCCTGTACTGAGAGAGTGTTGCCCTGTACTGAGAGAGTGTTGCCCTGTACTGAGAGAGTGTTGCCCTGTACTGAGAGAGTGTTGCCCTGTACTGAGGGAGTGTTGCCCTGTACTGAGGGAGTGTTGCCCTGTACTGAGGGAGTGTTCCCCTGTACTGAGGGAGTGTTGGACTGTACTGAGGGAGTGTTGCCCTGTACTGAGGGAGTGTTGCCCTGTACTGAGAGAGTGTTGCCCTGTACTGAGGGGGTGTTGCCCTGTACTGAGGGAGTGTTGCCCTGCACTGAGAGAGTGTTGCCCTGTACTGAGAGAGTGTTGTCCTGTACTGAGGGAGTGTTGCCCTGTACTGAGGGAGTGTTGCCCTGTACTGAGGGAGTGTTGCCCTGTACTGAGGGAGTGTTGCCCTGTACTGAGGGAGTGTTGCCCTGTACTGAGGGAGTGTTGCCCTGTACTGAGAGAGTGTTGCCCTGTACTGAGAGAGTGTCGGCCGGTACTGAGGGAGTGTCGCCCTGTACTGAGGGAGTGTCGCCCTGTACTGAGGGAGTGTTGCCCTGTACTGAGGGAGTGTTGTAACTTCTGCCAGTATCTCTGCCACTCTTCAGCTGGTTGATTGGAGTCATTGAGAAATCCATTCATTGAGTCACACCCCAATTTTATTCATCCCCTCTGGAGAAGAGCCTCACCTTCATTCAGTGGCTCCCTTCAACAACCCAATTAAGGCCTTGGGCTCGATTTTGTCATTGGGGCGGGCTGGGGCCGTGTCATCCACTTTTCGTGTTAGCCACCCGACTCCAATTGGATGTGGGAGAATTATTCGATTTTCCCCTAATTGGGCAATTGAGTTCCAGCATGTGGGAACCCATGAACCAATTAGTGTTTTTAGTCTGAAAGTCGCCTCTGATGATGTCATCATTGCTGCTGCATTTAAGGTCTGCAGAGACTGGGAAGCTGTTGGCCTTTGCTGTGAGTGAGTGTGAGTAGGAGGAATCAGAAACCGCGCATTTGGGAACATTGCTCGGAGGCAGGGTCGGGCCTGCCCGCCCGCCATTTTTTGCAATTTGAACCCGCCTCCTCGGGCCTGGCAAAATTGAGCCCCTTGTGTTCAAATCCCTCCATGGCCTCGCCCCTCCCGATCTCTGTAACCTCCTCCAGCCCCACAACCCTCTGAGAACTCTGTGCTCCTCCATCTCTTGTGTGTCCCCCACTTCTGTCACCCCACCATAGGTGGCTGTGCTTTCAGCCGCCTAGGCCCTAAGCTCTGGAATTCCCTGCCTAAATCTCCCCGCCTCTATACCTCTCTCTCCTCCTTTAAGATGCTCCTTAAAACCTATCTCTTTGACCAAGCTTTTGGTCACCTGCCCTAATATCTCCTCATGTGGCTCGGGGTCAAATTTTGTCTGATTACACCACAAAGCAGAACCTTGGGTCATTTTCCTATCTTAAAGGCACTATATAAATGCAAATTGTAGTTGTTGAATTCAGTGTTTGTGGAATGTGGGAGTTCTCCTGGTCTTAGACTGTTCAAACTAACTCTTAGGGCTTGATTTTAATTGCCCTGAGGAAGCGGGTTTGGAGGCGGGTCTGTTGTGAAAATCGGGAAAAATAGCTTCAGACCTCCATCCCGCCCCCACCCGATTTTCGTGAGTGTCGGTTTAGCTGCTCCCAAACTGACGCATCTCCAACCGGTGGGACAGGTAGTTAAGGCTATTAACTGCCTTGCTAATCCTATTGTTATAGTGGTTTCCCATTTTCCTGCTTCTGGCTCCTGTTTCCTGACTTGTCAGAAACAGGCCAGGTTCAAGGAGACCAGTTGCTGAAGGACATGATTTGTATGCATTGGTGGAAGCGCTTCTGAAACATGGCTGACCTTCAAATGCAACAACTTTGCTGTTGTAGGTATGGGATAACATTTTGCACATCTACTGACCTTCTGACCTTTCAAGCTGACACCCATCTGCAGTGTGTCATGAATGGAATAATTTCAGGCCACTTCGACTGTGCGCTTGCAAGATTGTTGTCTCAAATGAAATGTATAGCACGGGGCTGGGAAACATTTATGTCCTCTCATCCTGGTCCTCATAATTGGGGGAGTAGCAGCTGCGTGGCTCAGCGCAGATCTTCCTGGGAAGAGGAGTAGGAGGAGGACGAGGGGCGCCTTGCATGCCCTGTTGTGACCAATGCAGCATCCCTCCAGTTCACTGCTGCCTGTCAACCAGGGTATGCACACTGCCATGCCACACTAGCATAAGCTTAGTCTTCAACCATAGGTAGCCACCATATGGCTCTGTAACTGCAGGCAACACTTGTCCAACGCCATACTTCATCTCTGCTATACCCGGTTATTTCCTAACACTTTTACCATCAGCATTACAAATGCAAGTCGCCCTGAGCACTCAATGCGTTTTTACCATTTCCCATAACACATAGGCCACATAATCAACTGTTGACATAATTTATCTTTAACACATGACAAAAGAATAATATACCAGCAAGAGTCAGAAGAAAAAAAAGAAACATCACCCAAGTGACTCCACTTGTGACTATAGGTGCTTAATCTTTCTCTTACGCGTGCTTCTACGTGGTGCTTCCCCTGTGGCTTCAGCAGATGTAGAGGCACCTTGCTGACTAGAATGCTGCGCCTGCTTAGACGCCTTTGGCGGGCGTCCTCTGGGTTTGGGAGCCTGGGAGAGCTCTTCAACAGTCTGCTCTTCCTGCGGCTGTGCAGGGGCTGACACGGCCATCTCAGTTGTCTCTACAAAGTGGATCTCTGACCGAGGGCTTTGAGAGGAGCCCACACTTCCTTCTGTCCTGCCAACAACATCCCTCTCATGGGTCAGCCGCACCTCAGTGCTGGCAAGTGGCAGGAGAGCACCTTGCTGCACTTCAGGGGGACCATGAGGACCTGCATCTGCACTGGCAGTCCTCCTCAAAAGGACGTCCATGAAGCTCTGGTCTCTCTGCTCAATAGCTGTCCATCGCTCCTCCAGAGATGTCATTCTATTCTGAACAGTCACCGTGTTTTCCTGACTCTGGCGACTTATTTCCTCCATGGCCGTAGCCATCCTTTCCACGGAGGTAGCCATCCTATCCATGGTGGTGCGTTCATGCGCCATTGCCTCCACCACGGCAGTGCTGATGTTAGAGATGGACTCCTCCATTCTCTCCACACTTGCACTAACCCTGGAGGCAAACCCATCCAGAGACTCCTGCACTTGTTCCTGTATTTCACGAACCTCTCTTTTCCTGGATGGCCCCAGAGTCACTGTCTGCATGCAGCTCAGCAGAGCTAGGAGATTGCAGCGACCTCCGCTGAGGACTCTCCACTGCTGTCGCTGTCTCCACCATCTGCTGATGCTCACTTGTGCGCTGTGATAGACCAGGTGGCAACATTACTCTAACTCGCGAGGGCCCCACCGAGGTGTGCGTTGCTGTACTGGTGCTGGGTGCGCTGAGTCCTGGTGACGCTGCTCCCTCAGAGGCTTCAGGTTCCTCTGAGGAGTTGTCCGGCTCTTCGTCCTGGATCGTGGGGAGGGGGCGCTCGATGGTCCTGTGGGAGAGTAAAGGCTTGAATTAGACATCTGATATTGATGTAGCAGACACATACTTTTGAGCAGATGATACAAAGCGATTCTCTATGAGCATCATATGCCATTGCAGTCTGAGAGGGATGAAACTCTATTGTGTCACCAGCTTCCTCTAGTGTGCCCGTCCCTCCATCGCCCACTTCCAGGTCCTCGCCACCTCCAACAATCTCGTTTGCAGCCTCCTCAGCACTGGTCAATGTTGCTAGGGTAGGTGTTCCTCCTCCAGTCATTGCTTTCTCCCTCTTATTGTGGGCTATCTTTTCCTGCAAGGAGGGACACAAGCGGTGTTTCAGCCACAGTGATGGAGTGAGTGTGAATAATCCCTACCATAGAAGCTTTGAGTGAGACGAAGATGGGGTAAGGTGCCAAGGGGAAGCTAGCTCCCTGTGCGTTGTTAGTTGTCACTGCATGACAGTGAGAGCGAGTCTAAGGGGTGCATAGGCAGGATGCTGAAGTGATTCAGTGCAGAGACAGAGATGGATAGGAAAGGGTGCAAGGGAAGTAAGGGTAAGGTGGGATGTGAAGGAGGAGGCTTACAACGCAGAGTGCTGGTGATGAGAAGAGAAGGGAAGCAGACTGAAGGCAAGTGAGATGGGATACTCACATTTGATGTTCGCACAAGATCATTAAACCTTTTTCGGCACTGGATCCATGACCGTGCATAAATGCACCTTGCGCTGACCTCCTGAGCAATGCGCAGCCAGGCTGCCTTGGTCTGCTGAGGAGGCTTCCTCCAGCCATCAGGAGGGAAGAGAATCTCCCTGCGCCCTCTGACAGCATCCACAAGAACTTGGAGGGACTCATCACTAAACCGAGGAGCTGCCTTGCCTCTGGAAGGAGTCATAGCGTTTAAATCAAGTGCAGGAAACCACAATGGAAAGGCTCAGGCTGGATGGCAGCTTTAAAAGCAGCTGCTATTATGACGTCATCAGAGGTGGCCAGCCAACCCGATCCCACTCATTGGACCAGCCAGCGCGCCTCCTTGAAATTAACAAGCTCATTGAATCAAAATCGGACATCAGCAGCTGATCCCGCCGGAAGCGGCTCCCAGACCCGTCCACCACGCAACCCGACTCCAACCCGCCTCGGGAATTAAAATCGAGCCCTATACTGTCTGTAATGCTTCCGATTAATTCTAACCTCATCACCCAATAATCTGACCTTCGACCGACAGGCTAGCGTGTGCTTGTATTCTGTTAAAAAGTGAACCTGATTTCAGTCCCCGTTGTCTGACTTTTCTTGTGCTTCTCCTCTTTAAACAGGTTATATTCCGTGCTCTCTCTCCGCCACACTCTGTAGACGACCCGTACAGCGTTCAAGCTCAGGACCTGTTGAAAGTCACCAACATCCGCGTGCGACTGCTTAAACGCCAGCCGTGCCCCTGCCCGGGTCGCGCAGCCAGCCTCAAACCCCAGCGATTTGCGCACTATGGAGTCTACGACTTCATGGCGATGGGGAGCTGCTTCTGTAACGGCCACGCTGAGCAGTGCGAGCCTGCCGAGGGGTTCAGGCCAGCGTGGGGCGGGACGCCGACCATGGTATGTATGTTCACTGTTACACCGCAGAGAGTCTGTACACAGCAGGGGACAGGCTCGGGATAGGAGAGGTGTTGTCATTAACGCAGTTAACACAGCGATTTCTAGGGTGCTTTGATTTCCGTCTCACCCACAGACTCGAAGTAGACCCCTTTGTTTATCGTGTTGCTGCAGGTTTAAAGAAATAATTTACATTTTATATGACACATTTCAGGTCCTCGGGACATCCCAAAGTACTTTACAGCCAATGAGTTACTTTTACATAGAATTACATACAGCACAGAAACAGGCCATTCGGCCCAACTGGTCTGTGCTGGTGTTTATGCTCCACACGAGCCTCCTCCCACCTACTTCATCTCACCCTCTCCGCATATCCTTCGATTCCTTTCTCCCTCATGTGTTTATCTAGCTTCCCCTTAAATGCATCTGTACTGTTCACCTCAACCACTCCCTGTGGTAGCGAGTTCCACATTCTCAACACTCTCTGGGTAAAGAAGTTTCTCCTGAATTCCCTCTTGGATTTCTTGGTGACTATCTGATATTGATGACCCCTAGTTCTGGACTCCCCCACAAGTGGAAACATTCTCTCTGTGTCTACCCTATCAAATCCTTTCATAATTTTAAAGACCTTTATCAGGTCACCCCTCAGCCTTCTTGTTTCTAGCTATCCCTAGGTATAACCTCTCAGTTTTGGTATCAGCCTTGTAAACTAATTGTTGTAATATCGACAGACAGAGCAGCTAATTTGCACGCAGCAAGGTCCCACAGACAGGGAAATAAATGACCTGATGATCAGTTTGGTGATGTTATTTGAGGGAAGAATGTTGGCCAGTACCCTGCTTGTCTTTGGATAGTGCCGCGGGATCTTTATCAGCCTCAGATTAATACCTCCTGTGACAGAAGGCATCTCCGACAGTGCAGCGCTCCCTCAGCACAGCACTGGGAATGTCAGCCTGGATTACAGTAAGAATTGCAGTCCCACACACCAACACGGGAATCCACCTTGCTCTATGTACATGTAAATACCCGTACTGAGAAAAGCCAGGCCTATTTCACTGAAAGATATTGCCCGAAGGCTCTCAGTAAAATATCTCCAGCTTGCAGAAAATAATAATTCAAGTCTCACCTTTCAGTCATTGTGTTTTTGGTTCATTTGTCAATTAATCCTGTTTTGAAAATCCTGCATCATTCCCACCCCACCCAACCCCGTCACCACCTCGCCCCACCCCACCCCCACCCCACCCCCACCTCATCCCCACCTCATCCCCACCTCATCCCACCTCATCCCCACCTCATCCCCACCTCATCCCTACCCCATCCCCACCTCATCCCCACCTCATCCCACCTCATCCCCACCCCATCCCCACCTCATCCCACCCCATCCCACCTCATTCCCACCTCATTCCCACCTCATTCCCACCTCATCCCCACCTCATCCCCACCTCATCCCCACCTCATCCCCACCTCATCCCACCTCATTCCCACCTCATCCCCACCTCATTCCCACCTCATTCCCACCTCATTCCCACCTCATCCCCACCTCATCCCCACCTCATCCCCACCTCATCCCCACCCCATCCCACCTCATCCCACCTCATCCCCACCTCATCCCACCTCATCCCCATCTCAACCCCATTCCACTGCCATCCCACCTCATCCCCACCTCATCCCCACCTCATCCCCACCTCATCCCACCTCATCCCCACCTCATCCCCACCTCATCCCCACCTCATCCCCACCTCATCCCCACCTCATCCCCACCTCATCCCACCTCATCCCCACCTCATCCCACCTCATCCCCATCTCATTCCCATCTCATCCCCACCTCATCTCCATCTCATCCCCACTCCACCGCCGCCATCCCACCTCATCCCCACCTCATCCCCATCTCATCCCCACCTCATCCCCACCTCATCCCCACCTCATCCCCACCTCATCCCCACCTCATCCCACCTCATCCCACCTCTCCCCACCGCCATCCCCATCTCATCCCCATCTCATCCCCACCTCATCCCCACCTCATTCCCACCTCATTCCCACCTCATCCCCATCTCATCCCCACCTCATCCCACCTCTCCCCACCGCCATCCCCACCTCATCCCCACCTCATCCCCACCTCATCCCCACCTCATCCCCACCTCATCCCCACCTCATCCCCACCTCATCCCCACCTCATCCCCACCTCATCCCACTTCATCCCCACTTCATCCCCACTTCATCCCCACTTCATCCCCACCTCATCCCCACCTCATCCCCACCTCATTCCCACCTCATTCCCACCTCATTCCCATCTCATTCCCACCTCATTCCCACCTCATTCCCACCTCATTTCCACCTCATCCCCACTCAACCGCCGCCATCCCACCTCATCCCCACCTCATCTCCACCTTATCCCCACCTGATCCCACCTAATCCCTACCCCCCCAACTCATCCCACCCGCACCCCACCTCAGCTCCACTAATGGCCCCTGGGAAGACACCTGAGTCACCTCAGAATGCCTCAGTACAGTACGCCATTGGATCATGGCTCAGCCAATAGGAAATATGCCAGGACGAGTGGCATGCCCACACCTTCCTGAGAATTGGAAACGTGACAATGAGGGGAAATTCGCCGCCTGCAGTTCTAGTGTCATCGCCAATCAGAGCTCCACTTTATACTGGGTGTCAAACAGAAACCATTGAACATTCTCCTCTGTCTGAAATCAGGGTTAAAGGGCTCAGGGAACAGGACCTCTGGTCTACAAGGAAGCAGGGCAATGACATCCGGAGAACCGCCTGATTTGCCCTTCCACAGATGGTGCAACTAACTGAAAAGAAAAGGAAAAGAGTTTCATTTATGGGATGGGGTGGTGACGGGGTTGGGTGGGGTGGGAATGATGCAGGATTTTCAAAACAGGATTACTTGATCCCACCTGATCCCTACCCCCCCCCCTCCCCCCCCATCTCATCACGACCCCCAACTCATCCCACCCACACCCCACCTCAGCAGCATCTCCTGTTTCTCAAAAATGGTCTCAAAGTGCTTCACAGGCAATGAATTACTTTGAAAGGCAATGGCTGTCGCAATGTAGGCAAATGTGGAAGCCATTGTGTGCACAGCAAGATTCCACAAACGGCGACAAGGTAAGTGATCTGTTAGTCCAATGGTAGTGGTGCTGGTTGAGGGGAGAAATGTTGGCCAGGACACTGGGAGAACTCACTACTGTTCTTCAAGTAGTGCAGCGGGATCTTTAATGTTCATCTCAACCTCCTGATCAGACAGCCTGAATTTACCAGCTCATCTAACAATGGAGCACTCAGTACCTGACGGGATGGCAGCTTAGGCTGCATAGTCAAATTCTGGAGAACACCACCAGGTGAGCCAAGTTGACACAGGATGAGCCCAACCTAAGTTGTCAAGCAACAGCATTTAACATCAACCACATTTTACATACATATAACTAACTGGTACCATCGTCAAAACCAACAATGAGAGGCTTCAATTAAATCTAAGACCAGTATTTAAATATGTCTAGCACTTCATGGCATTGAGGTAATTTGTTGTACTTTCACCTGTTGGATCAGCAATAAGAAGACGGACGTGCATTTCTATAGCGCCTTTCACAACCTCAGGAACTCCCAAAGTGCTTTACAGCCAATGAAGTACTTTTGAAGTGAGGTCACTTTTGTAATGTAAGAAACATGGCACGCAATTTGTGCACAGCAAGTTCCCACAAACAGCAATGAGCTAAATGACCTGATCATCTGATTTAATGATGTCAGTTCACCAGGGAGAACTCCCCTGTTTTTCAAATAGTGCCGTTGGATTTTTTACATCCACCTGAGAGGGCAGACGGGGCCTCGGGTTAACGTCTCATCCAAAAGACGGCACCTCCGACAGTGCAGTACTCCCTCAGCACTGCACTGTTGTAATGTAGGGAAATGCGTAAGCCAGTTTGCGCACAGCAAGGTCCCACAAACAGCAATGAGATAAATGACCAGATAATCTGTTTTAGTGATGTTGGTTGAGGGATAAATATTAGCCTGGACACAAGGGAGAACTCCCTTGCTCTTCTTTGAATATTGTCACGGGATCTTTTACGTCCACCTGAGAGGGCAGACGTCGGTTTAACGTCTCATCTGAAAGACAGCACCTCCGACAGTGCAGCACTCCCTCAGCACTGCACTGGAGTGTCAGCCTAGATTATGTGCTCAAATCTCAGGAGCGGTGTTTGAACCCACAACCTTCTGACTCAGAGGCGAGAGAGCTACCACTTGGCTACGGCTGACAATCATGTTCAGAATGACCGGATGGAAATTTCTTCCCTTTCTCAGACCTAAAGGTCTTCGCAGAAGTGAGCTTGGGCCGTCTTAACCCAGTACATAGTGCAGCGCACAACTCAGAGCTGCCAAGAATTCAACACAAGTTAGCATTAAATTGTCAACTTCATCTTTTTTTAAAAATTCTTTTATGGGATGTGGGCATCGCTGTCAAGGCCAGCATTTATTGCCCATTCCTAGTTGCCCTTAAGAAGGTGGTGGTGAGCCGCCTTCTTGAACCGCTGCAGTCCGTGTGGTGAAGGTACTCCCACAGTGCTGTTAGGGAGGGAGTTCCAGGATTTTGACCCAGTGACGATGAAGGATCGGCAATATACTTCCAAGTCAGGATGGTGTGTGACTTGGAGGGCAACTTGGAGGTGGTGGTGTTCCCATGCGCCTGCTGCCCTTGTCCTTCTAGGTGGAAAAGGTCGCGGGTTTGGGAGGTGCTGCTGAAGAAGCCTTGGTGAGTTGCTGCAGTGCATCTTGTAGATGGTACACACTGCAGCCACGGTACGCCGGTGGTGGAGGGAGTGAATGTTTAAGGTGATGGATGGGGTGCCAATCAAGCGGGCTGCTTTGTCCTGGATGATGTCAAGCTTCTTGAGTGTTGTTGGAGCTGCACTCATCCAGGCAAGTAGCGAGTAATCCATCACACTCCTTACTTGTGCCTTGTAGATGGTGGAAAGGCTTTGGGGAGTCAGGAGGTGAGACACTCGTCGCATAATACCCAGCCTCTGACCTGCTCTTGTTGCCACAGTATTTATTTAACTGGTCCAGTTAAGTTTCTGGTCAATGGTGACCCCCCGGGATGTTGATGGTGGGGAATTCGGTGATGGTAATGTCATTGAATGTCAAGGGGCGGTGGTTAGACTCTCGCTTGTTGGAGATAGTCATTGACTGGCATAGAGACCACAAAGTTGGCAAGTGTTGGAAATACTTGTCAGACTGATCCAATGGGGATACAATTTTTTAATGAGGTAACAGACGAGATGGATGAGGGCAATGTAGTTGATGTTGTGTCTATAGACTTTCAAAAGGTGTTTGATAAAGTACCACTTAATAGGCTTGTTAGCAAAACTGAAGCCCATGGGATAAAAGGGGCAGTAGCAGTATGGATATAAAATTGCCAAAGGATAGAAAACAGAGTTGCGGTGAATGGCTGTTTGTCGGACAGGAGGGAGGTATACAGTGGTGTTCACCAGGGTTCAGTAATAGGATCGCTGCTGTTTTTGATATACACTAATGACTTGGACTTGGGCACAATTTCGAAATTTGCAGATGACACGAAACTTGGAAGTGTAGTAAACAGTGAGGAAGATAGTAATAGATTTTAAGGGACATAGACAGGCTGGTGGAATGGATGGACTCATGGCAGGTGAAATTCAATGCAGAAAAGTGTGAGATGGTATGATTTGGTAGGAAGAATGAGGAGCTACTATACACACTAAATGGTACAATTTTATAGGGGGTGCAAGAACAGAGAGACCTGGGGGGTGGCGGTGTACACAAATCTTTGAAGGTAGCAGGACAGGTTAACAAAGCAGTTAATAAAGCATATGGGATACAGATAGCACTCGAGTAAGAGATAGTACAGTATTAGGTGGGGTCAGACTAAGAGAAAATACAAGAAGGTCTAAGATAGGTTTACAGTGCATGTATGTAAACGCACGAAGTGTGGTAAATAAGGTTGGTGAGCTGCAGGCGCAAATAGCCACAAGGGAACATGATGTTGTGGCAATAATGGAGACCTGGCTCAAAAAAGGGCAGGATTGGGTACTAAATATTACTGGATATAAGGTGTTCAGGAAAGATAGGGAAGGAAAGAAAGGAGGTGGGGTGGCAGCATTGATTAAGGAGAATATTACAGTGCTGGAGAGAGAGGATGTCCTGGAGTGGTCAAGGACAGAATCTATTTGGTTAGAGTTGAGAAACAATAGAGGTGCCATTACACTACTAGGTGTATTCTACAGGCCGCCAACTAGTGGGAAGGATATAGAGGAGCAAATTTGCACGGAAATTACAGAGAGGTGCAAGAACTATAGAGAAGTGATAATGGGGGACTTCAACTGTCCTAATATAGACTGGGATAGTAATAGTGTAAAGGGCAGAGAGGTGGAAGAATTTCTGAAGTGTGTTCAGGAGAACTTTCTTGATCAGTACGTTTCCAGCCCAACGAGGAAGGAGGCATTGCTGGATCTGGTTCTGGGGAATGAGGTGGATCAAGTGGAGCAATTGTCAGTAGGGGAACATTTAGGGAACAGTGATTATAGTATCATAAGGTTTAGATTAACTATGGAAAAGGACAAGGAACAATCAAGAGTAAAAATACTTAATTGGAGGAATGATGTGGAGATGCCGGTGTTGGACTGGGGTGGACAAATGTGAGAAGTCGCACAACACCAGGTTATAGTCCAACAGCTTTATTTGAAATCACAAGCTTTCGGAGCGCTGCTCCTTCGTCAGGTGAAGTCTTCACCTGACAAAGGAGCAGCGCTCCGAAAGCTTGTGATTTCAAATAAAGCTGTTGGACTATAACCTGGTGTTGTGCGACTTCTCATAATTGGAGGAAAGCCAATTTCAGTGGGTTGGGTACGGAGCTGGCCCGGGTAAATTGGAATCAAAGATTGGCAGGTAAAACTGTAATCAAACAATGGGCTTCCTTTAAAGAGGAGATGGTTCAGGTACAGTCGAGGTATATTCCCACGAGGGGGAAAGGTAGGGCAACCAAAGGCAGAGCTCCCTGGATGACGAAAGAGATAGAGAGTAAGATGAAGCAGAAACAAGGGGTGTATGACAGATGTCAGGTTGAGAATACAAGTGAGAACCAGGCTGAATACAGAAAGTTCAGAGGGGAAGTGAGAAAGGAAAAAGAGGGGCAAAGAGGGAGTATGAGAATAGACTGGCAGCTAACATAAAAAGGAATCCAAAAGTAATCTATAGGCATATAAATAGTAAACTAGTAGGAAGAGGGGGGTGGGGCCAATTAGGGACCAAAATGGAGACCTACGCATGGAGGCAGAGGGCATGGCTGAGGTACTAAGTGAGTGCTTTGCATCTGTCTTTACCAAGGAAGAAGATGCTGCCAAAGCCATAGTGAAAGAGGAGGTAGTTGAGATACTGGATGGGAGAAAAATTTATAAAGAGGAGCTACTAGAAAGCCTGGCTGTACTTAAAGTAGATAAGTCACCATCTGGTAGAATAGATAAGGGAGAACCAGTGGATGTGGTGTATTTGGACTTTCAGAAGGCTTTCGATAAGATCCCGCATAAGAGATTAGCATGCAAAGTTAAAGCACACGGGGTTGGGGGTAAGGTACTGTCTTGGATAGAGAACTGGTTGGCAGACAGGAAGCAAAGAGTTGGAATAAACGGGTCTTTTTCCGAGTGGCAGGCAGTGACTAGTGGGGTACCGCAGGGATCGGTGCTAGGACCCTAGCTATTCACAATATATATAAATGATCTAGACGAGGGAACTAGATGTAATATCTCCAAGTTTGCAAACGACACAAAGCTGGGTGGGCGTGTGTGCTGTGAGGAGGATGTACATGGTGTACATGGATTTCCAAAACATGTTTGATAAAGTGCCACATAATAGACTTGCCAGCAAAGTTGAAGCCCATGGAATAAAAGGGACAGTGGCAGCAAGGATACGAAATTGGCTAAGTGACAGGAAACAGAGAGTAGTGGTGAACTGTTGTTTTTTGGACTAGAGGAAGGTACACAGTGGTGTTCTCCAGGGGTCGGTACTAGGACCACTGCTTTTCTTGATATATATTAATGACTTGGATGTGGGTGTACAGGGCACAGTTTCAAAATTTGCAGCTGACACAAAACTTGAAAGTATAGTGAACAGTGAGGGGGATAGGGATAGACTTCAAGAGGACATAGACAGGCTGGTGAAATGGGCGGACACGTGGCAGAGGAAGTTTAACGCAGAAAAGTGCGAAGTGATACATTTTGGTAGGAAGAACGAGGAGAGGCAATATAAATGAAAGGGTACAATTCTAAAGGGGGTGCAGGAACAGAGACCTGGGGGTATATGTGGACAAGTCATTGAAGATGGCAGGGCAGGTTCAGAAAGTGGTTAAAAAAGCGTACGGGATCCTGGACTTCATAAATAGAGGTATAGAGTACAAAAGCAAGGAAGTTATGAAGAACCTTTATAAAACACTGGTTCGGCCACCACTGGAGTATTGTGTCCAATTCTGGGCACCGCACTTTAGGAAGGATGTGAAGGCCTTAGAGAGGGTGCAGAAAAGATTTACAAGAATGGTTCCAGGGATGAGGGACTTCAGTTATGTGGATAGACTGGAGAAGCTGGTGTTGTTCTCCTTACAGCAGGGGAGATTTAGAGGAGATTTGATAGAGGTATTCAAAATCATGAGGGGTCTAGACAGAGTAGATAGAGAGAAACTGTTCCCATTGGCAGAAGGTTTGAGAACCAGAGGACACAGATTTAAGGTGATTGGCAGAAGGTCCAAAGGCGACATGAGGAAAAACTTGTTTACGCAGCGAGTGGTTATGATCTGGAATGCACTGCCTGAAAGGGTGGTGGAGGCAGATTCGATCGTGGCTTTCAAAAGGGAGTTGGATAAGTATCTGAAAGAAGAAAATTTGCAGGGCTACGGGGAAAGGGCGGGGGAGTGGGACTAGCTGAGGTGCTCTTGCAGAGAGCTGGCACGGGCTCGACGGGCCGAATGACCTCCTACTGTGCTGTAACGATTCTATGATTCTATGATCCTGGGCTTTATAAATACAGGTACAGAGTACAATAGCCAGGAAGTTGTGCTAAACCTATACAAAACACTAGTTCGGCCCCAGCTGGAGTATTGTGTCCAATTCTGGGCACCACATTTTAGGAAGGACATGAAGGCTTTGGAGAGGGTGCAGAAGAGATTTATTAGAATGGTTCCAGGGATGAGGGATTACAGTTACATGGATAGACTGGAGAAGCTGGGGTTGTTCTCCTTAGAGCAGAGAAGGTTAAGAGGAGATTTGATAGAGGGGTTAAAATCATGAAAGGTTTAGATAGAGTAAATAAAGAGAAACTGTTTCCAATGGCTGAAGGGTCGAGAACCAGAGGGCACAGATTTAAGGTGATTGGCAAAAGAACCAGAGGCGACATGAGGAAAAACTTTTTTACACAACGAGTGGTTAGTATTTGGAATGCACTGCCTGATAGGGTGGGTGGATACAGATTCAATAGTAGCCTCCAAAAGAGAATTGGCTAAATACTGGAAGGAGAAAAAAATTGCAGGGATGTGGGGAAAGAGCAGGGGAGTGGGACTAACTGGATTGCTCTTCGAAAGAGCCGTCGCAGACTCAATGGGCCGAATGGCCTCCTTTTGTGCTGTGCTATTCTATGATTCTATGAATGGGGAATCATCTCCTGCAGCGTATGTTAAGGTATGTTGTTGGGGAAGAGGAGAAGGACCTTTATGATGCAGCTAACACATGCTATAACTGACCTGGGCTTACATGGGTTCCAAAAGTAGAAACAAAATTCCACCCCCAAACACCAACACTGTGAGGTGCACAAAAATTAAACCTTTCCAGATTGCACTTAGTTCTGGGATCAGTGTGCAGGATCGAGAAGTTTGTTCATTCACTTCTAAGGTAACTACAGACACTCATTGGCAGACCCGTTGCATACATCAGCTCTCCTCTGTCTTTGTTACTCAATATGGTGGATGGGCAGAAGACTACCATCCAGGGGTTGAATTTTGAGATTTCTTTTACTCATTCATAGGATCTGAGCCTCATTGGCAAGGCCGGCATTTATTGTCCATCCCTAATTGCCCTGAGGGCATTAAAAGTCCACCATATAGTGTGGGACTGGAGTCACATGTAGGACAGAGTGGGTAGAGGTGGCAAGTTCCATTCCCTGAGGTGCATCAGTGAACCAGTTGAGTTTTTATGACAGCTTCATGGTCATTTTATCTGGTGCCAGCCCACAAATTACCAGATTTAATTAATTTAATTTCCCAATTTGCCATGGTGGGATTTGAACTTCCGATGCCTGGATTGCTAGCTACTGCACCCTATTTCCCCTAAGAGGTCGGAGAACTATTTAAGGATATTTCCCCCTCAAAACTTTATAGGGTGGGGGGCGTATTTTCGACTGGAGCTCCATCTCTCCCACAATAGCATCGTGCTGTATAAGAGATGTTGGATAAAGGAAACATTGCTCGTTAAGAGAGCCCTATGCATAATGTAAAGAGAGAAAAATGTAAAAAATATATGAATGCAACAATATACTAATATTGAGCTCCAGAAACATGAACTCATCCAAAACTTGGCTGCCCGTGTCCTAACTCGCACCAAGTCCCGTTCACCCATCACCCCTGTGCTCGCTGACCTACATTGGCTCCCGGTTAAGCAACGCCTCGATTTTGAAATTCTCATCCTTGTATTCAAATCCCTCCGTGGCCTCGCCCCTCCCTATCTCTGTAACCTCCTCCAGCCCTACAATCCTCCGAGATATCTGCGCTCATCCAATTCTGGTCTCTTGAGCATCCCTGATTATAATCGCTCAACCATTGGTGGCCGTGCCTTCTGTTGCCGAGGCCCTAAGCTCTGGAATTCCCTGCCTAAACCTCTCCGCCTCTATCTCACTTTCCTCCTTTAAGATGCTCCTTAAAGCCTACCTCTTTGACCAAGCTTTTGATTATCTGTCCTAATATCTTATGTGGCTCGGTGTCCAGTTTTGTTTGATAATCGCTGCTATGAAGCACCTTGGGACTTTTTGCTACATTAAAGGCGCTAAATAAATGCGAGTTGTTGTTGTTGTTGTGTAATCTGAAATGAGTGTGGATTACAGTTCCATACACCCAAAAAAACCTCGGGCCTTGCCGGAATTAGCCCTGGTTTAAAATAAACCTACCAGCAATACATCAAGTAGATTGGGCCTATACTCTCTGGAGTTTAGAAGAATGAGAGGTGATCTCATTGAAAAATATCAGGGGAGAAATTGGGTACCTTTACGCCTCCCGTTAGTGCCTCCGGGGGGAGGGGACGTTAACGGGACGCTACTGGCCTCGCGACCGGGCGTGGCGATAGTACCGATGCCCGTGAAATTGAAGTAGAGGTTTGCGGCAGTGGTAACTACTAGCGCCACGCTCTCCTGCGCCCGGAGATCGTGACATCATCCGGCTGCGCAGCGCACCGGCTCAGAAATTCACTCTCGCCCCCCCTGCCTGAGCCCCTGCCGTTAGCAACGACAGGTAGAGGAGGCGGAAGGCAGTCGGATGAGCGCTGGAGGAGCGCTATATAAAGGCATTGACGTAAGAAAACTACTAGGCACTTGGTCTAAGCGTTAAACAAAGCTTTAATCAATTGTTTTTCAACATGGAGATCTAGTTGTGTCCTTTACTAGTTCCTGTTAAAGAAAGTCCTGAGCAAGCTGGGCCCATGCCCGAGTATTTATACTCTCCCTGGACAGCGCCACCAGCAGGCCGCCCAGTATTATTTCATAAGTCATTTCCACATGAATGACAAGATTCATGTCAGGCGTCAACATCCGGTTTATTTTTGGTCAACAAAGACTGCTGCCTTGTCAGTTTGACGTAGGCAAACAGGCGTTTTGAGTGATTTCAGGGTTTTTCACTTGAAGGAGTCTTCTGCCTCAGAAAAATTATTCACTTTCATTTCGGTGAGATTTGAAAGTGCAACATTTCCATACTTCAATGGGGGCTGTACTGGCATTGGACCTCGCCCTACAGCGTCAACGTCGGAGGCAGCGGAGGCAGAGAGAAAGAGTGCAAATTGTGGCCAGAGGGAGGAGGGCCAACAGGGCTCTCTACAGGAGGCCTTACCCACCCAGGGTATTCCGGCAGCATTTCTCCTACATCAATCTCACTGAGGACCAGTGTCTCAGAAGGCTGCGCTTCAGCAAGGAGGTGGTCACAGAGCTCTGCCACCTCCTGCAGCCAGACCTCGAGCCTCACATCAGGACCACCACGGCTCTCTCAGGGGCAGTCAAGGTCACCGTCACCCTCAATTTCTATGCCAGTGGATCCTTCCAGCGTGCAACAGGAGATATAGCGAACATCTTGCAGTTCACCGTCCATTGCTCCATCTGCGAGGTCACAGAGGCTCTCTACAGTAGGAGAAGGGACTACATTTCCTTCCCCATGACCAGAGAGAAGCAGCGCGAGCGTGCATGTGGCTTTGCCAGGATAGCGGGCTTCCCCCTGGTGCAGGGCGCCATTGACTGCACCCATGTCGCTCTGCGGGCACCTCGTAACAATCCTGAGGTATTCTGTAACCGCAAAGGCTACCACTCACTTAATGTGCAGTTGGTGTGCGACCACACACAGCGAATCCTGACCGTCAATGCCCGCTATCCTGGCAGCAGCCACGATGCCTTAATCCTGTGCCAGACCAGTGAGCCAGCTCTGTTCCAGCCACCATGTCAAGCTCGCAGCTGGCTGCTCGGAGACAAGGGCTATCCGCTCTCCACCTGGCTCATGATTCCCCTCTGTAATCCCAACACTCCTGCACAGCACTCATATAATGAGAGCCATGCTGCCACCAGGGACATCATCGAGCAGACCATCGGAGTGCTCAAGCAACGGTTCCGCTGCCTTGACCGCTCGGGAGGAGCCCTCCAGTACTTGGCTGAGCGGGTGTCACTTTTCATCGTCGTCTGCTGCATGCTGCACAACTTGATCATGAGGGCCCAGCCATTGCCACCAGGCATAACTCCACCACCTCAGGAGGAGGACGAGGAGGAGGAGGAGGAGCAGGAGGAACAGGAGCTTGAACATCAGTGACGGAGGAGGCCGCCACTCAATCGGCCTTGTGACCGCCTCATCAGACTTCGGTTCCAATGAATTCGAGGCCACTTCCCAGTTGCTCAGCACATCATCATCATTCCATCAATTTCTCATTCCATACTACACCCCAACGCTGAAATGAGACACAGCCCCAAATCTGCAACATTCCAATAATAAATTTATCCAAATTCAGCAACCACATATATACAACAACAATATTGACTCATCACCCTTGTGCAAACCCTCGACTCCCCTCTTTCAATCCCCTTTCCTAATCTAGTGCTCCTCCGTATTGTCTCCCCAGTGGCTGCAGCAGGGCTGGTAGAAGGCTGCTGAGTGTCGGTGCCAGAGACTACAGATGGCCTTGCAGGACGCCCTCGACCAGCTCTGGGCCTGGAAGGCCCAGCTGTAGACTGCACCACCTCAGGCTGGGCGGCAGCAGTCTGGGCTGGCTGGATGACAGGCAGCGACAAGGGCAATGGCGGAGTGGCAGCAGTGGGAGCAGGAATGCTGTCATCCTGAGAGAGGACAGTAGGTTTCTGCTCCACTGACCCACTGCCACTCCCCCGGGGCAGCACCTCAGCATCCCTACCAATCTGCTGGCACACAGATTGCCGGCCTGCTGCGACACTGAGAGATCCCCGGTGGTCAGTGGTAGGCCCAGCCACGATGGCAGCAGTCAGAGCTTGCGTGGCATCAAGCTGAGACTGCATGAGAGCAGTCTGAGACTCGATGTCACCGTCCATTGCCTGCATTACAGCACTAAGACGTTGCGTCGCTTCCGCCTGTGCTGCAGTGGAAGCTGCCACATCGCCCATGACGCGTGTCATGAGGTTTGGATCCGCAGTCTCTCTGGGAGTCCACTATCCTCTGCACAGTGGAAATGATGGGCTCCATGGTGTGCGCAGAGCTTTGTGCAATGTTGGAGGCGGACTCCTCCAGGCTCCTTACCACTGCCGAGAGGCTCTCGGGCACCCTTAGAGTCATAGAGTTATACAGCACAGAAAGAGGCCCTTTGGCCCATCATGTCCACGCCGGCCATCAAGCCCTATCTATTCTAATCCCATTTTCCAGCACTTGGTCCGTAGCCTTGTATGCTATGGCGTTTCAAGTGCTCATCTAAATGCTTCTTGAATGTTGTGAGGGTTCCTGCCTCTACTACCCTTTCAGGCAGTGAGTTCCAGATTCCAACCACCCTCTGGGTGAAAAAGTTTTTCCTCAAATCCCCTCTAAACCTCCTGCCCCTTATCTTGAAACTATGCCCCCTGGTTATTGACCCCTCTACTAAGGGGAAAAGTTCCTTTCTACCTACCCTATCTATGCCCCTCATAATTTTGTACACCTCAATCACTCAGCCTTCTCTGCTCTAAGGAAAACAACCCCAGTCTGTCCAGTCTCTCTTCATAGCTGAAGCGCTCCAGCCCAGGTAACATCCTGGTGAATCTCCTCTGCACCCTCTCCAATGCAATCACATCCTTCCTATAGTGTGGTGACCAGAACTGCACACAGTATTCCAGCTGTGGCCTAACTAGTGTTTTGTACAGCTCCATCATAACCTCCCTGCTCTTATATTCTATGCCTCGGCTAATGAAGGCAAGTATCCCATATGCCTTTTTAACCACCTTATCTACCTGTCCTGCTGCCTTCAGGGATCTATGTACATGCACACCAAGGTCCCTCTGATCCTCTGTCCTTCATAGGGTCCTACCATTCATTGTGTATTCCCTTGCCTTGTTAGTCCTCCCAAAATGCATCACCTCACACTTTTCAGGGTTAAATTCCATTTGCCACTGTTCTGCCCATCTAACCAACCCATCTATATTGTCCTGTAGCCTGAGGCTTCCCTCCTCGCTATTTACCACTCCACCAATTTTTGTGTCATCTGCGAACTTACTGATCATACCTCTACATTCATATCTAAATCATTAATATACACTACAAACAGCAAAGGACCCAGCACCGATCCCTGCGGTACACCACTGGACACAGGCTTCCAGTCACAAAAACAACCTTTGACCATCACCCTCTGCCTCCTGCCACTAAGCCAATTTTGAATCCAATGTGCCAAATTTATAGTTATATAAAAAGAAAAAGGGTGGCTAAAGTAAATGTTCGTCCCTTAGAGGATGAGACCGGGAAATTATTGGTGGGAAATATGGAGATGGCAAAAACACTGAATGAATATTTTGTATCAGTCTTTACAATAGAGGACACTAAGAATATCCCAACACTGGACAAACAGGGGGCTATAGGGGGAGAGGAGCTAAACACGATCAAAATCACTAAGGAAGTGGTACTCGGTAAAATAATGGGACTCAAGGCGGATAAATCACCTGGACCTGATGGCTTACATCCTAGAGTCTTGAAGGAAGTGGCGGTAGGGATTGTAGATGCATTGGTAATAATTTTTCAAAACTCCCTGGATTCTGCTAAGGTCCCGGCAGACTGGAAAACTGCTAATGTAACACCCTTATTTAAAAAGGGCAGTAGACAGAAGGCTGGTAACTATAGACCGGTTAGCCTAACATCTGTGGTAGGTAAAATTTTGGAGTTCATTATTAAGGAAACAGTAACAGGACATTTGGATAATCATAATTTAATAGGACAAAGTCAGCATGGTTTTACGAAGGGGAAGTCATGTTTGACAAATTTGCTGGAGTTCTTTGAGGAAGTAACGTATAGAGTGGATAAAGGGGAACCAGTGGACGTAGTGTATTTAGACTTCCAAAAGGCATTTGACAAGGTGCCACACAAAAGATTATTGCTTAAGGTAAAAAATCACGGGATTGGGGGTAATATTCTGGCATGGATAGAGGATTGGCTATCTAACAGAAAGCAAAGAGTTGGGATAAATGGTTCATTCTCAGACTGGCAATCAGTAACTAGTGGTGTTCCACAGGGGTCAGTGCTGGGTCCCCAACTCTTTACAATCTATATTAACGATTTGGAGGAAGGGACCAAGTGTAACATATCAAAATTTGCAGATGATACAAAGATGGGAGGGAAAGTAGTGAGTGAGGAGGACATAAAAAACCTGCAAGGGGACATAGAGAGGCTAAGTAAGTGGGCAGAGATTTGGCAGATGGAATACAACACTGGAAAGTGTGAGGTGATGCACTTTGGCAGGAAAAATCCTAGAGCAATTTATTATCTTAATGGCAAGAAACTGGAGAGTACTGAAGTGCAAAGGGATCTGGGGGTCCTGGTGCACGAAACTCAAAAGGTTAGTATGCAGGTGCAGCAAGTGATTAAGAAGGCAAATGGAATGTTGGCTTTTATTGCTAGGGGGATAGAATATAAAAATAGGGAGGTATTGCTTCAGTTGTACAAGGTATTGGTGAGACCGCACCTGGAATACTGCATACAGTTTTGGTGTCCTTACTTAAGGAAAGACATCCTTGCTCTCGAGGCAGTGCAAAAAAGGTTCACTCGGTTAATCCCGGGGATGAGGGGGTGGTCATATGAGGAGAGGTTGGGTAGATTGGGACTCTACTCATTGGAGTTCAGAAGAATGAGAGGCGATCTTATTGAAACATATAAGATTGTGAAGGGGTTGGATCGGGTGGATGCGGGGAGGATGTTCCCGATGACGGGTGAGACTAGAACTAGGGGACATAGTCTTAGAATAAGGGGCTGCTCTTTCAAAACTGAGATGAGGAGGAACTACTTCACTCAGAGGGTGGTAGGTCCATGGAATATGCTGCCACAAAAAGCTGTAGAAGCTACATCATTACATAAATTTAAAACAGAAATAGACAGTTTCCTAGAAGTAAAGGGCATTAAGGGTTACGGGGAGCGTGCAGGAATTTGGACATGAGTCTAGGTTCGGATCGGTCATGGCCCTGTGGGTAGTGGAGCGGGCCCAGGGACCGTGTAGCCTGATTCTGCTCCTATTTCGTGTGTGCAATTCTGTTAGATGCAGGAGATGGTTCTGTGATAGATAGTAGATTGGCGGTTAGGATCAGATCAGCCATGATCTTATTGAATGGCGGAGCAGGCTCGAGGGGCCGATTGGCCTACTCCTGCTCCTATTTCTTATGTTTTTATGTTCTTATTAAATTGCCCTGGATCCCATGGGCTCTTACTTTCTTGACCAGTCTCCCATGTGGGACTTTGTCAAAAGCCTTACTGAAGTCCATGTAGACTACATCAACTGCACTACCCTCATCCACACACCTAGTCACCCCTTCGAAAAATTCAATCAAATTGGTTAGACATGATCTCCCCCTGACAAAGCCATGCTGACTATCCTTGATTAATCCTTGCCTCTCCAAGTGGAGACTAATTCTGTCCCTCAGAATTTTTTCCAATAATTTCCCCACCACCGATGTTAGGCTCACTGGCCTGTAATTCCCTAGTTTATCCCTACTACCCTTCTTGAATAATGGTACTACATTAGCTGTTCTCCAGTCCTCTGACACCTCCCCTGTGGCCAGAGAGGTTCTGAAAATTTGTGTCAGAGCCATTGCACCTATCATCTCCGTGTGCATGCCCATCACCCTTCTTCTAAAGGCCTCCCCATCGAGGTCCTCAGCTGAGTCCTGTGCAGCAGAACTCGCCCTCCGGGGAGCTGGCCCCTGAGCTACCCTTTCCCCCTGGCCTTGCTGCAGCCCGCTTGTCCCCGGTGCATCACCCAGTGCAGACCCCTCTACTAAACATGCCTCTAAAGATCGTGTAGTGCCAGTATCTGAGGTGGTGCCTGCGGGTGAGAGATGCAGTGACGTGGTGCTTTGCTCCTCCTCCTCTTCTCCTTCCTCACTCTCAGTGGGAGGCTCAGGGACAAGCTGGTCACCTGGTTGCTGATACTGTGAAAGCATAAAGGCACAAGACTCGCATTAAGGTGAGGGCAGGGGGGCAGGAAGGAAGCAAGGAATGCAGACAGTATCAGGAACTGGAAAGTGGGAAAGGCTTGTGGTGTGAGGGGGAAGTGGGCTGAGAAAAGGAGAGGGGCTGAACATACCGCTGTTGCCCCCAAGGGGGTCGACGTTGCCGACGGCCACGGCGCCCACCACCTGGCACCCAATGACTCTCAGCACTCGCTCCTCCAGGTCTGAGAGCTGCTGGAGCTGCGCATCACCCCCGCCTGTTCTCTGCCGCTCCCTCTTATTACATAAGAACACAAGATTTTGGAGCAGGAGTCGGCCATTCGGCCCCTCGAGCCTGCTCCGCCATTCAATAAGATCATGGCTGATCTTCTACCTCATCTCCACTTTCCTGCACTATCCCCATATCCGTTGATTCCCTTAATAGCCAAAAATCTATCAGTCTCTGTCTTGAATATACTCAATGACTGAACATCCACAACCCTCTGGAGTGGAGAATTCCAAAGATTCACCACCCTCTCTGAGTGAAGAAATTCCTCCTCAGCTCAGTCCTAAATGGCTGACCCCTTATTCTGATGTGGAGATGCCGGTGTTGGACTGGGGTGGACAAAAGTGAGAAGTCGCACAACACCAGGTTATAGTCCAACAGCTTTATTTGAAATCACAAGCTTTCAGAGCGCTGCTCCTTCGTCAGGTGATTTCAAATAAAGCTGTTGGACTATAACCTGGTGTTGTGCGACTTCTCACTTTTGCCCTTATTCTGAGACTGTGACCCCTGGTTCTGGACTCCACAGCCAGGGGAAACATCCTCCCTGCATCTACCTTGTCGAGCCCTGTAAGAATTTTGTATGTTTCAATGAGATCACCTCTCATTCTTCTAAACTCTAGAGAATACAGGCCTAGTCTACTCAATCTGTCCTCATAGACAATCCCCCCCCCCATCCCAGGAACCAGTCTGGTGAACTTTCGTTGAACTCCCTCTATGGCAAATATATCCTTCCTTAGGTAAGGAGACCAAAACTGTACACAATACTCCAGGTGTGGTCTCACCAAGCCCTATATAGTTGCAGTAAGACGTCTTTACTCTTATACTCAAATCCTCTTGTAATAAAGGCCAACATACCATTTGCTTTCCTAATTGCTTGCTGTACCTGCATGTTAACTTTCAGTGATTCGTGTACCAGGACACCCAGGTCCCTCTGAACACCAACATTTCCCAATCTCTCACCATTTAAAAAATACTCTGCTTTTCTATTTTTCCTACCAAAGTGGATAACTTCACATTTCTCCACATTATATTCCATTTGCCATGTTCTTGCCCACTCATTTAGCCTGTCTACATCCCCTTGAAGCCTCCTTGCATCCTCCTCACAACTTACATTCCCACCCAGCGTTGTATCATCAGCAAACTTGGATATATTACATTTGGTCCCCTCATCCAAATCATTGATGTAGATTGTGAGCCATCTTGGCCTGCAAGAGAAACGAATGTGTGTGAGTCAGAGTCCAGCTATGTGTTTGGGAGATATGCCTGCCGTAGTTGAATAGCTGTGATTGTAAGCAAGGCGTGAGATGTGGACGTGAGTTTGAGTAGTTGAAGATGTTTGGTGGGTGAGTGGTGGGGGTGTGGTTCTTTGCGCAGTGTGCACAGACTGAGGTTCAGACGGTGGTATGTAGGAGCTGTTGAAGCGCGTACTCACCTTGACCACCCGAGTGAGGTAATTGAATTTCTTCCGGCACTGTGTCAGGCTGCGTTCCACCACACTACTGGCCGAGTCCTCCTGGGCCACTTCCCTCCACATTGCCCTGGAGACCTGAGGCGATGGCCTCCTTCCAGTGGCCGGGAACAGCACTGCCCTCCTTCGCTCCACTCCAGCCACCAATGCCTCCAATGCCTCGTCTGTGAACCGGCGAGCTCTCTCCCTGGGAGTGGGAACAGCCATCACGATCAGGGGATTGAGTTGGTTGCAGGTCGCCTTCACAGCCAGCAATGCTGATAATGAGGATCTGCTCAATGATGCAACCTCCCCTTTAAGAGCTGGAAGGAACCAGTGTGAAGGATCATTCCCAATTGCATCGCACCTGAAATTCATTATCGATCTGCTGGTAGCGCCCCGTAGCGCCTCACTGAGGTCATTAGCGCTTGATTTAGCGCTCCAGCTCTTTCCAGGAGCGCTAACAGCCAATTTAGCGCAACCTCAGACTCATTAGCGCCTGGTGCTAATTTTTCACGATTTCAAAATTTAGCGCCCCAAACGGGCGATACTGAATTTCTCCCCCATAAGATTCTGAGGGGGATCGGCAGGGTAGATGCTGAGAGGTTGTTTCCCCTGGCTGGAGAGTCCAGAACCAGGGGTCATAGTCTCAGGATAAAGGGTCGGCCATTTAAGACCGAGATGAGGAGGAATTTCTTCACTTAGAGGGTTGTGAATCTTTGGCATTCTCTGCCCCAGAGGGCTGTGAATGCTGAATCGTTGAGTATATTCAAGGCTGAGATCGATAGATTTTTGACTCTAGGGGAAGCAAAGGATATGGAGATCGGGTGGGAAAGTGGAGTTGAGGTCAAAGTTCAGCCATGATCTTATTGAATGGCGGAGCAGGCTCGAGGGGCCGTATGGCCGACTCCTGCTCCTAATTCTTATGTTCTTATGTTCATATCGTAAACCGTGCCTGTGGAAATGGTCACGCCTCCTGATGTGACGGCAGTAGCTGATCCAGGACTCAGATCCATGTAGTAGGGCAGTGAGGACAACATCTTGCTCTAGAGCGCCTTTCGTTGGCAGACTCGCCCCTCGTTCCTGCCAGAGTTTCGGCACGAATTTGCCAAAGGCGGAGCTGGCCCTGCCAATCCGGCGAGTGACACCGTCGTTCATTGTGTCGTTCCGCGAGGGAACACCACCGAGGGAGCAGAATTTGTCCGTGACCTTAAGTGGTACGTCATTGATTGTAACCGCAGGGGGTGTGACTTGGTGCCCAGGTCCTTCAATGGCTGGAAATGCTTTGGGACGTCCTGAGGTCCAACCAATGACGTACTTTTGTGGTGTAGTCACTGTAATGTAGGAAACGTGGCAGCCAATTTGCGCACAGCAAGCTCCCACAAACAGCAATGTGATAATGACCAGATAATCTGTTTTAGTGATGTTGATTGAGGGATAAATATTGTCCAGGTCACTGGGGAGAACTCCCCTGCTCCACTTCGAATAATGCAGTAGGTACAGGTCTCTGTATAAGTGGGCCTATTGTGACCATTGAACAGTGTTCCACACTGACTCTGAGTAACTGCGTAAAGAATAAATCATGGTAATAGGGGAAGCTAGGAGACAGCAGTAGCATTTAGAATTATGTGGATACACTTTCCCTGTAAGCTTTAAGATATTTAATCGGCTTATAGGGATTAGCCTCACTTCTCTAATATGTAAGGATGAGATTTCGTGTTTACATTTCTTTGTTGAACAAGGCACTTATAAACCGAAAGTAGTGCTCATCAAATGATTCTCTAATTCGATTGTTTAAGTGCTGTTTCAAAGAGGTTGGGAGCTGGTTGGACTAATTACAATTATATCTTGGAAATGCAGAGGAAAAAAATAATGACACAATGAAACGGTGAGATTAACTTTTTACCTCCAGTCATTAGCCGAGCAAAAAATCAAAGGTAATTGTATATCTGAGTGAAGTGAAAACATGCAGTCAGAGCAATGGTTGATAAAGTGGCAGTGATGGGTTAGCGGGTTAGTGACACCGGTCCAGCACTCTGAGTGGCTGGGTCGTGAACTGCCCCTCCCCCCTCTGGTCGGGTCCTGAACTGTGCCCTGCAGTTAAGAGGAGGTCGTGGGAGGTCATGAGCATAGATTCCCAGAAGTAGGAAAATCGGAGGGAAATCACCCAGGGCTGCATTCCCCACCCCGCCCCCCCCCACCCACCTCCGTAATGGTCGGTTGCTTAGCAACATCGGTAGTGGTCTGAGGGCAGATTACAGGAAAGATCTTTCATCGCCCATGAATGAAAGAGTACATTGTGCCTGGAAATATTGGCGGAGGGAATGTTGGGAATGAGTTGGTGTCTCGAGAAGTACCAAGCTCGTAACTGGAACACTGAGCAAGCCTAATAGTCAGTGATTGAGAGGTCGTGACCCCACTGAGAGTCAGCACTGAATACAAGAAGGATTAATCTAGGGCTAGGTCAGAACACCAACAATCCACACCCATATAAACCGACTCCTTTCCCTGAGCCTCACTGCGGCTGCCTGGGAGCCTTTGTTCATTGACACCACTCCCAGTAGACAGTAGATGGGTACTGGAGTTATACTGACAGCAGTGTGAACAGGGAAGCACAGTCTTCCGGGTTGCTGAAGGGACCAGCCACATGTGATCTGTGTCAGCTGTGGTTCAGTTGGTAGCACCCTCGCCTCTGAGTCAGAAGGTTGTGGGTTCAAGTCCCACCCCAGAGACTTGAGCACAAAAGATCTAGGTTGACGCTCCCGGTGCTGCACTGTCGGAGGTGCCCTCTTTCGGATGAGATGTTAAACCGAGGCCCTGTCTGCCCTCTCAAAAATCCCATGGAACTATTTTGAAGAACAGCAGGGGAGTTCTCCCTGGTTTCCTGGCCTACGTTTATCCCTCAACCAACATCACTAAAACACGTTATCTGGTCATTATCACATTGCTGTTTATGGGACCTTGCTGTGCGTTAATTGCCTGCCATATTTCTCCACGTTACATTGGCTGTAAAGCGCTTTGGGACGTCCTGAGGTCGTGAAAGGCGCTGTATAAATGCAAATGATTTATTTCTTAGCGGTTATGGGGAGTGAGTAAAAGATGGGGATTAGACTAAGTGATTCATGGAGAAACATTGGTGCAGATTTGATGGGCTGAATGGCCTGGTCATGGTCCCGTCTGTTAAAATCACTACTATATTCAACTGATGTGTAAACAAGATATTTAACACACTGATGGACTGCAGTGATTAACTACATGATAAAAAAATAATCTCCCTCTATTCCCAAAACAGTCTGTCCTGAGTTAGTTTCACTCCAATTCCTGTCCGTTTTCAGAAAATGTTACAAACTGTGACGCACGGCTGTGGTCTGGTTTCAGAGACAGAAACGCATGACAAGGGGCCTGCTGAGAGTTTCAGAGGAGCAAGAACCCCTTCCCCAGTCTGTGAGCCTACCCGACATCTGCCAGTGTGCCCACAGCTCTATCCTTCACTCCATCTCAGCTGGAGAGGAGCACGGAGATGGACAATCTGCAGAGGGTGATTACAGCAAACAAGAGTCCGCTGAATTTGCTGCCTCGCTGTGTCCTCATTGTACTTGTTACTGTGAACCTCATATAATCCTTCCTTCCTTCTCTCGCCCTTTAAATCCCCTTCTTCCACCCAGCACACAACCCATCATTCCTCAACTGACAGCAGAAGCTTGAATCGAGTGGTTCTGGTCCTGGACTAGCCACCCCACCATGACAACTTGTGTAATTGAATTCAATACGGCAACACGGTGGCATAGTGGTTAGCACTGTTGCCTCACAGCGCCAGGGACCCGGGTTCGAATCCGGCCTCGGGTGACTGTCTGTGTGGAGTTTGCACATTCTCCCCGTGTCTGCGTGGGTTTCCTCCAGGTGCTCCGGTTTCCTCCCAAAGTCCAAAGATGTGCGGGTTAGGTTGATTTGGCTATGATAAATTGACCCTTAGTGTTAGGGGGATTAAATACGTGGGGTTACGGGGATAGGGTGGGATATGTGTCGGTGCAGGCTCGATGGGCCGAAATGGCCTCTATCTGCACTGTGGGGATTCTGTGATTCTGTGATTTCTGGGCTGGGTTGTTAAACTGACCAGGAAAGCTGCTGGATTGTCAAAAAAAAACAACTGGTTGATTGATGTCCTTCAGAGAAGGGAACCTGCCACCCCTACCCAGTCTGGCCTACAGGTGATTCCAGTCCCACATTACATGGTTGACTCTTAATGCCCTCAGGGCAGCGAGGGATGGGCAATAAATACTGCCTTGGTGTCAGCCGTGGCTCTGTGGGTAGCACTCTTCCCTCTGAGTCAGAAGGTTGTGGGTTCAAGCCCCACTCAAGAATTGAGCACATAATCTAGGCTGACACTCCCAGTGCAGTACTGAGGGAGTGCTGCACTGTCGGAGGCGCCGTCTTTCAGATGAGACGTTAAACTGAGGCCCGGTCTGCCCCCTCAGGTGGACATAAAAGATCCCACGGCACTATTTGAGAGCAGGGGATTTCTCCCCGATGTCCTGGCCAATATTTATCCCTCAACCAACATCACTAAAACAGATTATCTGGTCATTTATTTCATTGCTGATTGTGGGAGCTTGCTGTGCGCAAATTGGCTCCCATGTTTCCTGCATTACAAAGGTGACCACTTCAAAAGTACTTAATTGGCTATAAAGTGTTTTGAGACATCCTGGGGTTGTGAAAGGCGCTACATAAATGCAAGTTTCCTTTTTTTCTTGCAGTACGTCACTGGCTGACCATCTCCTTCCCTAGTTGACTGGGTTCTCCATTCATTTCTTTGACAGGTCCATGGCAAGTGTATTTGTAAGCATAACACTGTGGGCGAGCACTGCGAGAGCTGTGCTCCTCTGTACAACGGCCAACCTTGGAGGCCCGCAGATGGGAAATGGGGAGCTGCAAACCAGTGCCGGAGTGAGTAATGAGATGGCTGCAGTTCTCTGGGATCTTCTTGGGAGAGGGTGCAGAGGAGATTTACTAGAATGATACCTGGGATGAGGGACTTCAGTTATGTGGAGAGACTGGAGAAGCTGGGGTTGTTCGCCTTAGAGCAGAGAAGGCTAAGGAGAGATTTAATAGCGGTGTTCAAAATCATGAAGGGTTTTGATAGAGTAGAGAGGGAGAAACTGTTTCCACTGGCAGGAGGGTCGGGAACCAGAGAGTTAAGATAATTGAGAAAAGAACCAGAGGGGAGAGGAGGAGGAATTTTTTACGCAGCGAGTTGTGATCTGGAACGCGTTGACTGAAAGGGCGGTGGAAGCAGATTCAATAGTAATTTTCGAAAGGGAATTGGATAAATACTTGAAAAGGAGAAATTTGCAGGGCTCTGGGGAAAGAGCAGGTGAGAGAGACTAATTGGAGAGCTCTTCAAAGAGCCGGCACAGGCACCATGGGCCGAATGACCGCCTTCTGTGCTGTATCATTCTCTGATTCTAACAAACAAGGGTTAGAGCAGGAATAACCAGAGAGAGACACGACTCTGGATAGATCCCAAGCACGCGCCTGTGGAATAAATTGGTGAGCACAGTGTCGAGGCCAGCGTTGGGCAAAGGGGGGGGGATTCTCCTCCACAACCCTGCCCAAAATCGGTGAGGAACGAGGCAAATTCAGGCGATGTGGCCTACTGCCAGCTTGCCACCTCACCACCCTGACCGCGGTGCCCCTTCCCCCAGTGCCCGGGTCCCCCGGGGGTGGGAGAGTGGGATTTTTCCCGGGTCCCCAGCGGATTTACCTCCTTTCATGCAGGGGCTGGCGGCTGGTCCCGCAGGAGCAGCGGTAAAGGTCGCAGGTTCCCCCCAGTGGATGGACAGGGCACTGCAGCGGCCTCCAGTGGCTGGACAGGGCACTGCAGCGGCCTCCTCTCCCTCCGAGCACGCACCTGCTGAAGGCCTCAGTCTCGGCCCCTGGCTAGAGGTCGCCCTTGCTATCTCGCTGTGCGACCCACTGTCCCCTGAGCCCTCGGAGAGCTTCAGAAACACTTTTATAGTTTTTAACGGGCCTCAGGGGGGAAGGATGCTGTCTCTACTCTAACCTCCCCCGCCCACCCTCGCACGCCCCACTCTCATTGGGCGCGGGGGGTGGGGGGGTTAAAGTCAGGGCTTGTGTCCACATTAAAGAGTGGGTTAGATAAATGGTTAAAGGAAAGGGGGATAAAGGGATATGGGAACCGAGCGGGTACATGGGATTAAGATACTGCTCATGTGGAGGATAAAGACCAGCGCGGACTTGTTGGGCCGACTGGCCTGTTTCTGTGTTGAAATTTCTACGTGTTTCTAAGTTACTCAAGGGAAAACTTAAAAGTGGATGAATAAACGATTGATCATTTAGTTCTTTCTAATGAGGTTGTTCTAACAAATTTTCATTCTGTCTTGCTCGCTTGAAAGGGTTTTAACTCCACCATCTCTCCTCTTCTGACAGAATGCAAGTGCAATGACCACGCTGACAGCTGCCACTTTGACCTCAGCATGTGGTTGGCATCAGGCAATCACAGTGGCGGAGTGTGCGACAACTGCAAGCACAACACGGAGGGGCCGCACTGCCAACAGTGCCAGCCAGGCTTCTACAGGGACCTCAGGGTCCCACTCTCTGCCCCAGACGCCTGCCTGGGTAAGATCATTTCTGCATTAACTTTTGGTGCAAATGTATTGGTAAATCCTCAACTACTTCCTATTTTCTCCGATTGTGGCTTTGGTCTTTGGGAGTCCAGATATGAAGGAGCGTTCCTATATTGCATTACTGTGGATATTTGTCCAGCTAATCCCCTTACTTTTTTTCTACAACTTAATACCTGAGCAGGTGGAAGCTGATTGTTGGAGAATATTTGAATAATGGTCATTACCTACTTACGGGGTTTGGAACAAGAAACCCCAATGGGTTTCAAGGAGGAACTGGACAGGTTCTTGGCAACAGAAGGGATCAGTACAGAGGCACCATTGGAGTACTGTGGATAGGTGGGCTAGATGGGGCAAAGGGGGCAGTGGTGAAATTGGTCTTTGCCAGGAGCCCGTTTTGAAATCAATGGAAAAGAAAATCAGACGCAGCGTAAAAGAAGCTGCCGATTCGCCCATTTTAAGTTACTTGCATCGACCTATGTTGACCCCAAGGTCTCCTCCTGCCTGAAGCTGTTAATATGTGATCACATTTGTTCACGTGCGTACCTATACCTGAGAGGAACATAGGAATTTCTAGATGAGAAAGATCACGGCCCATCTAGCTCACCTTCTACCACCCTAAGAGTCCCTTGATACAATAACAGCGTTGTTGACTGATCACAGCAACCAACCTCTATCAATGAGTCTACAACAGACCCAGACATGAGGCGAGGAAAACCCCAGTGGTGGAGAGCTTTGGGAACCAGAGGTCCCGAACCGCTGTCAAAAATGTTTTTTTCCCACCTAACCCGCCACTGATCACGCCCGCTGCCCCCTGAAAAATTCCCCCCTAGGTAACTATTTTTTAACCCATCTCGGTGAACCTCATATAAACTGGAGCCCTGCATCTAGTCAGGGAATGGTTCCAGCCCAGGGAGGACCATTTAAAAATAATAACATAGGAACAGGAGGAGGCCATTCAGCCCCACGAGCCTGTTCTGCCCATCAATTAGATCATGGCTGATCTGTATCTCAACTCCATTTACCTATCTTTGCTCCATATCCCTTAATACCCTTACCCAACAAAAATCTGTGGATCTCAGTCTTGATCGCTCCAATTGACCCCCAGCAATCACAGTCTTTTGGGGGAGAGAGTTCCAGGAGTCCCACCACACTTTGTGTGAAAAAGTGCTTCCTGATTTCGCTCCTGAACGGTCTAACTTTTAAGGTTATGCCCCTTGTTCTGGACTTCCCCGCCAGAGGAATTAGTTCTTCCTCACTGGCGGAATGAAGTGTGTATTTCATTCTCTCTCTCTCTCACTCTGCCTGTCGCTTCTTCGGTATATAAGCGGGTACAGTGTGACGGACTCTGCTCTAACACCCAGTCTGGGTATATAAACGGGTACAGTGTGACGGACTCTGCTCTAACACCCAGTCTGGGTATATAAACGGGTACAGTGTGACGGACTCTGCTCTAACACCCAGTCTGGGTATATAAACGGGTACAGTGTGACGGACTCTGTTCTAATACCCAGCCTGGGTATATAAACGGGTACAGTGTGACAGACTCTGCTCTAACACCCAGTCTGGGTATATAAACGGGTACAGTGCCTGGGTGTACAGGAGTGCCAGTTGGGGAATTGGGCACAGAGGTCAGGGTGCCACAGCACTCCTAATATTCTGGTAAATAACTTCAATCACCAGAAGTGCTTTCTTCCAACTGCACCCCCGTTGGGTGAGTCTCAGCTGAGAGCTGAGCCATGCAAAATATACCCACCCGCACCTATCAAATAGACACTGTTGTTGGGCCTGTGACCTCAATACTCATATTCGCACAGCGTATGCATGTGAACTTTAAACTTTAAAATAGTAAGAGGAAGAGCAAAGAGTGCGAGTGTTTTTGATTGTATTGCACGTAACATAGAAACATAGAAGATAGGAGCAGGAGTAGGCCATTCGGCCCCTCGAGCCTGCTCCGCCATTCGATGAGATCATGGCTGATCATCGTAAGATGTTTTCTACTAAATTTAGTGCGTGTGGTTAAAATGGTGTCGCTGTAGCCTCATCTGTGGCTAGGCCGTGGCTCAGTGGGCAGCACACTCATCTCTGAGTCAGAAGGTTGTGGGTTCAAGTCCCACTCTCGGGACTTGAGCCCATAAAGCTAGGCTGACACTCCAGTGCAGTGCTGAGGGAGTGCTGCACTGTCAGAGGTGCCGTCTAATGGATGAGATGTTAAACCGAGGCCCCGTCTGCTCTCTCAGGTGGACGTAAAAGATCCCATGGCACTATTTCGAAGAAGAGCAGGGGCGTTATCCCCGGTGTCCTGGCCAATATTTCTCCCTCAATCAAAAAGCAGATTATCTGGTCATTATCACATTGCTATTTGTGGGAGCTTGCTGTGCGCAAATTGGCTGCCGCGTTTCCCACATTACAACAGTGACTCCACTCCAAAAGTACTTCATTGGTTGTAAAGCACTTTGAGACGTCCAGTGGTCGTGAAAGGCGCTATATAAATGCAAGTCTTTCTTTCTTTTTAGGCAGTGATTTCCATTGGGCAACACTGATGTAAACATAGTCTCCCTCCAGTTTCCCATCCTTTCAATGGCCTCCTGTTTGCAATTCCCCGTGATGATGGGATTGAGATCAGACACTTAGTGGTGTGAAGGGGAGACAGGCGTAACCTCATACAGCAGCACATCGTAGCAGTGTGCCCTGTTATGTTACACCAAGAGGGACACTAGCACACTAAAGTCTTGTATCTCTAGTCAGCAAGCACAATACAGCTTCAGACTGGAAGCTGATTTACTGCTAGCACAAGCCACAGTACGTTTTGGGAAAGTAGTGTAGTTTTTTTTTAATTCATTCACGGGATGTGGGCATCGCTGGCAAGGCCAGTATTTATTGCCCGTCCCTAATTGCCCTCGAGAAGGTGGTGGTGAGCCGTCTCCTTGAACCATTGCAGTCCGTGTGGTGAAGGTGCTCCCACAGTGCTGTCAGGTAGGGAGTTCCAGGATTTTGACAATGAAGGATCGGCGATATATTTCCAAGTCATGATGGTGTGTGACTTGGAGGGGATCTTGGAGGTGGTGGTGTTCCCATGCGCCTGCTGCCCTTGTTTTTCTAGGTGGAAGAGGTCGCGGGTTTGGGAGCTGCTGCTGAAGAAGTCTTGGCGAGTTGCTGCAGTGCATCTTGTAGATGGTACACACTGCAGACACGGTACGCGGTGGAGGGAGTGAATGTTTAAGGTGGTGGATGGGGTGCCAATCAAGCGGGCTGCTTTGTCCTGGATGGTATCGAGCTTCTTGAGTGTTGTTGGAGCTGCACTCATCCAGGCAAGTGGAGAGTATTCCATCACACTCCTGACTTGTGCCTTGTAGATGGTGGAAAGGCTTTCGTATTGGACAATAATCCAAAGAACCAGCGTTCAAATCCCACCGTGGCAGTTTGAGAATGTGAATTCAGTTTTTGAAAAAAATCTCAAAATGAAAATCTAGTTGTCATAAAAATCCAGCTGGTTCACTAATGTCCTTTAGGGAAGGAAACCTGGCCTCCTCACCCGGTCTGGGCCTATATGTGACTCCAGACCCACACCAATGTGGTTGACTCTTAACTGCCCTCTGAAGTAACCTAGACATTCAGTAAATTGTCTCAAACTTATTCAGGGCAACCAGGGATGCGAAGGAAATGCTGGTTTTGCCAGAGAAACCCACATCCTGAGAATACATTTTTTTTTAAAACATCCGTTACCAATTACTCAAAGGTAGTAGTCTCTGGATTACTCCCGGTGCCACGTGCTAGTGAGTATAGAAATAGGAGGATAGCGCAGATGAATGCGTGGCTGGAGAGATGGTGCAGGAGGGAGGGCTTCAGATTCCTGGGACTTTGAGGCCAGTTCTGGGGGAGGTGGGACCTGTACAGGCCGGACGGGTTGCACCTCAAGAGGGCCGGAACCAATATCCTCATGGGGAGGTTTGCTAGTGCGGTTGAGGAGGGTTTAAACTAATTTGGCAGGGGGATGGGCACCAGGATGTAACATTAGAAAGGGGAAATAAAGTGCTCAACTGATTGGGAGAGGCAGATAGCACTCGAGTAAGAAATAGGACGGTATTAGGTGGGGTCAGACTAAGAGAGAATACAAGAAGGTCTAAGATAGGTTTACAGTGCATGTGTGTGAATGCACGAAGTGTGGTAAATAAGGTTGGCGAGCTGCAGGCATCAAATAGCCACATGGGAATATGATGTTGTGGCAATAACTGAGACCTGGCTCAAAAAAGGGCAGGATTGAGTATTAAATATTCCTGGATATAAGGTGTTCAGGAAAGATAGGGAAGGGAAGATAGGAGGTGGTGTGGCAGTAATGGTCAAGGAGAATGTTACAATGCTGGAGAGGGAGGATGTCCTGGAGGGGTCAAGGACAGAATCTATATGGCTAGAGTTAAGAAATAATAGAGGTGCCATTACACTACTAGATGTATTCTATAGACCACCAAATAGTGGGAAGGATATAGAGGAGCAAATTTGCAGAGAAATTACAGAGAGGTGCAAGAACTATAGAATAGTAATAATGGGGGACTTCAACTATCCTAATATAGACTGGGATCGTAATAGTGTAAAGGGCAGAGAAGGGGAAGAATTTCTGAAGTGTGTTCAGGATAACTTTCTTGATCAGTATGTTTCCGGCCCAATGAGGAACAAGGCATTGCTGGATCTGGTTCTGGGGAATGAGGTGGGTCAAGTGGAGCAAGTGTCAGTAGGTGAACATTTAGGGAACAGTGATCATAGTATCATAAGGTTTAGATTAGCTATGGAAAAGGTCAGGGAGCAATCTAGAGTAAAAATGTTTAACTGGGGGAAGACCAATTTCAGTGGGATGAGAATGGATCTGGCCCGGGTAAATTGGAATCAAAGATTGGCAGGCAAAACTGTAATGGAACGATGGGCTGCCTTTAAAGAGGAAATAGTTCAAGTACAGTTGAGGTACATTCCTACTAGGGGGAAAGGCAGGGCAACTAAAGGCAGGGCTCCCTGGATGACGAAAGAGATAGAGAATATGATGAAGCAGAAAAAGAGTGCGTATGACAGATGTTAGGTTGCAAATACATTTGAGAATCAGGCTAAATATAGAAAGATCAGAGTAGAAGTGTAAAAGAAAATAAGAGGGGCAAAGGGAGGGTATGAGAATAGAATGGCAGCCAACATAAAAGGGAATCCAAAGGTCTTCTATAGGCATATAAATAGTAAAAGGGTAGTAAGAGGGGGGGTGGGGCCGATTAGGGACCAAAAAGGAGACCTATGCACGGAGGCAGAGGGTATGGCTGGGGTACTAAACAAGTACTTTGCATCTGTCTTCAAGGAAGAGGATGCTGCCATAGACATAGTAAAGGAGGAGGTAGTGGAGATACTTGATAGGATAAAAATTGATAAAGACGAGGTATTAGAAAGGCTGGCTGTACTTATAGTAGATAAGTCACCAGGAGCGGATGGAATGCATCCTAGGATGCTGAGGGAATTGAGGGAGGAAATTGCAGAGGTACTGACCATAATATTCCAATCCTCCATAGATACGGGGGTGGTGCCTGAGGACTGGAGAATTGCAAATGTTACACCATTGTTCAAAAAAGGGTGTAAGGATAAACCCAGCAACTACAGGCCAGTCAGTTTGACCTCGGTAGTGGGGAAGCTTTTAGAAACAGTAATCAGGGATAAAATTAACAGTCACTTGGACAAGTGTGGATTAATTAAGGAAAGCCAACACGGATTTGTTTAAGGCAAATCGTGTTTAACTAACTTGATTGAGTTTTTGATGAGGTAACAGAGAGGGTTGATGTGGTGCACATGGATTTCCAAAAGGCATTTGATGAAGTGCCACAGAATAGGTTTGCCAGCAAAGTTGAAGCCCATGGAATAAAAGGGACAGTGGCAGCATGGATACGGAATTGGCTAAGTGATAGGAAACAGAGAGTAGTGGTGAACAGTTGTTTTTCGGACTGGAGGAAGGTACACAGAGGGTGTTCCCCAGGGGTTGGTTCTAGGACCACTGCTTTTCTTGATATATATTGATGACTTGGACGTGGGTGTACAGGGTACAATTTCAAAATCTGCAAATGACACAAAACTTGGAAGTATAGTGAACAGTGAGGAGGAGAGTGAAAGACTTCAGGAAGACATAGACAGGCTGGTGAAATGGGCGGACACGTGGCAGATGAAATTTAAGTGTGAAGTGATATATTTTGGTAGAAAGAATGATGAGAGGAAATATAAACTAAATGGTACAATCCTGAAGGAGGTGCATGAACAGAGACCTGGGGGTATGTGCGCACAAATCGTTGAAGGTGGCAGGGCAGGTTGAGATAGTGGTTAAAAAAGCTTACGGGATCCTGGGCTTCATGAATAGAGGCATAGAGTACAAAAGTGTGGAAATTATGATGAACCTTTATAAAACACTGATTCGTCCTCAACTGGAATACTGTGTCCAATTCTGGGCACCACACTTTAGGAAGGATGTGAAGGCCTTAGAGAGGGTGCAGAAAAGATTTACGAGAATGGTTCCAGGAATGAGGGACTTCAGTTATGTGGATAGATTGGAGAAGCTGGGGTTGTTCTCCTTGGAGCGGAGAAGGTTGAGAGGAGATTTGATAGAGGTATTCAAAATCATGAGGGGTCTGGACAGAGTAGATAGAGTGAAACTGTTCCCATTGGCAGAAGAGTCAAGAACCAGAGGACACAGATTTAAGGTGATTGGCAAAAGAACCAAAGGCGACGTAAGATAAAACTTTTTTACGCAGCGAGTGGTTAGGATCTGGAATGCACTGCCTGAAAGGGTGGTGGAGGCAGATTCAATCACAGCTTTCAAAAGGGAGTTGGATAAGTATCTGAAGGAAAGAAATTTGCAGGGCTACGGCGAAAGGGCGGGGGAGTGGGACTAGCTGAAGTGCTCTTGCAGAGAGCCGGCACGGGCTCGACGGGCCGAATGGCCTCCTTCCGTGCTGTAACCATTCTATGATTCTACTCTGGGGGGGACGGGAATCACACCCCAGACACTATCCAATGTATCACACGATGTATCAGACTATTTCCCACATTACGTATGCAAGTTCCAATTGTTTTGTGCTGGAAATATATCTGAACGATGTGCCCAGCAGGTTACTGTGCCCTGTTGTCAATAATTAGCCAATATTGTTGCGAGAAGCAGAGCGATGTGAAGCGTGCTCCGTGTCCTGCTCATTGTTACTCAGTCATGGGTGCACTGAAAGTCTTCTCTTTATTTCTTTCGCTCCAGCCTGCTCGTGCCACCCAGTTGGCTCTGCCACCTTGCCCTTATGGCCCAACACCCCCTGCGACCCCGACACTGGTGACTGTTTGTGTAAGCCTGGCGTGGCTGGGCCCCGCTGTGACAGGTGTATGCTGGGATACTGGGGTCTCGGAGAGTATGGCTGCCGACCATGTGACTGCGCGGGAAGCTGCGACCCGTATACCGGCGACTGCACCAGCAGGTGGGTACACGGTCAGCCCCGGGAGGGCACAAGGCAGCTTGGCTCAACGGAAAGAAAAAAGGATGCACCAGTTTAGAAGGTTTAATTGTCGAGCATTTGCGTAACTGTGATATGGGTGCATCGGCAAGTGGAATTGAATTCAATCATTCCGGGAATCGGTGGGCTGACACCAGGAAAAAATTACCATCAAAGATGGCGGATTGTCGTAAAAAGCCAACTGGTTCACTGATGTCCTTCAGCGAAGGGAGCCTGCCGTCCTTACCCGGTCTGGCCTACATGTGGCCCCAGTCCCACACTATGTGGTTAACTCTTAATGCCCTCTGAAGCGACCCTGCTTACCGTACAGTGCATGCTGCTGTCTGGATCACAGGAACAGACGAGCAGGAGGAGGCCGTTCAGCCCCTCGAGCCTGTTCCACCATTCAATTAAATCATGGTTGATCTGTACCTCAATTCCATTTAGCCGCCTTTGTTCCATATCCCTTGATACTCTTCCCTAACAAAAATCTATCGATCTCAGTCTTGAAAATTTCAATTGATGCCCCCAACATTCACAGCCTTTTGCGGTGAGAATTCCAGATTTCCACTTCCCTTTGTGTGAAAAAATACTTCCTGACATCACCCCTGAATGGCCTAGCTCTAATTTTATGCCCCTTGTTCTTGACTCCCCCCACCAGAGGAAATAGTTTCTCTCGATCTACCCTGTGGAATCCCTTTATCATCTTAAACACCTTGCTTAGATCACCCTCAGTCTTCTAAACTCAAGGGAATACAAGCCTAGTCTATGCAACCTGTCCTCATAATTTAACCCTTTTATCCCCGGTATCATTCCAGAAATCTGCGCTGCACCTCCTGCAAGGCCAATATATCCTTCCTGAGATGCAGTGCCCAGAACTGACTGCAGTGCTCCCGATGGGGTCTAACCAAGGCACCATACAACTGCAATATCCCTTCATCCCCTTTGTATTCCAGCCCCCTCAAGATAAAGGCCACCTTTCCATTAGCTTTTTTGTACCTGTGCGCTAGTTTCCTGGGGGGGCGGGGGCGGGGGCGGGGCGGAGGTTAACACCCCAAATTCACATCCTGTAGACTCTGAGTGGCTTAGCAAGCCATTCAGTTGTACCAAACCTCAGGGCAACCAGGGATGGTCAATTAATGCCGGCCTTGCCAGCGAAGCCCACACCCCAAGAACAAATAAAAAAACTCTAGATGTAAATTCAACAGGTCAATGACTCCTTTAGGGTAGCAGAGAAATGTAATACACACACATAATTAAAGGATCTACTGCCTTGCATGGTCTACAGGATGTGCATGTGGACTCCTTCCCCCTTAAAGTAACTATTATAGAGGCACTGCATGGGACCCGAGAGGGGAGATGGGGAGATGCTGCCCTCCCCCCCGCCTCACAGTAGTACGGACGTGTGGACTCAAACAGAGTCACCTTGAGAGGTGCCACGTGGGGTCCAGACACCCACCCCCACCTTCCATACAGGGGAGAGATTCCGTCCCCCCCCACACCCCCAAACTGTGCACCAAGCAAGAGCAGAAAGTGGGGGGGAAATAGCTTCAAATACAAATTGTAAAGTGTGCTAATTAAGATGCCCTGGCGAGCAGGAGACGGGTTGACGTCCAGCCGGGTACTCGTGTCTAATGGGAGTGGAGTGGACCCTCCCCATGGTGTCTAGCCAGTTCTCCTGGTAGGGGGTTGGGAGTCAGACTGACGACCTGTCCACGTACTGAGGGACTTTGTTACGGAAACACCCCAGAAGGAGAACGGCTGGATCTGGAGTGGAAGAAACGAGCTGCCATCATGGGCCACAAGTCATTGAAGAGAAGGCCAATTAAGAGAAAAAATATTTGAATGTCCTTCACCCTATTGACGTGTCTTCATTGAATCTGACAGCCCTGCAGATATAGGCTGGTACCACGGGTCTGCAGACACGGCACAAAACCAGGGCCTTTCCTCCGCACTCACTGCAAGAGAACCCACCTGGAACTGGGAGGACGAGCAAGGTTTCTCCGCTCTTCGGCATTCAGGTGAGAAATCTCATTCCTCAAATCCGCATCAAAATCCATGCCAAAGATTCCCGTTTCCCGGTTCATTATTATTGACTCAAATGTAGGTTTGTGCTACTTGTGATCTTGACGTTGAGCCATAAAGTAAACCGGGCGAGAGTGAGTCGGCCCGTTTGACATCTCTCCGTTGACTTTAATGGGGAGCAATGTAAACCTGGCTGCCGATTCACTATCGGCCGTTTTACACCATCGCACAAAGTCAAGATCTGCCCCAAAGAGTCTAGACTTCTCCTGTAGCTACAAATACCGTAATCAGCTCAAAAATTACTCCTCTTAAAAGGAATGTGTCTTCACAGCAACAAATAACTTTTCTAAACATGGAGATAGTGCCTGATTAATAGACTGGAATCTTTGGGGGAAAAATTCAGCTGCTTGCGCCTCCCGTTAGCGCCTTAAGAGGGCGCTAATGGGGCGTAAAGCAGCTAACGCCCGGGCGCAGCGCCGCCCACGCCTCCCGAAAAATTTAGTGGGAGGTTAGCGGCGGCGTCAGCCGGTAGCGCCCTGTGGCGCTGCGCCGCCGGCGATGACGTCATCGCCGTGCGCAGCACCCCGCTCGCGCCCCGGCCGTGATCTTCAGTCGCGCCCCCTGATTTACCGCCAGACGCTATGTCCGACGGGTTCAGGGAGGCGTACGTGCGGCCGGGGCGGCGATATTTAAAGGGGAGGTGGCAGGCGGCCATTTTTGTTGCTGGCCGCCTGCCAGCACCTGCCCCCGTTGCTGTCCCCGGCCCCCGTGAAGCCCCCCCACCGTGAAGTGCCGGCTGCGCTCCAAGAGCCCGGCACTTCTCTTGAGTGCCGGGCTCTTTTGCCGGCACTCCCGATCCCTGGGGGCCCAGCTGGGCCCCGGTTCGCGCTGCGCAGGGTCCCTCCCCTTTAAGAAGGGGAGGAAGGCCTGCAATACCGCGGCGCGACGTGCCGCAGCGCGTGGCGCTGCGGCACGTAGCGCCAGGATATTCACTCGCAGCGCCCCAAGAGGGATGCGGGGTGCTTCCAGTGGCGCATAGACTCTTACAGCACACGAGGCCATTCGGCCCATCGTGTCTGTGCCGGCTCTTTGGTAGAGCTGTCCAATTAGTCCCACTCCCCCGCTCTTTCCCCATAGCCCTGCAATTTTTTCCATTTCAAGTATTTATTCAATTCCCTTTTGAAAGTTATTATTGAATCTGTTTCCTCCACCCTTTCAGGCAGCGCGTTCCAGATCACAACAACTTGCTACGTAAAAAAACTCTCATCTCCCCTCTGGATCTTTTGTCAATTACCTTAAATCTGTGTCCTCTGGTTACCGACCCTCCTGCCACTGGAAACAGTTTCTCCTTATTTAGTCAATCAAAACCCCTCATAATTTTGAACACCTCTACTCAATCTCCCATAAACCTTCTCTGCTCTAAAGAGAACTAGTCACACTGTTTGTTGTGGTAACCTGTTTATTTAAGAGTAAAATTAAGGACGCGGTACTGACAGAATGATTGGTGAACTCGAGTCCCCTGACATAGACTTTGCTTTCATGATTGCTCGCAGTGAGTTCCTGATCTCGGCCTGGTTGCTGACGCTGGAAGGGGAAATTGGGAAAGGCACCACCAGTGGTGGAGGCTGGGAATCAGGGCGGGTTCACAGCCTCTCCATTCAGGGAGTGTGTGTGTGGCGCAAAAATAATAAACAACAGCATCAAATAACTTACAACAGACACATACGAAAAAACGGACGGGAAAAGGTCGGCTGGTCCATCGAGCCTGTCCCAAACGGTCACAACGTGACTAAGTATCGTGACTCCCAGTGTTCCCCCCCCACCACCAGCCATGTCATCCCCTGGGAGAGGCTAAGAACCAGATTAAAAACCCTGAGGCGATCAAAACGTGTTCCAGGAGGTCACAGAGAGGTACAAACCCAACGTCCCGCCCACCGTCAGCACGCCGTGATATCAGCCACAGCGAGGAGCTCATCCAGCTCCTTCTTCAACCATTGCGGCCAGTCCACACTCGCCACACGAGCCGGTAACTTGTTCCAAGCGTAAATAACCCTCGGCGCACAGAAAGACCTCCAAAAACATCAAATCTAGTTCTGTGCTTGCGTAGTTTATACGCAGCATGGCCCCTTGCTTTCCCTACACTATCTAGTTCAGATAGACACAGCCGAGAAATGGTTAGTTGTGCACAGACTGGGTGCCAGTGGCAGTGATCTGGGTGTTGGAGAACTCCAATAACTTGGCGCCTGCCCGTATCTCAGTTCTAATCGCTGGCCGATTGGGCACAAACGTGAACACCTCGCAAGGACCAGGCGTCCAGCTTTGATAAAATCAACACCGGCTTCAGCCCCCCCCCCCTAGTTGGGGGTAATTGTAACCTAATCCGCCTGGCATGAAACTGACGGGATCGGGTCAGACTCCCATTTTACACCCGGTCTGATTTTACTCTCCATTGAAGTCATCGGAGGTTAAAATGGGGCCGGGGTGTAAAAGAGGCAGGAGATGCGATCCTGTCAGTTTCACACCGAGCGGGTTAAAATTACCCCAAATTGTGTCAAAAGGATGTTGATTGTAATTCAAAATGACCAGAAAGTATTCTTGGGAGTAAAGTGAAGTTGTTTTGAAAGGTAACATTTATGTCAGTAATATTTTTTCCCAGATTTGTTTAGTCTCCATCGAGACTTGCTCAGACACACAGATCATCTGACGCTTTCCCCTCTGAACTCATATTTTAACTGTTCCTTTCAGGGAAGTGTGAGTGCAGAAACCAGGTCTTAAGAAATCCCAAAGTATTCTGCAACATGAAGTATACGTTTGGTGAGTTGTGCTCTGCTGGGAGACGGTTGTGTTATTATATTGCAGCTCAAGGACAGAAGACTAAACCCGGTTCCACCAGGATTGCACCCCATTTTCCAGCGTGGGGAGGGGGATGTTTGAGAGCTCTGGGCAGATCTTCTGCCCCCCTCCATCCATGTCAAAGGGGCATGTCTGGGAGGTTCCCCCCCCCCGCCCCCCCACTCCAGTACGCCCTTACGAAGCCTCAGCAGAGCTCTCACCAGCTGAGCACGGGCATGAGTTCCACTGAGGCCCTTTGAAAGGCCCCAACCTTTAGAAAGGAGAGGGAACCAATCCCACACCGGGTGGATTACTTCTCTGAGATACCAGCTCCCTTCCAAGCTGACGACTACTGGGAGTCCTTCAGCCTGGGGCAAGGCTTTGAGGACCTCGGGCTGGCAGTTCTCAACATTTCATTGCACGTTTGCTGGGAAAAAGCTTCTTTGACCAGAACATTACAGAATTATTTCTTGAAATGTAATTCAAAGGAACAGATAACATCTGTTTTATGTTCCTGGAGGAACTCAGTGAGACTAAAACATTTCCTGACTCAGATTTTCTCATCATTTCCAATTAATGAAACACCAAGAGTGTTTTGATAAGCACATCATGACAGAATTTGACAAATCCTTGAGTTCTGTGTTTAGAAATATTTCTGTAGACACTTGAATAATTTTTAGTAGTCTTGCCCTGAGTGCCTGCTTTGTCCTCACAAATTTAACATTGTACATTGTTCCTTAGAGATAGATGGTGATTCATTAAAGTCGTTGCTGTAGAACGTATAATCCAGGAGGAAATAGCAACAAGTGTCAGCTGTGGCTCAGTGTGTAGCACTCTCGCCTCTGAGTCAGAACATCCCACTCCAGAGACTTGAGCACAAAATCCAGGCTGACACTCCCAGTGCAGGACTGAGGGAGTGCTGAGATGTCGTAGGTGCCATCTTTTGGGTGAGATGTTAAGCTGAGGCCCCGTCTGCCCTCTCAGTTGGATGTAAAAGATCCCACAGCACTATTCAAAGAGCAGGGGAATTCACCTGGTACCCCAGTCAATATTTATTCTAGGTTATCTGTTTTGATTGATTGTGGGACCTTGCTGTGTACAAATTGGCTGTCACAGTTGCCTACATTATCACAATGACTACACTTCAAAAGCACTTCATTGGCTGCGAAGCACTTTGGGACGTCCTGAGGTGATAGGCGCTATATAAATGCAAATCTTTTCTTTCTTATATAACGTGCATGGCAAGTCTATTAATATGCTCACCCTCCTTGCCTTTCTCACTCATAAATAACATGAATTACGTAGAGAATAATGGCCCAGAAATTAGGCTCCCTGGCTTCCCGCGGGTGCAATGATCGCGCGCACACCTACCTACCGCGCCTGCCGTTGACCTCTGGGCCCACGGGGACTTCAGCTCCTGGGCCTCCTGCAGCTGCCGGCGCGCAGTGCTTGCATATCCCAGGGGCGTAGTTAGTGCGATGCGTCCCCTGGGATCACGTGGGCCATGGAGAGCCAATGGCAGCAGACCATCTTTCATTCATAGATTTGACAGGAAGACCTGTCAAATCTATGAATTGAAATCGGCCCCAAAACAACACCTAAACTTCAAATAAATTTTTTAAAAAACCATCGCATTTTTAAAATAACTATAAGTTAAATAAATTAACTACTTTAAACAAAAATTTAAATTTTGACAAAATTAAAATACTTTTTAACAGTGCTAAAAATAAACTTACCTTTCTTTAAAGTATCTAAAAAAGATAAACCTGTTGAAAAAATGTTTAAATTGTAATTAATTAACCACTTACCTTGTTAAAAACAGGCCTTGCGCCTCCTTTTTAAAAGTGCAGCTTCTTCCATACTTACCCTCCCGTAGAAACCTGAAAAAAAACCCGAAGTTCGCTGCGTGCGCGCTGCCTCTCCCGCGCACGCGTTCGACTTCTGAACCCCTTCCTTCAGGGGAACGGAAGTTCCGGTTTCCCGCGCATGCGCAGTGCATGCAGGAAACCGGCACTTCAGGTGGCCTTACGGGTGAGTACACAGCGCGTACTCACCCGACAACAGCCGAATTTCTGGCCCAATGTTTACGCAGGAGTAATTAGGAAGAGGAATATAATCGAATGGCTTCATAAATCAATCTCCAAACCTTGTGCTGAGGTGACTGTCCTGAAATTACACCTGTGTACTCACTTCACAAGTAATATAGATACTTTGCAGAACTTGTTATACTAAAGCACTCCAGATACTGTCTTGTCCGTGTACTGGTGAGTGTAATTCGGTTGAATGATTGTCGATTAATTCTCTTTCATTGGCACAGTCCTGAAAGTAAAGATTCTCTCAGCTCATGACAAAGGGTCACATGCAGAGGTCAACGTGAAGGTCAAGAAGGTGTTGAAACTGACTAAGTTAAAGGTTCACCGGGGAAAGCGAGTGCTGTACCCAGAGTCCTGGACTAACAGAGGCTGCACGTGCCCGGTTCTAAATCCTGGTAAGAGGCATGTTAACAACAGAACGCGCAGCACAAGCATATCACCGTCCTGCTGAATATTCATTGCCCAAGACACACCAAATGAAACCATTCACCCATTGATGCTGCACTGGCAGCAAAGGCTAAACCATCCATTCAGGGCAGGCTGGGCTGCCACTTTAATCACCCATCCCTTTTGGAATCAGTAATGAGTGGGAATAAAGGAATGTCTTCTCACTGCAGCAGCAACCATTAGCGTTATTCTCTTAATGGCGAGAGACGAGGAGCTGCGGAGGAGCAGAGAGATTTGGGCGAGCATGTACACACGTCACTGAAGGCTAGTGCACGGGTGAAAAAAATAATCAGAAAGGTGAATGAAATGGTGGACTTCATCTCGAGGGGGCTGGAATACAAAGGGCTGGAAGTTATGTTACAGCTGTACAGAGCTTAGACCCCATCTGGAGAACTGCCTTCAGTTTTTGGCACCGACCTCAGGAAGGATATATTGGGCTTGGAGGGGGTGCGGTGCAGATTCACCAGAATGATGCCAGGGTTTAAAGGGTTCAATTATGAGGACAGGTTGCATAAATTTGGCTTGTATTCCCTTGAGTTTAGAAGATTGAGGAGTGGTCTAATCAAAGTACTTAAATGATAAAGGGATTCGATAGGCTAGATAAAGAGAAATAATTTCCTCTGGATGGGGGAATCCAGAACAGTCTTAAAATGTGAGAGAAGCCATTTAGGAGTGAAATCAGGAAGTACCTTTTCACACTAAGGGTAGTGGAAATCTGGAACTCTCTCCTCAAAAGGCTGTGGATACTAGGGGTTAATGGGAACTTTCGACACTGAGATTGATAGATTTTTGTTAGGTAATGTTATCAAGGGATATGGAGCAAAGGTGGGTAAATGGAGTTAAGGTACAGATCAGCCATGATCCAATTGAATATCGGAACAGGCTCGAGGGGCTGAATGACCTCCTCCTGTTCCTAATGTTTCTTTGTCTTCAGGTGAAGTTGGGTTAGAAGGTGAGGGATAATTGGACCAGGGTGAGCAGATGTAATTCAACCCTCATTTTAGTCATACATTTTGACCTTAGTTTCATATTTCCTATATCCACATTTCTAATGGGAACTGCCTATGTAAACTTGTCACATTATTACACCCTCCCGCCAGTGGTGGCACTGCAGGAGGTTTTAATTACAACATGACACGGTTACATAGGAAGTTTCCATATAAATGTGAACATAAGATTTATAATGGCAAAAGCTGGCAGAAAATTTGCACAGACATACGACTTTTAATATATTTTAGCTCTGTCGAATAGCTGGGTTTGCAGCACTTTTAAATGACCATTAAACTGATCTTATTTGTGCATTAATCTTCTGGTTGTTTTCCTGTTCCTTGGAACGAAGTTGTAGTGTCGAACTAAGGCCGAGCATGTTCCAATAAGAAGAGCCCGTCAGTTATCCCTGCAGTCCACAGGGGTTAAGGAAATTAAACAGTGCTTTGCCACAGTGACTTTCTGCTCAGGGTGGACCTTGTGCTAACATATTCGGGATATTCTTAAAGAGATTCCATTTAGACCAAGGACAAAGGATTTCAAAGCTTTAATGTTGCATTAATTACTGCCCTTTGCGATGTCAGCATGTCAGCACCCGGCTTCAGACAGACAAATGAGTTTTGTATGTGATGATTCATTAGTCTCTATTTGCCTTGAGCTATCTACGTCGCTAATTGGAAGCTGCCTAACACACTGACAATCACAGATGGCTTGAGAAGCTAGGGACTAGTGTAGTGCCAGGACCAAAATACAAACCCTTCCTTCCAGCCCCGACCTCCCGAACTCATTGGGTGTGACGACACCATATAAAACCTTGGGGGCAAAACATCCCAATTTCAAGGACGTCTGACTCCATGTTGAGTTGGCCGATTCTTCAGGCATCCCTGGCGGCGACTCAGAAAGGCATTAGGCCCCGTGCATATGTTAATGAGGGGCCTAACACCTATTTTGGGGCCTCGCTGCCAAACTGGGCTGCCCCGAGGCATCGGGCCTGCTCCGCGCCGGTTTTCCTGTTGTGGATGCGGCCTAGCAAGTGGCCGCCGCTGAAAATGTACATTTTTTTAAATGTGTCCAGTTTGATGTGGAGTCAGGAGGAGTGGGAGTGCTCGTCCTCTCTACACAGCACTCCTGAGGGCCGCTGTCGACCCGCGATTGGCCCCCACTCGTCCTTCCCCACCTCTGGGACTTACCTGAGGGCCACTGCCAGCAAGGCAGGCAGCCAGGCATTGATCTCTTGGAAATGAGCCAGCAGCCTCTGGACTGGAGGCATGACCGGTGCCAGCAGTTTGCCCAAAGTATTCACCTGAGGCCTGAGGCCCAATTTAGGGCAAGCCTTGGGCCTCCCAGTTCAGGCGGGCAGTTGGTTATGCACCCAAAAACGGACCATAACCGATTATCTACCCCTTGAACTCTTTATTTTAGTTTGTGACTTCGAGCTGGCACTGAGCTGAGCTTTCATTGAACCTGACGGCTCGAGTGAGGAACTGCACTTAGATCGGGTTAGATTCAGTTCAAGCTCCTAGATGAAATTGGACTGGCCCAAACTCAACTGAACTGTGCCAAGCCATCACTGCTGAGATACCGCACTGTGCTGTAAGACATAGAAACAATTGAAGGAAGTTGATGTAATTTCTTCATTCATCGTGCATCTGGCAGCATCAATCCTTTGCCCTGTGCTGATACGATGTATTGACCCGTGTCTTTCACTCTCCGCAGGTATGGAGTACCTCGTAGCAGGGCACGAGGACGTTCACACTGGCCGGCTGATAGTCAACATGAAGAGCTTCGTACAGGCCTGGAAGCCAGATCTGGGCCGGAGAATGGCGCACATCTTGAGAGCAGAGTGCTAGTAGTGCCCAGCGTTTTACGCCAGGATGCTGTTTCCCGATGTGTCGAGCAGGTCTCCGTCCGAAGGGAAAGTGTCAGCCGAGGATTGTTACATTCAAAGCTCTGAAACAGAATGGTTGCACATTGAGCTGATTGCGAACCAGAGTTGGCCGTGAATTCTTTTCTTTCTAAAAGGAAACTCTTGCTTTTTTATATGTAATAACGCACTTTATTAGCTGAGGGGGTCACGGTGAGGGAGAGATTATTAGATAGGAGACTTGAAAGGTAAATGAGAGAAGGGTGACAGGAGATCTAATCGCGTTAATCCAGCTGTGTCCCCCTCCTCCACCTGTAGCGTTGACATGGACTTTGGCTCAGAAGGACTCAGAGGGACTTTGCTTTGAGAGAGCTTTGTGTGCTTCCAGACAACGGAACAAAGTCAACTGGAACCTTTTGATCCGATAACTGACTCTTGGCTTCTTTCGTGCTGATATCAAGGACTGAACCCTCTGACCAAGGATGAATGAAGCTGGTCGCTTCAGGTTGTTAAATACAACGCGACGCTTTTCTGACTCCTACCCGTGAGAGACAGTTGCCTCTTGTGGCCAGAAAATGTCCTTAAACAGAATGTGTCGTGTGTCATGGTTCTGATTTTGAGTCTCCATATACCACTGGACTCAGTGTTGAATATTAAAGGTTTTCTGCAAATGAATGATAGTTTTATGTAGACGTACACCTTATGCACTGGACTTAAAAGGGAAAATTGCAGTGTTACATGATGATATGATGCATAGACTTTGAACGATAATGTATAGATATGTGTATGCACTTAGCAGTCCTATGGATTTGCAAAAATTGCCATTTTGCCATTTATTTTTTACTTCTTAATTTACACAATAAAATTGGCAGAAATGTACAGTCACTGTATCCATTCTCCTTTACTCCGTAGTCTTTAAGAAAGAAAAGAAAGACTTGCATTTATCGAACGATAGGCCCGAATTTCCACTCTTGCACCGGGCACATCCTGGGCATAGCAGCCAGTGGGAGAGTGTAGGAAATGAGGCAGATTCCGCCCATTGGAAAAGAGGCCAGACTTTCTGGTGGAGGTAGATCTACCACCAGCTCCCCTGCTCCCAACGTGAAGGGCCGTGGCTCAGGAAATCCCCAGGCTTCCCATGAACTGATAGGCCCAACAGAAACCTGCCGAGAGGGTGGTGGGGCAAATAGCGACCTCAGATCACTGGAGGGAGCAGGAGGCCGATCCTGGAGGGGATTGATCGCCTTGCTGAGAGGGCGCGCTAGATCCTTTGAGGAGCTCCAGAGTTGGGGGGCCTCTCCGATCCAGTGAGGCCCCTTCCCGGGCTGGGCCTGCTGCATCGCAGTGGCCTCGGGGTCACGCCAACATTCCACCGGGAGTCACCCCGACATTCCAGTCCTCCGTCGGAAGGGGCGACACAGAGGTGCGATGCGCTTGCCCCAAACATGCTAATGACCCCCGGCCTCCGCGATCTGGGACTGGGCCGGAGCCCTCACGTCGGACGTAGTGGGTTCTGCTTCATTCTGCTTGTGATGGGGGAGCGGGACGGTTGGGATTTCGGCCCCAGTGTTTTTAACGTGACAAATGATAAGGAAAAGAACCCAAGATCTGAGTAAAACACCTCAAATATACCCTGCAGTTAGACAAAGTATTCAAACATTTACGCTGTTTAAGAGTAGAAGGAAAGGCTAGGTGTTTTGTTGCTTCAGTCTGTTCCTTCATCAAGATTAAAAAGAAAGAACTTACATTTCTACAGCGCCTTTCATGACCTCAGGACACCTCAAAGTGCTTTACAGCCAATGAAGTACTTTTGAAGTGCAGTCACTGTTTTAATGTGGGAAACACGGCAGCCAATTTGCGCACAGCAAGCTCCCACAAACAGCAATGTGATAATGACCAGAGAATCTGTTTTTGTTATGTTGATTGAGGGATAAATATTGGCCTGGACACCGGGGAGAACTCCCCTGCTCTTCAAAATAGCGCCATGGGATCTATTACGTCCACCTGAGAGAGCAGACGGGATCTCACTTTAACGTCTCACCCAAAAGACAGCACCGCTGACAGTGCAGCACTCCTTCAGTACAGGAGTGTCAGCCTAGATTTTTGTGTTCGAGTCTCTGGAGTGGGACTTGAACCCACGACCTTTGTGACTCAGAGGCGAGAAGTTCTACCAACTGAGCCACAGCTGACACTAGAGTGGATGAACATTGTCCATTCAGCTACTGAAACACAGTTGAACCTTATTGGCATTTCCAGAATTTCTTCGCACCTCACACTGTAAACGTACATGTTTTCTAAATTGGTGAATGTACAAGGCCATCAATAATACTTCATGATACACGAGAACAATATCCACAGAGAATGCTGGGAACACTCAGCAGGTCAGGCAGCCTCTGTGGAGAGAGAAACCGAGTTAACGTTTCAGCTCGATGACCCTTCCTCAGAACGTTCTGCAGAAACCTGAATCGTTAACTCTGTTTCTCTCTCCACAGATGCTGCCTGACCTGCTGAGTGTTTCCAGCATTTTCTGTTTTTATTTCAGATTTCCAGCATCCGCAGTATTTTGCTTTTGAGAAAAATATCCTGACGTTTTAATCAAATAAAGTGAAGATGAGCGGCCTTGGCAAGTATCTTCTGTGGTGCCAAGTCTTATCAGAATTAGAAAAGTTCCTCATCAAAAGTATTACTTTATGCGTCCAATGAAAATCGAGGCCAAAGAGACGCACCAAGTGTCAGCCGTGGCTCAGTGGGTAGCACTCTCGCCTCTGAGTCAGAAGGTCGTGGGTTCAGTTCCCACTCCAGTGACTTGAGCCTATAATCCAGACTGGCAGTACTAAGGGAATGCTGTACTATCGGAGGTGCCGTCTTTCGGATGAGATGTTAAGCCCTCTGAGATGGACATAAAAGATCCCAGGGCACTATTTCGAAGAAGAGCAGGGGTGTTCTCCCTGGTGTCCTGGCTAATATTTATCCCTCAATCAACATCACTAAAAACAGAGTAACTGCTCATTAATCTCATTGGTGTTTGTGGGATCTTGCTGTGTGAAAATTGGCTGCCACGTTTCCTACATTACAACAGTGACTACACTTTAAAAAGTACTTCATTGACTGTGGAAAGCTAATGGTGACCATTTGCGGTGATTCCCTGGGCGTTCTAGCAGATTCCCGCTGAAACGGTGGGAGCAGGCCCGCAGAAATGTGCGGCATCTCATGGCCGAACAGCCTACTCTCTGATGTGAGACAGGCTGGCGGGTCTCATCGCATTACTTAGTTACTTGCTCCTGCTGGGATTATCAGAGAAAGGTGTGCTCGTGCTTCTGCTACTTTCTTGTGCTTTTATTTTGAAAGCCTGTGGGCAAGGCAAATACTCCACTCTCTCTGGTCACGGTAGATACCAATGACATATTTAAACCTCTGGCTGTTTACTGCTCGCTGGAAGGGGCTTCTGGTATCTTTGTGTGGGGAAATACCCCGGTGGCTTGTGTTCCTTTGAGTTTAGCAGTTTCTGAGGTGATCTGATCGAGGTGTTTAAAATTGTTTAAGGGTTCGATAGGGTAGAAAGAGAGAAACTATTTCCTCTGATGGGGGGAGTCCAGAACAAGGGGGCATAACCTTAAAATTAGAGCCAGGCTGTTCAGGGGTGATGTCAGGAAGCACTTCTTCACACAAAGGGTAGCGGAAATCTGGAACTCTCTCCTCCAAAAAGCTGTGGATGCTGGGACAATTCACTCAAGACTGAGATGGATAGATTTTTGTTGGGTAAGGGCATCGAGGGGTGTGGAGCAAATGGAATTGAGGTACAGATCAGCCATGATCTAATAGAATGGTGGCACAGGCTCGAGGGGCTGAATGGCCTCCTCCTGTTCCTATGTGGCTGGACTATAGTTTTAAAGGAAGGCCCACCTCTGCTTTTTATTGATTACTTGCAGACAGGCCTGCATCAGAACCAAGCTGGTTTATTTAGTTCTTCAATTGGCACTACAGGAAGGAGGTAATGGCTGTTTCATCCGAGGACAGTGTGCAAGAGAAGCCTTGGAAGGTCTCAAAGTCAGCAGCAAGGGTGGGAAAGGCTTCTTTCAGCATGCAAGATCTTGCAATGGCTGCTCACCGTCCGTTCAGTCAGAATGACCCCACGTCACTGCCATGGGACAGAATTCTGTGAGGGCTCCCAGCCAGGAACTTACATAAAAAGCTCATCAGGAGATTGTGTTTGAAGGACTATTAAGAATTTCAAAAAAGCTCGATCACTTTGGTTTCAGAAAACAATGAGGGTTAAGTACAGTCCCCACCACTCACACCATCCGTGCTTATGCTGGACAGCTGCCTATATCGGGCAAATGGCGCTAACCATTTACCATCACCGTCAGTGTCAGTTACAAACTCAGCGTTTATAACGGATTGAGCCACCGTCTATTTCGGGCAGTTCGAGTCTTTCAACAAATGAGGTCGGGGGCTTTAGTTTTGGATGCACTTTACTTTCAAATAAGACAGGGCTGAGCAGAACAATAACCTGACCTAATCTTCAATAAGTGTATGATTATTGGTGGTCATTGATCTGATGCTTTGGAACCTCATATCTTCTAGTAACATAACCACTGCACTACCATACCTGTCTTAACCCTCTGGTAATGATGGCGCTGCCCTCTAATCCTGGTAGACTCCACCACCTTGGTCTTTAGGTGAGCACACACTTCAACACAAAGAAAAAAAAGAAAGACTTGCATTTCTATCGCGCCTTTCACAAGCTCAGCACTTTACAGCCAATGAAGTACTTTTGAAGTGTAATCACTGTTGTAATGTAGCAAATGCAGCAACCAATTTGTGCACAGCAAACTCCCACAAACAGCAATGTGATAATGACCAGCTAATCTGTTTTTGTGATGTTGATTGAGGGATAAATATTGGCCCCAGTACACTGGGGAGATCATCTTCGAAATAGTGCCATGGGATCTTTTACACCCACCGGAGAGGGCAGACAGGGCCTCGGTTTAACGTCTCATCCGAAAGACGGCACCTCCAACAGTGCAGCACTCCCTCAGCACTGCACTGGAGTGTCAGCCTGGATTATGCGCTCAAATCTCTGGAGTGGGACTTGAACTCACAACCTTCTGACTCCGAGGCGAGGGTGCTGCCCACTGAGCCGCCCGCGGCTGTCACTACCAGAGCATGTTACTGGCTCCCACGAGTGTGCGAGGAGGAAGCACATTGACTCACGGTTACACTGTATACTTATTCAGAAAGAAGGGCACGAGACTTAATATCTTGAAGAGAGTTATCTGAACATCCAGCCAAGTCGGTGAAGGAGGGATCGATGTAACAACCTTCTTGCAGGACAGAAAAGGTGTCCTTGACTTTAATTTCTCGAATATGAAACTATGAAAATAATGAAAACTTTGAAAATACAGCTGCCGCAACAGATACAAATACTAAAAATAGATCGGTATTTGTTATGTTACAGGGTGTAATTCACTGTGAAACATTTAATATCTTGTAGCAAGATATAATTTCCTATTTTGTACTCGTCTTCCTATCAAAGGCGACAGAGAAAAAATGTATTTTAAAATAAATTGCAAATTTGAAACAAAAACTGTGTCTTTGTTATTGAGCTTGTCAGCAAGTTAAATATCTTGTGTATTAAACAGACCGAGGTGAGGTTCCAGAGATCTGGAATGATCACATAGAGAGTAGGAGATGCTGGATAAACAGCAGAGAAGCAAGGGTCCACTCGGAGATTTGGCCACTTGTGTATCAATTCGCGACAGCTGGATGACCCCAACCCTTGACCCTTGCAACTCCAGGGCGAAACATCTGCCGACTACCGTTTGCAGAATTCATGGAACCATAGAATCTTACAGCACGGATTGAGGCCATTCGACCCATTGTGCCTGTGCCGGCTGTTTGAACCTCTTCAATCAGGTTTCCGCCCCGCCACAACACTGAAACGGCCCTTATCAAAGTCACAAATGACATCTTATGTGATTGTTATCATGGTGAACTATCCCTCCTCGTCCTTCTCGACCTGTCTGCCACCTTTGACACGGTTGACCACATCACCCTCCTCCAACCCCTCTCCACCGTCGTCCAGTTTGGTGGGACTGCACTCGCCTGGTTCCATTCTCATCTATCTAATCGTAGGCAGAGAATCACCTGCAACGGCTTCTCTTCCTGCTCCCGCATCGTTACCTCTGGTGCCCCCCCAAGGATCTATCCTTGACCCCCTCCTATTTCTCATCTACATGCTGCCCCTCGATGACATCATCCGACAACACGGCGTCAGTTTCCACATGTACGCTGACGACACCCAGCTCAAGCTCACCACCACCTCTCCTGACTCCTGCACTGCCTCTGATTTGTCACGCTGCTTGTCCGATGCCCAGTATTGAATGAGCAGAAATTTCCTCCAATATTTGATAAAGTGCCACATACTAGACTTTTTAGCAAAATTAAAGCCCATGGGATTAAAGGGACAGTGGCAGCGCGGATAAAAAATTGGCTAAGGGGCAGAAAGCAGAGGGTGGTGGTGAAGGGTTGTTTTTCAGACTGGAGGGAAGTATACAGTGGTGTTCCCCAGGGGTTGGTATTGGGACCACTGCTCTTTTTGATATATTAATGACCTGGACTTTGGTATACACAGCAGAATTTCAAAGTTTGCAGATGATACGAAACTCGGAAATGTAGTAAACAATGAGGCGGATAGTAACAGACTCCAGGAGGACACAGACAGACTGGTGAAATGGACAGACACATGGTAGATGAAATTTAACGCAGAGAAGTGTGAAGTGATGCATTTTGGTAGGAAGAATGAGGAGAGGCAATATAAACTAAATGGTACAATTTTCAAGGGGGCGCAGGAACAGAGAGACCTGGGGGTGTAGGTACACAAATCTTTGAAGGGGGCAGGACAAGTTGAAAAGGGTGTTAATAAAGCATACAGGATCCTTGGCTTTATTAATAGAGGCATAGAGTACAAAAGCAAGGAAGTTATGCTAAACCTTTATAAAACACTGGTTAGGCCTAGGTTAGGAGTATTGTATCAATTCTGGGCACCGCACTTTATGAAGGATGTTAAAGCCCTGGAGAGGGTGCAGAATAGATTTACTAGAATGGTGCCAGGGATGAGGGACTTCAGTTATGTGGAGAGACTGGAGAAGCTGAAGTTGTTATTCTTAGAGCAGAGAAGGTTAAGAGGAGATTTGATAGAGGTTTTCAAAATTATGAACGGTTTTGATGGAGTAAATAAAGAGAAACTGTTTCCAGTGGCAGAAGGGTCGGTAACCAGAGGACACAGATTTAAAGTGATTAGCAAAAGAACCAGAGGCGACGTGAGGAAACATTGGCCCAGAAATTGATCTCGCTCTGTTCCCGCGGGGGTAAGCCTTCCCCGCGATGTCTCACCTCGCTTATGCTTTTTCAGATCCAGCTCGCACGAACTTGATGTTCCAGACATCAGCTGGGCAGTGCTTGCGTATCCCAGCGGCGTAGTGAATTCGTGCGAGCTGTGGGATCACGTGACTCAGTTAGAGCCAATGGCAGCACACCATCTTCCATTCATAAGTCTCACAGCATGGCTGTGAAATCTATGAATCTTACACCCCCCCAAAATAACAGCTAAACCTCAATTAAATTTAAAAAAAAAACCATCACATTAATAAAATAAGTATAGTTAATTAAATTAACCATTTTAAATAAAAAATTAAATTTTTGAAAAAATTTATAATCTTTTAAAAAGTTATAAAAATAAACTTACCTGTCTTTAAAGTCTATAAAAAAGATATACCTGTAAAAAAAAATTCAAAAAAATACTTAATTCACTACTTACCTTCTTAAAAGCGGGTCTTACTCCTCCTTTTTACATTTCCAAAATCTTCCCTACTTACCTGCGCGTCCAAAGCATGAAGTGCACAGCGTGCGCGCAGCCTGTAGCGCGCACGCGATGCACCCAGGCCCCGCCCCCTTTTCAGAAGAGCAATTGCCGGTTTTCAGCGCATGCGCAGGGCATGCAGAAAACCGGCAATTGGAGTGGGAATGCGTCCCGGGATCAATTTTCGGCCCATTTTGTTACACAGCGATTTGTTGTGATCTGGAACGCGCTGCCTGAAAGGGCGGAGGAAGCAGACTCAATAGTAACTTTCAAAAAGAGAATTGGATAAATACTTGAAGGGAAAAGATTTACAGGGCTGTGGGGAAAGAGCAGGGGAGTGGGACTGATTGGATTCCAAAGAGCCGGCACAGGCACGATGGGCTGAATTGCCTCCTTCTGTGCTGTCTCGTACTATGATAAAGGCACTTTATAAATGCAAGTTGTTATTGTTGTTGTTGTTGAATCCCCCGTCTCTCAGTTCCTGCACCGCCCCCCCCCCCCCCTTTAAAATGCACCACTTTGTTCACGTTGCCTCTCCTCATTCCTCCTTCCAAAATGGATCGCTTTAGTGAAAATATTTCTGGTGAAAACACTGACTTGTGGCTCGGTGTCTCCCTGAAACAACAGTGCCCAGCATCTGCACCCCCCCCCCCCGCCGCCCAAAGCCAAAAATAAAACAGGAGTGGCACTTCAGGATTTTAAAATGAGTGGAGAAAACGGTGGCATTAACGTGGCAAAACTTGCCTTTGTGTTTGCTGAGGTGGGCTTCACACATACAGCTGTGGACAATGGTCGGGGTCTTCAGCTGTGCTTATTGCCCCTGTCAGCCAGCAGCACCAGTAATGTGTCGAATTACACCTCGGGACAAAAGGTTTTGATAAAGTGTAATGCAAACTATTGTTAGTCTGTGTCATTTAAAAAAAAATTGGAACATTAGACAGCCCCAGACTGAAGAGACGGTTGAGAAGGGGTAACCAGATCTGGCAAAATGCTACTTCAGGCTTTCAATCATTTTCTTCTGGCTAAAGCACTTCATCTATAAAGGTGTAATTTTTTTTTTAAACAGTTGAACCTTTTATTAGAACGTGTGAAATGAACGACCATAAAGAAAAAAAAGCCAGCGTCTCTCGTAGAACTGACTGCAGTGCTCGGAAGGAACCCCAAGGTTTTCTCTCCATTTCTGATTCAATCTGCCATTGTATCTGTGGGGGTGAGACCTCGAAATAGGACAACTGCTGGGCAGTTTACTGCATTTACAAAGAAAGAACTTGCATTTCTATAGCGCCTTTCACAACCTCAGGATGTCCCAAAGCGCTTTACAGCCAATGAAATACTTTTGAAGTGCAGTTATTGTTGTAATGTGGGAAATGTGGCAACCGCAAGCAGCAATCAAATAAATGATCAGATAATCTGTTTTAATGATGTTGGTTGAGGGATAAATATTGGCCCAGGACACCAAGAAAACTCCACTGCTCTTCTTCGAATAGTGCCGTGGGATCTTTTACATCCACCTGAGGGGGCAGACGGGGCCTCGGTTTAACGTCTCATCTGAAAGACGCCACCTCTGACAGTGCAGCGCTCCCTCAGCACTGCACTGGAGTATCAGCCTGGATTATGTGCTTCAAAGTCTGATGGAGTGGGGCTCGAACCCACAGCCTTCTGACTCAGAATCAAGATAACTGCTCACCGAGCCACGGCCGACACCTAACCAGGATCTGTGGACTAGTTCTGTCAAGGTGACACTAAAACTGATGTGTGGCTGCCCTCTCATTGACTTACCCCGGCTCTTGGGAATGGAATACATGTTTGTGATTATTTCAACCAAAGGCTGTAAACGGGTTTATTCTAATCGTAAACCCTGGCATGACATTTAAGCTAAAAGAATGTTGTCACAGTTTGCTACTCTGTTGCTACAATAAACCAAGAAATGGCCTTGACGGATTAAACCCAGACAATACAGCATTTGTGTGCTAAACAATTACATTATTGCTTTTGTTAAACTCACATTCCTGTGTTTAAACTGCCCTTTGTTGTGCAAGGAATCAAAGCTCAGGAATCCCTGTGCCTGATCTGAATTTAATCGACTGCCACAAGAAAGTTGGGACAATATTGCTACAAATTTAAACTTGTAATTAAACTTCTGGCAAACAGAGGCACCCTGAGTCTTTATATAAAAGTAACTGAAACAGAGAACACGTGGCACTTGATATTCCCCCGTGGGAGACTAGCGCATGAACCCTTGAATGGGTTAATGCCTGTGCTACAATAGCAGGGAGGAATTTCAGACAAATGTGTTAAGCACTTGTGCCCTATAGGTTAACATCCGGGCCAGCCAGGAGTGTCAGCCTTGGCTCCGTGGGTAGCTCTCTCACCACCAAGTCAGTCAGAAGGTTGTGGGTTCAAGTCCCACTCCAGATCCTTATACACACAGTCTAGGCTGAGGCTCCAGGGCAGGACTCAGGATGAGGTGCGGTCGTTCAGGCTAGACATTAAACCAAGGCCCTGTCCGCTCTGAGGTGGATATCCAAGATCCCAGGGCACTTTTCGAAAGAGCAGGAGCGTTCTCCCCGGTGAATACATCTGTGTAAGGAATGATCGCATCACTTGTAGGGGACCCGTGTTCATTAATCTCTCTGTCACTGTCTCCAGTTGAATGATTTGATTAACAGTTCAGTCAAAGTTTAGGAAGTTATAATTGATAAGGGACCAGGTAAACAGCTAATTAATTGAATGAGGTAATGCTATGAAACGTGTAGATTCTTACATAGCAAGATTGAGAAAAAGGTATAAGAGAGTATGCGTTAGGAGAGATACCTTAGAACTCGACACGGTCTGATAAGCCTTGAAAATCCTGAAGCTCAAAATTGTAACATGTTTGAATTCTCCAGTAAATCTGTTGTGTGTATAATTATTGTCATAAATAGTTACTACTGGAGGCCTAATTCCTATGAATGTCAATAAATGCTTTGAATCCTATTATTTTGAGGAGTAACTTACAAACTTATAAGCAAGAACACCCATCCTCAAACAAAGGCACCCGAGTATTCCAGAACTATTTCATCACCCATGGTTAAATCTATCCCGACATCCTTCAATCTCACTTCCTCGCAGATAAATCATCCAACTGATGAACTAAAACTGGACACAGTACTGCAACTGTGGCCTCACATGGGTGACATGAACAATGAGTTCATTGTTGGAAAAGGGAAAGATTGAGGGAGGTGAGGAGCGCCCTAGTGCTGAGGTCCGAGGAATGAATGAGTTAGTGGAACAGGCCGTGTACAGAGTCTTCCGTGAGGATGAGGATGAAGGTGATGGGCATATTTGGAGCCTAAAAGGAACAAGAGAGGAAAGTTGAGGGGAGATTGATTGGCCATCGGGGGTATTGATGAACAAAATAATGGAAAGGGAAGTTTAGATGAAGAGAGAATTGGAGGTTAAAAGAACGAGATTGAGGTGCTAGAAGAGCAGTATTCAAGTCTTGAATGGACATCCAATTCCAACTGTGAAGTGGAAGTAAGTGTTTAACATGGAAGAGGAAACTGGAATTTTTGGAGGCAGTGTTAGCTTTAAAAGAGATGGAGTTCCATTTGAGAACAGAGGGGATAGTTAGGGAAAGGAATAGTAAGGACAGAACCACAAAGATAGCAGGTAGTAGCTATTGGTTAAGCTTACAAGCGAAATGAAAAGCTGATACATGATTTTCATGCCCCCTTTGAAAGGCTTGGAGGAGATCAAGGTGCAGGGATTCAGCCATTGGGCTCGAAGAGGACTAGAGGTTGAGAGAATGGAGTGTGTGATCTGATAGAGTGGAATCACCAGAAAAACAAATGGATAAGGTTGGATTCCGAGTGGTGAAGATTACTCAGAAAGAAGGAACAGTGTGGAGAAAGTAAATCAGCCCGAGAGCCCCTGAGCTAATGGAAAAGACTCAGAGGAAGAGCCACAAACCACAGCATTAGAGAGACAACCCCAGCTGCATCAGGTAAAATATCTCCAGCTTTGGTCCGTACGCCAGCGATTCCCATGGGGGGTCTCCCGAGCATCATCTACTTAGCGGGTGGGTGTCACACAGTGAGGTATTGAGGAGCTATGCTCTGGACCCATTTTGAGAGTATTGTGCAGGGTGGGATGCAGGATTATAAACAATAAGAAAGAAAGACTTGCATTTATATAGCGCCTTTCACGACCACCGGACATCCCCAAGCGCTTTACAACCAATGAAGTACTTTTGAAGTGGAGTCACTGTTGTAATGTGGGAAACGCGGCAGCCAATTTGCGCACAGCAAGCTCCCACAAACAGCAATGTGGTAACGACCAGATAATCTGTTTTTAGTAATGTTGATTGAGGGATAAATATTGGCCCCACGACACCGGGGAGAACTCCCCCTGCTCTTCGTCGAAAAACGCTGTGGGATCTTTTACCTCCATCTGAGCGGGTAGAGGGGCCTCAGTTTAACGTCTCACCCGAAAGACGGCACCCCTGACAGCGCAGCGCTCCCTCAGGACTGCACTGAGGTGCCAGCCTAGCTTGTGCGCTCAAGCCCGTGGAGTGGGGCTTGAACCCACGACCGTCTGACTCAGAGGGGAGAGAGCTGGCACGGCTGACACAGCGGACAAATGCAGACAGATAAAGACGCGTTACACGACGCCGAAAAAAATGGAAGAAAACAAAATGCATTTAAAGAAGGGAGGAAGTCACATTGCACCTACATCAACAATGAAATCATAGTTACTTGATTAAAAGGTGGTATCGACTTTAAATGCAGAAATAATGCAACCCATTCGGATGCTATTTAGCCCATCTGAACCATCTCTGAAAAATCTGGAAATTGTAATATTCAGCTCCATGTAAACACAGATCAGGCTGGGTAACCAGTGCGTGTGCACACAGGCATCCTGTGAGCTCTGCACCCACCCCCCACCCCAGGGGGGCAATCTTTGACAAGCCAGGGTAACCCTTTGAGAGCTGTAGCCGGACTTCAAAGTAATAAAAGAGAATTTAAAAGATTTGGTTTCAGGCACGATTTAAGTTTCCAACTCGTAATATTCGGCTTTGGAATGTAGAGCTACTCCCTGCCTCAGACCCGATGCCATAGAAAGGCTGAGAGGTCCAAAGGGCGCAGAGTACTGAGAGGGTTAAGATCTGCTGCATCTTGCACGGAGGACTATAAAAACCAGAATGCTGAAGTTTCAAAGATGAAAATGGGTGTTACTTTCCTGACTGCACGCAAGGATTTTAACACGTTTCATTTGATAAGTCTGTGGGGTTTGGAGTACTGGAGGCAAGTTTAATACAATCATCGCTCTCCCGCCTGAACATAATTGCCTGGTATTTTTGCGTGTTTAGTCGAACTTGGATATGCAGGAAACTTACTGCTCCCACCCAGCAGAATGCAGGCACGCACTGAACTCCGTTTGAATACACCAAAGAATGTGATATTGTACATTGCCAAACAGCTTTCAGACGTAGCAAAGTGTAAGTCTGACGTTAGCCATCCTAATCGCTCATAAATAGCAGACAAGGTCCCACTGGATCCAGTTAAGCAAACTGCAGTTCACAAGAGTGAATCATTTTGGCTGGGGGACCTTTTGCATCAAAACACAACCGCTGCTCATTCCAGTTTTCTGCAAATATGATTAACTCAAACTTTCACTCTCCAAAACTAGAAGCAAATGTGTTTCCAAATATGCAATCAAATGCATCTTTAGTATAAGAACCGAAGAAATTCTGGAGCATTTAGCCTTATCAGGTCTGCTCTATCCCGAGTCTAGGATTGATCGTTCTACCGCACACATCCCTCCCACACCAGAAAAAAGAAAGACTTGCATTCATCAATTGATCCATCTCTTGATCCCTTGTTTTAAGGACCACCTCCCTAAAAAAAAATCTAAAATTCTCTACAATCTTCATTCCCAATAAAATGCCTTTTTTTTTACTCTTTAACTGTGTAAATTTGGTCCTTGTACAGACTAGGACTCATAGCCAATGATGTCATGAAAAGCTGCAATAGATCATAAACACGTGTTGTTGGAGAAAATTTGTGGAAGAAATAGCCAAGCATTTGGGAATTTGTGGAAAAAACATCGGCCTTATTTATCATGGAATCATAGAATCCTACAGCAGAGAAAGAGGCCGTTCGGCCCATCGTGCCTGTGCCGGCTCTTTGAAAGAGCTCTCCAAATAGTCCCACTGCCCCTGCTCTTCACCCACAGCCCTCCGGATATGGCCTCCTGCTGAGAGCCCTTCTCCCCCTCCTCCTCCTCCCTCTTCTAGCAGCTTGTCCTGCTCTGCGTGGCCTCTGCTCATTCTCCCAGTCATGCTCAATTCCAAGAGGAAGGCCTACCAGGCCACCCATGGCTGGGAGCAACTGGTTTGAGCACAAGCCTTTAAGTTACCAATAAAGTACTTCAGCACCAGGCAGACCACTCCCTGTAGACTATTTAAACTATTAACAAGTATGAAAAAGCTCACCAAAAAAGCAACAGTCAGAAGAAATAATCCAGCAACTAACCTGTAAGTAGTTCATGATCCCTTTAAGTAGCGCTGGTGGGGTGTGCTTCATGCCGTTGATCGCATATTCAGCTGTGCGAGGTTAAGACAGGGTGTAGGCTGGAGCGTGCAGCTCCAAAATGGTGACACTGGCGTCAAATCAGTCTTACATGCTGATTGACGTCATGATCTGTCTGCGTTGCTTGCTGCCGGCGGTCGCTAGGTGTGCGCGCGCTAACCCCTTTACAAATATGGCGTCCGGCGCACTTTCCATAGGAAGTGAGCGGCGCATCGCAGACGCCATTTTGGTAGTTTAAGAGGCCTCATAGCGCCCAAAAAACGGGTGCTCCCGAGCCCAATTTCGCCCCGTTATATATAAAGATGAAAGCAATGCTGCCACCTGCTGGCTGAACGTATAACACTCCCTCCTCAGAGAGATCTGCTCTGAATGATGAGTAGGGGGAGAAATGGGACCTCATTGTGCCCGTTCTCCTCCGCCCTCCGCCCAGGACATACCTCAGGGCCTCTGCCAGTGAGGCAGGCGGCCCAAATTGCAGCGAGCGGCCTCTGGAGGGGTGACTGGCCCGATTCATTAGGACGAGGACCAGTTTTGGGTGGTCCTTGGGCCAGATTGTTGGGCGGGGCTCTTCTGGCGCTCACAGCACGCGCAGCCTCTGGTGTCCAAGCGTGAGGAAATTTACTGCCCCCAGACTTTCTGAGGGGTTCGTTCGTGTGAGTCTCCAAACTGGTGGAGGGACACAGTCGCTTTGCATTGCAAAAGTATTTTCCCCAACTCAGGGAGAAGTAAGGAGGCAAAGTAAGGGAGAGAGGAAAGATGATAATCCCCTTTAAGGGTGTATTCACACTGTAACTGTAGCCCCATCTACCCTCAGGCGGTCGCAAAAGATTTGGAGAAGAGCAGGGGAGTTCTCCCCAGTGTCCTGGGGCCAATATTCCTCCCTCAACCAACATCACTAAAACATCTGGTCATTATCACATCACTGTTTGTGGCATCTTGCTGTGCGCAAATTGGAATTGGGAGTGCTGCTCCCTACTTCTGGTAACAGATCACTGTGGGGCCTGAGAACAGGAGGGGCTGAGAACAGGGGGCTGAGAACAGGGGGCTGAGAATGGGGGTTCTGAGAATGGGGGTTCTGAGAATGGGGGCTGAGAATGGGGGTTCTGAGAATGGGGATTCTGAGAATGGGGGCTGAGAATGGGGTCTGAGAATGGGGGCTGAGAATGGGGGTTCTGAGAATGGGGGCCCTGAGAATGGGGTCTGAGAATGGGGGCTCTGAGAATGGGGGCCCTGAGAATGGGATCTGAGAATGGGGGCTCTGAGAATGGGGGCTGAGAATGGGGGCTGAGAATGGGGGGTCTGAGAATGGGGTCTGAGAATGGGGTCTGAGAATGGGGGCTCTGAGAATGGGGGCTGAGAATGGGGTCTGAGAATGGGGGGGGGTGAGAATGGGGGGGTGAGAATGGGGTCTGAGAATGGGGGCCCTGAGAATGGGGTCTGAGAATGGGGTCTGAGAATGGGGGGGGTGAGAATGGGGTCTGAGAATGGGGGGGTGAGAATGGGGTCTGAGAATGGGGTCTGAGAATGGGGGGTCTGAGAATGGGGGCTCTGAGAATGGGGTCTGAGAATGGGGGGTCTGAGAATGGGGGCTCTGAGAATGGGGTCTGAGAATGGGGGGTCTGAGAATGGGGGCCCTGAGAATGGGGTCTGAGAATGGGGGCCCTGAGAATGGGGTCTGAGAATGGGGGCCCTGAGAATGGGGTCTGAGAATGGGGTCTGAGAATGGGGGGGTGAGAATGGGGTCTGAGAATGGGGTCTGAGAATGGGGGGTCTGAGAATGGGGTCTGAGAATGGGGGGGTGAGAATGGGGTCTGAGAATGGGGGGCTGAGAATGGGGGGTCTGAGAATGGGGGCTCTGAGAATGGGGTCTGAGAATGGGGGGTCTGAGAATGGGGTCTGAGAATGGGGGGGTGAGAATGGGGTCTGAGAATGGGGGCTCTGAGAATGGGGGGCTGAGAATGGGGTCTGAGAATGGGGGTGTGAGAATGGGGGGGTGAGAATGGGGTCTGAGAATGGGGGCTGAGAATGGGGGGGGTGAGAATGGGGGGGTGAGAATGGGGTCTGAGAATGGGGGCTGAGAATGGGGTCTGAGAATGGGGTCTGAGAATGGGGGGGTGAGAATGGGGTCTGAGAATGGGGGCCCTGAGAATGGGGGCTCTGAGAATGGGGGGGTGAGAATGGGGTCTGAGAATGGGGGGGTGAGAATGGGGTCTGAGAATGGGGTCTGAGAATGGGGGGGTGAGAATGGGGGTCTGAGAATGGGGTCTGAGAATGGGGGGGTGAGAATGGGGGGCTGAGAATGGGGGGGTGAGAATGGGGGGGTGAGAATGGGGGGCTGAGAATGGGGTCTGAGAATGGGGGGTGAGAATGGGGTCTGAGAATGGGGGGTGAGAATGGGCTGAGAATGGGGGGCTGAGAATGGGGGCCTTGGTTTCCACTTCCCAAACCGAGAGGCCCGAGGAATGATGGAAATTGATCAGGCAAAAAGATCAATGTCTGACCACCTGCCTCACCAGCAGCGGCCTTGGGTCAGTCCAGGGAGGGGGCGGGGGGAGCGGGCGGGGGGCAGGGGGTGACGGGCGGGGGGTGACGGGGAGGGGGCAGGGGGTGACGGGCGGGGGGTGACGGGGAGGGGGCAGGGGGTGACGGGGAGGGGGCAGGGGGTGACGGGGAGGGGGCAGGGGGTGACGGGCGGGGGGTAACGGGGAGGGGGCAGGGGGTGACGGGGAGGGGCAGGGGGTGACAGGGAGGGGGCAGGGGGTGAAGGGGAGGGGGCAGGGGGTGACGGGGAGAGGCGGGGGGTGACGGGGAGGGGCGGGGGGTGACGGGGAGGAGGCAGGGGGTGACAGGGAGGGGGCAGGGGGTGAAGGGGAGGGGGCAGGGGGTGACGGGGAGGGGGCAGGGGGTGACGGGGAGGGGCGGGGGGTGACGGGGAGGGGGCAGGGGGTGACGGGGAGGGGGCAGGGGGTGACGGGGAGGGGCGGGGGGTGACGGGGAGGGGGCAGGGGGTGACGGGGAGGGGGCAGGGGGTGACGGGGAGGGGCGGGGGGTGACGGGGAGGGGGCAGGGGGTGACGGGGAGGGGGCAGGGCGTGATGGGGAGGGGCGGGGGGGTGACGGGGAGGGGGCAGGGGGTGACGGGGAGAGGCGGGGGGTGACGGGGAGGGGGCAGGGGTTGACGGGGAGGGGGCAGGGGGTGACGGGGAGGGGCGGGGGGGTGACGGGGAGGGGGCAGGGGGTGACGGGGAGAGGCGGGGGGTGACGGGGAGGGGCGGGGGGTGACGGGGAGGAGGCAGGGGGTGACAGGGAGGGGGCAGGGGGTGAAGGGGAGGGGGCAGGGGGTGACGGGGAGGGGGCAGGGGGTGACGGGGAGGGGCGGGGGGTGACGGGGAGGGGGCAGGGGGTGACGGGGAGAGGCGGGGGGTGACGGGGAGGGGCGGGGGGTTAAGGGGAGGGGGCAGGGGGTGACGGGGAGGGGGCAGGGGGTGACGGGGAGGGGCGGGGGGTGACGGGGAGGGGGCAGGGGGTGACGGGGAGGGGGCAGGGGGTGACGGGGAGGGGCGGGGGGTGACGGGGAGGGGGCAGGGGGTGACGGGGAGGGGGCAGGGGGTGAAGGGGAGGGGGCAGGGGGTGACGGGGAGGGGGCAGGGGGTGACGGGGAGGGGCGGGGGGTGACGGGGAGGGGGCAGGGGCTGACGGGGAGGGGGCAGGGCGTGACGGGGAGGGGCGGGGGGTGACGGGGAGGGGGCAGGGGGTGACGGGGAGAGGCGGGGGGTGACGGGGAGGGGATGACGGGGAGGGGCAGGGGGTGACGGGGGACAGGCGGGGGGTGACAGGCAGGGGGCGGGGGGTGACGGGCAGGGGGTAACGGGGAGGGGCGGGGGTGACGGGGAGGGGGTGACGGGCAGGGGGTGACGGGGAGGGGCGGGGGGTGACAGGGAGGGGGCAGGGGTGACGGGGAGGGGGTGACGGGGAGGGGGCAGGGGGGTGACGGGGAGAGGCGGGGGGTGACGGGCAGGGGGCGGGGGGTGACGGGCAGGGTGTGACGGGCAGGGGGTGACGGGGAGGAGCGGGGGTGACGGGCAGGGGGTGACGGGCAGGGGGTGACGGGGAGGAGCGGGGGTGACGGGCAGGGGGTGACGGGCAGGGGGTGACGGGGAGGAGCGGGGGTGACGGGCAGGGGGTGACGGGGAGGGGCGGGGGTGACGGGCAGGGGGTGACGGGGAGAGGCGGGGGGTGACGGGCAGGGGGTGACGGGCAGGGGGTGACGGGGAGGGGCGGGGGTGACGGGCAGGGGGTGACGGGGAGGGGCGGGGGTGACGGGCAGGGGGTGACGGGGAGGGGCAGGGGTGACGGGCAGTGGGTGACGGGGAGGGGCGGGGGTGACGGGCAGGGGGCGGGGGGTGACGGGCAGGGGGTGACGGGGAGGGGCGGGGGTGACGGGGAGGGGGTGACGGGGAGGGGCAGGGGGTGACGATCACGACTCCTGGTACTACAGGGTGGGTTTATAAAACATAATTGTTAAGTTTACTGTTTGCTGTCGGATGCGGAGACTCTGTGGCCCGAGTCCGCCCCCGTTTATTGTCCATGAATTTCTCAGCGGGGTCCTTCAATCAGTGATCGGCCCCTAAATTACATATTGAAGGGGCCTAATGCCTGCTTTAGGTTTCCGCCTGTAAAGGCCCCGCAAATTTAACAGTGGGACCAACGCCTGTGCAGATTGGGCGAAGGACGTCCCACTGTACAGGTCGATACGCTTTGCGCCCATTTCACGCCCGGACATCGGGTGCAACGGTTACCGATTTCTACCCCATGCTATCTAACTGACCGTACTGCCACTGAAACACACAGTATGTTGGGAGCACAAGAGACGGGACCGGAGCGAATTCTAGTGGGGGGGGGGGGGCCACCTGGGAGGTTCCAGCTCCATTTAATAGGTCAGGCTGCAAGAGGGCCAACCGCCCCCCCCCCCCCCCCCCCCCACCTCCAGATTACATCCCTCCCCCCCACCCCAAATCCTGTCCCCGACCCCACACCTTCGCACACCCCCACTCCCATCACCAATATCCAACACTGAACATCTTTGCCTGCCTTGAATGTCCCCCAACCCCCTGCCACCACCGCCCGCCCCTGTAAGTACACCGAGTTGCATGTCTGGGTGTCTGTATCTGGTGACAGCAGAATCAGATAGAGAGAAGAATCTGTGCTAAGTATAACCCACATTACCCTTCAATAATTCAGCTTTCGCAGCAGATGACCTGAAATGACATGTCTGGTCACAAGAGGGCGCAGTCACTCTGTTCCTCGCCACATTTGGATTTGTGGTCGGAATGTGAGGTCAGATTCGGATGACAGAGAGGGAGAGAGTAAAGAGTATAATAGCTCCTTATCGCACCCTCAGGACATCTCAAAGCCCTTCCATATTCAATAATAATTGTGATATAGTAATATCTCAATAATGGAGATATCCTGAGGGTGTGATAACGAGCTTACTCTTGAGGTGCAGTCACTGTTTGTCAGTATGGGAATTTAGGAATTTTTAGACCAGAAAAGACCAAGGTCCATCTCGTTTGACTTCTATCATCCTGGCGGGCAGATGCAAAGTACTCATTCAGTACCTCAGCCATGCCTGCTGACTCCACAAGATCTCCTTTGTTGTCCCTAATCGGCCCCACCCTGCCTTTGACTCCCCTTTTACTATTTGTGTGTTTATAAAAGACTTTGGTGTTCTCTTTTATGTTAACCGCTAATCTATTCTCATACACTCTCTTTGCCCCTCTTATTTCCTTTCTCAGTTCTCCTCTGCACTTTCTGTATTCTGCTTGATTCTCTGCTGTGTTGTGAACCTGACATTTATCATAAGCTTCCTTTTTCTGTTTCATTTTAATTTCAATGGGGGATAAATTCAGTTGGTTGCGCCTCCCGTTAGCGGCTTAAGAGGGCGCTAATGGGGCGCAAAGAAACTAGCGCCCGGGCGCAGCAATGTTTGCGCTGCTCGCGAAATTAACTAGACATTTTGCAGCGGCGCTAAACAATACCGCCCCGATCTCCTGCGCCTGCAGATCTTGATGTCATATGAGGGTGCAACGCCCTTGTGGCGCCCTGGAGCGGAAATTGAGTGGCGCCCCATCCTTTCTGCCTGGCGCAACCAACGAACGGAAGACTGGAACGCTCCCCAGTCGCTGTGGGGCTCGGGGGGGGCGCTATTTAAAGGGGGCCTCTTCCTGTCTTTCTCTGTGGTAGACATTTTTGCACCACTTGTTCTGAGAGAGAGAGAGATTCGGAGAAAGAGAAAGAGAGACTTCTGCATTGAGTCAACGCTGTGTGAGGTAGTTTTGGCTACTGATCATAACTTTGCAGGTACTTTGGTTTTTGACCTTCATAACTTTGATTGCCAAGAGACTTTGGGGGCTGCACTGATTGGGGGCGTCGTCCTGCTCCAGCTGAATCGGAGGACACAGAGACGCAGAGAGAGAGTGGCAGTCATGGCCAGATGGAGGAGGGCCAACAGGCCTCTGTACAGGAGACCTTACCCTCACAGGGTATTTCGGCAACAATTCTCCAACATTAATTTGTCTGAGGAGCAGTGTTTGCGCAGGCTGCGCTTCAGCAAGAAGTTAGTCACTGAGCTCTGCCACCTGCTGTAGCCAGATCTGCAGCCTCTACTGAGGACCAGGACGTCTCTGTCGGCGGCAGTGAAGGTCACAGTGGCTCTCAACTTTTATGCCACCGGCTGCTTTCAAGCAGCTACTGGGGACATCGCCAATATCTCCCAGTTCGCGGTCCATTGCTGCATCCGTCAGGTCACAAATGCCCTCTATAAAAGGAGACGAGAGTACATCTCTTTCCCCATGACCCCGGACAAGCAGCAAGAATGCGCAATGGGCTTTGCGAGGATAGCGGGCTTCCCCATGGTGCAGGGCGCCATTGACTGCACGCATGTGGCTTTGCGTGCTCCGCATGAGAATGCCGAGGATTTCCGCAACAGAAAGGGGTTCCATTCCTTAAACGTTCAGTTGGTCTGTGACCACAGACAGCTGATACTCGCTGTCAATGCCCGCTATCCTGGCAGCAGCCACGATGAATTCATCCTGCGCCAGACTACTGTGGCAGAACTTTTCCAGGCAGCGCATCAGCCAGTTGGTTGGCTTCTCGGGGACAAGGGATATCCACTGAACACCTGGCTGATGACACCGCTCCGTAACCCCAACACCCCTGCTGAGCTGCGGTACAATGAGAGCCATCTCGCCACCAGGAACATCATTGAGCAGACGATCGGCGTGCTCAAGCAACGGTTCCACTGTCTGGACCACTCAGGAGGAGCCCTGCAGTACTCGCCTGAGCAAGTCTCCCTCTTCATAGTTGTGTGCTGCATGCTGCATAACATGGCAATCCTCAGGACCCAGCCAATGCCACCAGGCCTTGGAGCACCACCGGAGGAGGAGGAGGAAGAGGAGGAGGAAGAGGAGGAGGATGATCAGCAGCAGCACCAAGGCGGGAGGGCGGCCCACAATGTTGAAACTGCAAGGGCCGTCCGTCAACGGCTGATAACAAGCCGCTTCTAGGCCCCTGCTGAGGAAATGGCTTCTGCCATTGAGAACAGCATGAATGAAACCAACCCGCAACCCCTAAGCCGGCCAAGGCAGCAATGAGTCCAAAGACCAAACATGTACATTTTGAATACAAAAACTTATTTATTTTACAAACTCTGTGTGTGTCATTTCTTCATGACAAACTAATAGTAAAAAACACAAAAAAACAGTCATTAACATAACTGGTTCTCACAACCTGGAGATAATGTCCAAAACACTAAACAAACGTCTGACCACGAACCTCGACCTTTAATAAAAAATTGACCAACATTTCGTCACACCTCCTACTTTTTGCCCTTCGAGGGTGATCTCCTTCCCTTGCACACTTCCCCCCTTCCCACCCTACTGCTCCTCCGTAATGGGACCCCAGTGGCTGCAGCAAGGCTGGTGGAAGGCTGCTGATTGTCAGAACCTGAGACTGCAGATGCCCTTGAAGGACGGCCTCGACCAGCTCTGGGCCTGGAGGGCCCGGCTGCAGACTGCACCAACTCTGCATGGGCGGCAGCAGTCTGTCCTACAGGCGGTGGCAAGTACAATGGAGAAGTGACAGTGGTGGCAGCAGGAATGCTGTCATCTTGAGAGAGGACAGCAACTCCCTGCTCGCCCGACACACTGGCACTCCCACGGGGCAGCACTTCAGCATCCGGAGCAATCTGCTGGAGCACAGATTGCTGGCCTGCTGCGGCGCGGTGAGAGCCCCGGGGAAATGTGTCCGAACCAGCGAGAATGGCAGCAGTCAGTGCTCGCGTGGCCTCAATCTGAGTCTGCATGAGAGCAGTCTGAGATTGGATCACAGCAGCCAGTGACTGAATTGCCGCACTAAGCATTTGCGTGGCATCCGCCTGTGCTACAGCGAAGTGCTCCACACTCCTTGCCAGTGATTCAATGCATTCAGGGCACCCTTCCCACTGCACCCATGAGCTCAGTGTGCATGTCCACCGCCTGGGTGTTCATTTCAGCGATCAGCCGCTCCTCCTCTGCGTCCATTGCAGTAGGAGTCTCTGGCATACTCTCCCTCTGGGGAGAAGGCCCCCGTTCTTCCCTACCCCCATGGCGTTGCTGCAGCCCGCTGGGTCCTGGAGCTTCACCCTCATCAGACTCTTCCCCCCTGCTCCCCTCCAGGGAAGGCGTGTTCCCAGTGTGGGCATGGGCTTCCTCGGGAGAGGGTGGTGCTGATGCTCCGCCTTCATCTTCCTCCTCGCCTGCAGCTTCACTCCCACTGGCAGCTTGAGGGCCCGTCTCCTCAGCTGGTGAATCACCATCTGAAAGCAGAGAGGTACAAGAGTGGCTTTAGCGTGAGGACAGGGGGCAGTAAGGGAGGAATGAGTGCAGCGATTTAGTAAGTTGAATTGAAAGTGTCAAAGGCTGGTGTTGTGAGGGACAAGTGGAAGGAGAGAGGACAAAAAGGTGATCACCTTACCATTGCTGTCCAGAACGGGGTTGGCCTCTCCAGGGGCGACGGGACCGATCACCCGGCTTGCCACAATCCTGTGGACATGCGCCTCAAGATCGCTGAGGGGTTGAAGCTGAGGCCGCCTTCCACCCGTCCGTTGCTGCTGTCTCCTATTATGAGATAGCTTGGCCTGCAAGAAAAAGGACGGCGTCTGAGTAAATATACAGCCATGGTCTTGCCTGATGTGCCTCCCATAGGTGAATAGCCCTTACTGTATGCAAAGTGTGGAATGTGCGTGTGTGTTTTATGAGAGGGCCATAGGTGTTGGATGAGTGTTGGGCATTGGAGTTTTAAGACCCTCTGGCCATAGAGTGAGGTTGAGATGGAGGGATGGAGAGGTATTGAAAAAAAGCCACTCACCCTGACGACCCGAGTGAGGTCGTTGAACATTTTGCGACATTGTATATGGGTCCTGGTCACCATGCTCCTGGAGGAGACGCTCTGAGCCACCTCCCTCCACACTCTTCTGTAGTCGCGCGGCAAAGGCCTCCTGCCACTCTCTGGGTACAGTATTGATCTTCTGCACTCCACCACACCAACCAGAGCATCCAAGTCCCGCTCGCTGAAGCGCTGAGCTCGTTCTCTCACCCTCTCCATAGTCCTTGGCTGGAAGATTTAGGCACAGGTCTCTACAGGCCGAGATTCAAGGCTCCAATGAGCAGGGTGTGGCTGGAGAGCAAGATCAACCCTCCCCTTTAAGAACTGGCCGGCGCCAGTGTGTCTGTGTTCCATCGCTAACTGACAGCACCTGCGCTGCGCCCGCGCTCTGAGTTAGCGCCTCGCTCCTCGGCCTTTGCGCCTTAAGACAGGTGTGAAGCGCCTGATTTAGCGCTCCAATCACCTCCAGGGGCGATAAAAGCCAAGTTTGCAGTCGGAGGCAATAATTAGCGCCAGGCGCTAATCTTTGCGCCCGGCCGATAATTGTGCCCCAAATGGGGCGATACTGAATTTCTCCCCCAATATCATTAGTCTTCCAGGGAGCTCTACCCTTCATGGTGATGTGTCCAGTCTTTACCCGAAATATCTCACCATCTCCTCTATCAAGGACTCCTGTTGCCTATTTACTCTTTTACCTGCCAATCTTTGTTTCCAATCACTGGAATTAGCCCTCTTCCAGTTCAGTATCTTCACCTTTGATTGTACCTTGTCCTTTTCCATATCTATTCTAAACTTAACAATATTGGGGTCACTGCTTCCTAAATGCTCTCCCACTGAAACATGCTCCACTTGCCCCACTTCATTCCCAGAACTAGATCCAGCGCTGCTTCCTTCCTCGTTAGGCTGGAAACACACCAATCAAGGAAGTTCTCTTATCCACATTTCAGGAATTCCTCCCCCTCTTTGCCCTTTACACTGTTACTATCCCAGTCTATATTAGGATAATTGAAGTCCCCCATTATCACTACTCTGCAGTTCTTGCATCTTTCGGTAATTTGCCTGCAAATTTGCTCCGCTATCTCCTTCCCACTATTTGGAGGCCTATAGTATACACCCAACAGCTTAATAGCTCCTCTATTGTTCCTTAATTCTAACCAAATAGATTCTTTCTTTGAACCCTCAACTACATCATCCCTCTCTAGTACTGTAACAGTATCTTTTATTGCTTCCCTATTTCTCCTGAATACCTTGTAGCCAGGAATTTTTGTTTTATATTCGTTTATGGGATGTGGGTGTCGCTGGCAAGGCCAGCATTTATTGCCCATCTCTAATTGCCCTTGAGAAGGTGGTGGTGAGCTGCCTTCTTGAACCGCCGCAGTCCGTGCGGTGAAGGTGCCATTCCAGCCTTTGTTTGAGCCAGGTCTCCGTAATTGCCACAATATCATAACCCCACGTGGCAACTTGTGCCTGCAGCTCACCAACCTTATTTACCTCGCTCTGTGCATTCACACACACACACTTCAAACCCGCCTTAGTCTGCTTTGCATTTCCCCCACTGTCTGATCCCTCCTCTTTCTGAACTACTCTTTATTCTGACGCTGTTCGTCCCTCCCAGGCTCTGTGCCCCTTGTTTTTCTCCTCTCTGATGCTTCATCCTGGTTCCGCTCCCTCTGCCAAATTAATTTGCTCATCCCCGATTTTAATCGCTTTACCATTGGCGGCCGTGCCTTCAGCTGCCTCGGCCCTAATCTCTGGAATTCTCTTCCTGAACCTCTCTGCCTCTCTACCTTTTTGACCAATCATCTGTCCTGATATCTCCTTCTGTGGCTCAGTGTTCAGTTTTTATTGATAACGCTCCTGTTAAAAGCCTTGGAAGGTTTTTCCACGTTAAAGGCGCTATGTAAATGCCAGTTGTTGTTGTACCCGCGCAGCAGGGTTCTGGGCCACCTTACACTCTGTCCCTCCTCACTGAAAGCTCACTCTCACACACTCAGCCTAACAAAGTGCTGCTGCTTCCAGCAGTCCCTCATCTCCCTCTGCTTATCCTTCACCCTAAAACCCCATTCTTGTCCCTCTCAGGTTTACCAAATGTAGATGCCCGGAGGATGAGGAGCCGTCAGAAAGCATCCCAGAAGATGGCACAGCGTCACTCCCGCAGCTCAGAGAATGGCACTTCGCATCCGTCAGAGGATATGCTCGAGGGGTCTGCGCTGGGAGATGCACCGAGCACCAGTGCATGGTGGGGTGGTACAGGAAGCAGCTCATGTCCTAGCCCTGCCGCAGAGGGCGGAGATGAAGATGTCGAGGGCGCAGCCTACATTCAAAGACTGATCCCTATACACCAGGAGCTTTTCAGTGCACCGGGCAGCCTGGCCTGCCAGTGAGCTCGCACACAATAGCACGGAGCATGGAGGAGACCAGCTCCAGCCTTTCAATCCAGGAAGCAGAGCATGGAGAGGGGTTTCCAGCACATCACCACACTCCTTCACTTAGTCCTCACACAGAGCAGAGAGAGTGTGGAGGCACAGCCCCGAGACGGTGGCAGTGGTTCCTAGGGAGAGGCTCATGCTCTCCTCTCTCAGGATGGCAGGACGTCTTTTCCTTTGTCCACCTGCCCAATCTAATCTTCAATCTTTGACAATGGGCCAGAAATTCGGCTGTTGTCGGGTGAGTACGCGCTTGTGTACTCACCCGTAAGGCCACCTGAAGTGCCGGTTTCCTGCATGCACTGCGCATGCGCGGGAAACCGGAACTTCCGGTCTCGTGAAGGGAGGGGTTCAGAGGTGAACCGCGTGCGCGGGAGAGGCTGCGCGCACGCAGCGAACTTCGGGTTTTTTCCAGGTTTCTCCGGGAGGGTAAGTATGGAGAAGCTGCACTTTTAAAAAGGAGGCGGATGACCCGTTTTTAACAAGGTAAGTGGTTAATTAATTACAATTAAAACATTTTTTCAACAGGTTTATCTTTTTTAGATACTTTAAAGAAAGGTAAGTTTATTTTTAGCACTGTTAAAAAGTATTTTAATTTTTTCAAAAATTTAAATTTTTGTTTAAAGTAGTTAATTTATTTAACTTATAGTTATTTTAAAAATGTCATGTTTTAAAAAAAAATTTATTTGAAGTTTAGGTGTTCTTTTGGGGCCGATTTCAATTGATAGATTTGACAGGTCTTCCTGTCAAATCTATGAATGAAAGATGGTCTGCTGCCATTGGCTCTCCATGGCCCACGTGATCCCAGGGGACGCATCGCACTAACTACGCCCCTGGGATACACAAGCACTGCGCGCCGGCAGCTGCAGGAGGCCCAGGAGCTGAAGTCCCCGTGGGCCCAGAGGTCAACGGCAGGCGCGGTAGGTAGGTGCGCGCACGATCCTTGCACCCGCGGGAAGCCAGGGAGCCGAATTTCTGGGCCATTGTTTCTGCTTCAACCACTGATCCTGGGAGTGAACTCGACAACTCTCGACAACCCAGTACTATTTAAAATCAAAGTGACAGCGAGTGGAGAAATTAACAGGGTAAGTTGCAAAATCTTTTAAGGTGAAAAATCAAAAGGCTTGTTAGAAAGAAAGACTTGCATTTCTATAGCGCCTTGCACGTTCTCCAAGTCCCAAAGTGCCTTACAGCCAATGGAGTCCTTTTGAAGTGAGGTCACTGTTGGAGGCGTTGCAAGATATGTGACAACAAGTCATTTACTCTAACTTGAACAATACTTTCCACATTTATGGTTTTATGACACCTCATTATAAGGCAGTGTATGCTCTGAATTAGTATGAGCAAGAGTGCAGGAGGTCCCCCAGTAGCTGCTTATTATATAATGGGCCAGAAATTCGGCTCCCTGGCTTCCCGCGGGTGCAAGGATCGCGCGCGTACTTGCCCACCGCGCCTGCCGTTGACCTCTGGGCCCACGGGGACTTCAGCTCCTGGGCCTCCTGCAGCTGCCGGCGCGCAGTGCTTGTGTATCCCAGGGGCGTAGTTAGTGCGATGCGTCGCCCTGGGATCACGTGGGCTATGGATAGCCAATGGCAGCAGACCATCTTTCATTCATAGATTTGACAGGAAAGACCTGTCAAATCTATGAATTGAAATCAGCCCCAAAAGAACACCTAAACTTCAAATAAATTTTTTTTTAATCACATTTTTAAAATAACTATAAATTAAATAAATTAACTACTTTAAACAAAAATTTTAATTTTTGAAAAAATTAAATTACTTTTTAACAGTGCTAAAAATAAACTTACCTTTCTTTAAAGTATCTAAAAAAGATAAACCTGTTGAAAAAATTTTTAAATTATAATTAATTAACCACTTACCTTGTTAAAAACAGGCCTTGCGCCTCCTTTTTAAAAGTGCAGCTTCTCCATACTTACCCTCCCGGAGAAACCTGAAAAAAACCCGAAGTTCGCTGCGTGCGCGCAGCCTCTCCCGCGCACGTGTTCGACTTCTGAACCCCTCCCTTCAGGGGAACGGAAGTTCCAGTTTCCCGCGCATGCGCAGTGCATGCGTGAAACCGGCACTTCAGGTGGCCTTACGAGTGAGTACACAGCGCGTACTCACCCGACAACAGCCGAATTTCTGGCCCAATATAAAAAGTGTCTACTTTCTGTCTGTCATGTTACACTTCCTGCCTCTTTCTCTAGCTTCACACTTCCTGTTTTGCTCAGATTTCGTGTTCTGCAAACCACAATTCAGTAGCTAAGAAGTGGAACCAATACATACTGATAAATCAAAGCATTTCTTGAATCATTTGAACTTGTACAATTTGTTTCTAAATCCATTCTGCCATAACCAATCAGAATTCCATCATTATAAGACTGAGCAAAATCTACCAATTAAAAACAACCGACAGAAACTGGACCAAACAAATTGCTCAAAACACTTTTGGAAATATTTTTGTTTGCCATTTCTTTTACCTTACCTCAGTCTGTCAACTACATACAGCGAATAAATACTCTTAACTAACACGTAAATAAAAATGCAAAAAGCACTTTAATTTATTCATAAAATTGTCCCACTCCTGTCAGAAATGTATTGATTTTAAAGTTTTGTCCCCATACCCCTAAACTCAAGTCAGGCATCCTGATCTGTCCTGCACTGCAGCAGGCCGGCCCTGCCCTATTCCTGGCTCGCACTGACCCGCTCTGGCCTGCTCCAGTGCATTCTTCACCTGTCGGGCCCACCACTCTGCTACCTTCCCCACCCTGCTCTCACTAACCCAACCTGTGTCTGTCCCCCTCCAAGCCCACCGCCAGGTTAAAGCCAACGTTCAGTGCTAAACACGTTGGGGTAGAGTTTAACGATCGGGCGGTCGACCAGGAGGGACGAGGAACAAGGAGCGGTGCCGACCGATCCGGTCGCCAGGAGGCCCGGGTCCGTTGTGAGAGCTGGGCCTCAGTGCCATTGCCTCCGGCGAGATGCGGCTGACGAATGGCCGCCAGCTACAGCTCAGCGATTTGGCACCAGCGCAGTATCGGGCGGCCCAGAGGTCAACCTGGACATCAGGAAGGTCAGTCGGAGAGTGGAACGATGGTGGAGGGTTTGGGGGCCCGGGGGGCGGGGGTGGGGGGGGGGGGTGTCCTACATTACGGAGCCTGGAGGAGCTCGTGGGCCTCTTCCTCTTCCTCTTGAATGCCAGGTTTTACGGAGCGAAGCGTCCATGCCACAGGCTCTGCCCAGTAGACCCTCTAACTTGCTGGTCCTAGGACTGCTGATTAGCGAACCTCCCGCCTGAGTCAGTCGAGGCCTGGGTTAAAATGGCGGCGGAGTAGGAATGGGTCGGTAAGTTGACCACCTCGATTTTAATCCTCCCGTTGCCCTGACTCTGTTTGGCGGAAGGAGTTAAAATCGCCCCTGTTGTTTTTGTTGACTGTCTTCCCCCAGGCCCATCAGACCCCAGGATCATCCCTACATCCGATACATGCGGAGTCCAGGAACCAGCCTCCAGTACTGACACAAGACAGTCCTCCAGAACCTGACACCCAATCCCCAGTGCCACCACACTCGAGAAACACCTCCCCAACTCCCCCCCCCACCCCCAGTACCCAAGGACCTCAGGACCTCCTCCCTGTTCTCCCGGATACCAGTGTCCACCTCCCAGCGCGCCCGTTCCCAGGTCTCTTCCCAATCCTCCCATTCCCCTTACCTCCCCATGTACATGGGAGGATCTGGGAGAGGCCGGTTCTGGAGGTTGGGTAGCTTCATTAACGTCGTACATGAAGGAATTGGCATTTTGTTCTGCAGCAAGCACTCCATGAGCCTCGAGGAGGCGGCACAGTCTGAGCGTGTGCAGCATTTACCATTGTGCATCAGCAGGATTTTGCCATTGCAAGTGGCAGACTGACTCGCAACTAAATCGGTTCATCTCCTCAGGCAAAGAATCACCTGGTGTTAACGGTATAATATTTGCCTCAGTGACACAGCATGCGTTTGAGACAGTTCCCCGGTCAGGCAGAGAGAGACTGTGGCCAAGAAGTTCGAGCACACCCATTTTTGGGCCTCCGGGTGGGGCCCGATCCCTGCACCTGATTGGATAGGCCCGAGGCGGACATGTGATATCGGGCCTCGGGCCTCATTGCCGTCGAGCCGGTGAACAGGGGACACCTAATAGGCATCTCCAGACAGCTCGCGTGAGAAGAGGACGTATAACTCCATTTGCACATTTTGTATTTGTCCATCTGTGGTGTACATGAAAAGAGCATTTGCCTATCTGTTTTACAGAAGGGGATTTGAATCAATGTAAAATTTATGAACAATGATTTTAAAAATAGGAAGCTGGTACACCAACCATGGTTGGTTGGGTTTAATCAGGTTTTGCAACACACCTTCGGAAAGTGTGTGAGCTGAGAGGTACATTGCTTGGGAAACATTCTGTTTTAATAACATTTTCACCATGAATCTGTCTAAAGGACATTTCATTTGTTAAAGAATGTTGTCAATGAAATCGGCAGAATATAACATTGAGACATATAATGCAAGCTAAAAGCTATAATCAAATTTAGGCTTTCAGAGGGACATTGTAAATTGCAACCAAAGCTTGTGATGTTTATCTGGCCCCTGAGATTAAAGCCTTAAACTCGCTGGTATCAGCTTTACTTTGCAACATTTCTAATTCCATGTTCAGGCTGCTTTTTTGCGCCCGTTCGCAACCTTGGTGTTGTATTTGACCCTGAGATGAGCTTCCGACCACAGATCCTCTCCATCACCAAGACCACCTACTTCCACCTCCGTACCATCGCCCGACTCAGCTCCTGCCTCAGCTCATCTGCTGTTGAAACTCTCATCCATGCCTTTGTTACCTCTAGACTTGACTATTCCAACGCACTCCTGACCAGCCTCTCATCTTCCACCCTCCATAAACTTGAACTCATCCAAAACTCGGCTGCCCGTGTCCTAACTCGCACCAGGTCCCGTTCACACAACACCCCCTGTGCTCGCTGACCTACATTGGCTCCCGGTCCAGCAACGCCTCGATTTCAAAATTCTCATCCTTGTTTTCAAATTCCTCCATGGCCTCACCCCTCCCTATCTCTGTAATCTCCTCCAGCCCCACAACCCCCCCCCCAGATATCTGCGCTCCTCCAATTCTGACGTCTTGTGCGTCCCCGATTTTAATCGCTCAACCATTGGCGGCCGTGCCTTCAGCTGCCTAGGTCCTAATCTCTGCAATCCCCTCCATAAACCTTGCTGCCTCTCTACCTCTCTCCTTTAAGACACTCCTTAAAACCTACCTCGTTGACCAAGCTTTTGGTCACCTGTCATATCTCCTTGTGTGGCTCGGTGACCAATTTTGTTTGATAACGCTCCTGTGAAGCACCTTGGGACATTTTACTTCGTTAAAGGCGCTATATCAATGCAGGTTGTTGTTGTGATCAGTAAATCCCACCCACGATGACATTCACAGGAGAGTAATAATCAGCTAATAATAAACACTATTACTTCCTGCTGATGATCTGTTGATTATTCGTCCTTAAAAACTGTTAATTGAAATAGTGTGATGCCAATGAAAAGATAAATGTTCTTGGGATGTGGGCAATATTGGTGATGCCCAGCCCTAGTTGCCCCAAGAGTGGACCTCATAGTGTGGGACTGGAGTCATGTGTAGGCTTGACCGGGTAAGGGCGGAAGGTTCACTACCCTGAAGGACTTCAGTGAACCAGGGTTGGGTTTTTGAGACACAATCCGGCAGCATCATGGCCACTTTTTCTGGTGCCAGCCCACAGATTTCCAGATTTATTGATCTTTGCTTCATGGCCCGTCATATTGGGGCTACAAACAGAAGTGGGCACATCCTCCAATTATACACCATCATAGGGAATTTTCATAATCCCCCATCTGCTGCTTAAATTCACCATGCCGATACTTGATATTCAAGAGGTGTAACAGCATTACAGAAGTGTATTGTGGTGGGAATTCTGAGTACTCACAGTGCTGAATGCTGTAAATGATAAGAATTGATGTTTGCAAGTGGCTTTTTCCCTCCTCCACTGAGGCTAAACACCATGGGGGAGAAATTCAGTATCGCCCCGTTTGGGGCGCAATTATCGACCGGGCGCAAAGTTTAGCGCCTGGCGCAAATTATCGCCTCCGACTGCAAACTTGGCTTCTATCGCCCCTGGAGGTGATTGGAGTGCTAAATCAGGCGCTGCGCACCTGTCTTAAGGCGCAAAGGCCAAGGAGCGAGGCGCTACCTCAGAGCGCTGGTGAAGCTCAGGAGATGTCAGTCAGCAATGGAACACACACACAATGGCACCGGCCAGTTCTTAAAGGGGAGGGTCGATCTTGCTCTCCATCCACATCCTGCTCATTGCAGCCTTGAATCTCGGCCTGGAGAGACCTGTGCATCAATTCTGCTGCAAAGGACTATGGAGAGGGCCAGGGAACGAGCTCAGCGCTTCAGCGATCGGGCCTTGGTGGCTCTGGTTGGTGCAGTGGAGCACCGAAGAGCAATACTGTACCCAGAGGGTGGCAGGAGGCCTTTGCCACGCGACTACAGAAGAGTGTGGAGGGAGGTAGCTCAGCACATCTCCTCCAGGAGCATGGTGCCCAGGACCCATGCACAATGTCGCAAAAAGTTCAACGATCTCACTCGGGTGGTCAGGGTGAGTGGCTTTTTTTCAATACTTCTCCATACCTCCATCTCAACGTCACTCTATGGCCAGAGGGTTTTAAAACCCCAATGCCCAACACTCATCCAAGACCTATGGCCCTCTCATGAAACACACACGCACATTCCACACTTTGCATACAGTAAGGGCTATTCAACTATGGAAGGCTCATCAGGCAAGACCATGGCTGTATATTTACTCAGACGCTGTCCTTTTTCTTGCAGGCCAAGCTATCTCACAACAGGCGGCAGCAGCAATGGACGGGTGGAGGGCAGCCTCAGCTGCAACCCCTCAGTGATCTGGAGGCGCGCGTCCACAGGATTGTGGCAAGCCAGGTGATCGGTCCTGTCGCCGCTGGAGAGATCAACCCCCTTGGGGACAGCAATGGTAAGGTCATCACCTTTTTCTCCTCTCTCATTCCACTTGTCCCTCACAACACCAGCCTTTGACACTTTCAATCCAACTTACTAAATCGCTGCACTCCTTGCTCCCTTACTGCCCCCCTGTCCTCACGCTAAAGCCACTCTTGTACCTCCCTGCTTTCAGATGGTGATTCACCAGCTGAGGAGACGGGCCCTCAAGCTGCCAGTGGGAGTGAAGCTGCAGGCGAGGAGGAAGAGGAAGCCGGAGCCTCAGCGCCAGTGTCTCCCGAGGAAGCCCATGCCCACACTGGGACCACGTCTTCCCTGGAGGGGAGCAGGGGGGAAGGATCTGATGAGGGTGAAGCTCCAGGACCCAGCGGGCTGCAGCAATGCGATGTGGCTAGGGAAGCTCGGGGGCCTTCTCCCCGGAGGGAGAGTATGCCAGCTAGTCCTGTTGCACTGGATGCAGAGGAGGAGCGGCTCATCGCTGAAATGAACACCCAGGCGGTGGACATGCACACTGAGCTCATGGGTGCAGTGGGAAGGGTGCCCGAATGCATTGATGCACTGGCAAGGAGTGTGGAGCACTTCGCTGTAGCACAGGCGGATGCCACACTAAAGCTTAGTGCGGCAATTCAGTCACTGGCTGCCGTGATCCAATCTCAGACTGGTCTCATGCAGACTCAGATTGAGGCCACGCGAGCACTGACTGCTGCCATCGTCGCTGGTTCGGACACATTTCCCCGGGGCTTTCACCGCGCCGCAGCAGGCCAGCAATCTGTGCTCCAGCAGATTGCTCCGGATGCTGAGGTGCTGCCCCGTGGGAGTGCCAGTGTGTCAGTCGAGCAGGGAGTTGCTGTCCTCTCTCAAGATGACAGCATTCCTGCTGCCACCACTGTCACTTCTCCACTGCACTTGCCACCGCCTGTAGCCCAGACTGCTGCCACCCATGCAGAGTTGGTGCAGCCTGCAGTCGGGCCCTCCAGGCCCAGAGCTGGCCAAGGCCATCCTTCAAGGGCATCTGCAGTCTCAGGTTCTGACAATCAGCAGCCTTCCACCAGCCTTGCTGCAGCCACTGGGGCCCCATTACGGAGGAGCAGTAGGGTGGGAAGGGGGGAAGTGCACAAGGGATGGAGATCACCCTCGAAGGGCAATAAGTAGGAGGTCTCAAGAAATGTTGGGAATGTTTTTATTAAAGGCCGAGGTTCATCTGATAATTGTATTCAAAATGTACATGTTTGGTCTTTGGACTCATTGCTGCCTTGGCCGGCTTAGGGGTTGCGGGTTGGTTTCATTCATGTTGTTCTCAATGGCAGAAGCCATTTCCTCAGCAGGGGCCTAGAAGCGGCTTGTTATCAGCCGTTGACGGACGGCCCTTGCAGTTTCAACATTGTGGGCCGCCCTCCCGCCTTGGTGCTGCTGCTGATCATCCTCCTCCTCTTCCTCCTCCTCTTCCTCCTCCTCCTCCGGTGGTGCTCCAAGGCCTGGTGGCATTGGCTGGGTCCTGAGGATTGCCAGGTTATGCAGCATGCAGCACACAACTATGAAGAGGGAGACTTGCTCAGGCAAGTACTGCAGGGCTCCTCCTGAGTGGTCCAGACAGCGGAACCGTTGCTTGAGCACGCCGATCGTCTGCTCAATGATGTTCCTGGTGGCGAGATGGCTCTCGTTGTACCGCAGCTCAGCAGGGGTGTTGGGGTTACGGAGCGGTGTCATCAGCCAGGTGCAGAGTGGATCACCCTTGTCCACGAGGAGCCAACCACTTGGCTGATGCGGTGCCTGGAAAAGTTCTGGCACAGCAGTCTGGCGCAGGATGAAAGAATCGTGGCTGCTGCCAGGATAGCGGGCAGTGACGGCGAGTATCAGCTGTCTGTGGTCACAGACCAACTGGACGTTTAAGGAGTGGAACCCCTTGCGGTTTCGGAAAACCTCTGCATTCTCATGCGGTGCCCGCAATGCCACATGTGTGCAGTCAATGGCGCCCTGCATCACGGGGAAGCCCGCTATCCTCGCAAAGCCCAATGCGCGTTCATGCTGTTTGGCCCGGGTCATCGGGAAAGAGATGTACTGGCGTGTCCTTTTATAGAGGGCATTTGTCACCTCCCAGATACAGCAATGGATCGTGAACTGGGAGATATTGGCGATGTCCCCAGTAGCTGCTTGACAGGAGCCGGTGGCATAAAAGTTGAGAGCCACTGTGACCTTCACTGCCACCGACAGAGACGTCCTGGTCCTCAGTAGAGGCTGCAGATCTGGTTGCAGCAGGTGGCAGGCTCAGTGACTAACTTCTTGCTGAAGCGCAGCCTTCGCAAACACTGCTCCTCAGACAAATTAATGTAGGAGAATTGTTGGCGAAATACCCTGTGAGGGTAAGGTCTCCTGTACAGAGGCCTGTTGGCCCTCCTCCCTCTGGCCATGATTGCCACTCTCTGTGCGTCTCTGATGCCTCTGGTTCTGCAGGCGCAGGACGATGCCCTGAATCAGTGCAGCCCCCAAAGTCTCTTGACAATCGAAGCATGAAGGTCAAATCCAAAAGAACCTGCAAAGTGCTGCTCAGTAGCCAAAACTACTTCACACAGCGTTAACTCTCTGCAGAAGTCTCTCTCTCTCTGTCAGAATGAGTGGTGCAAAAATGTCTCCCACAAAAGAAGGCAGGAGGAGGGTGCCTTTAAATAGCGCTCCCCCAGCCCTTTGCCGACTGCAACATGTTCCACTCTCCCTGTCGTTGCTTGCGGCAGGCGGAAAGGATGGGGGCGCCATTCAATATCAGGTCCGGGGCGTTGCGCGCTCGACTGACGTCACGATCTGCAGGCGCAGGAGATCGTGGCGGTAGTGTTTAGCGCCGCCGCAAAAGCTCTGGTCAATTTCACGAGCGGCGCAAACATCGCTGCGCCCGGGCACTAGTTGCTTTGCGCCCCATTAGTGCCCTCTTAGGGCGTTAACAGGAGGTGCAAAGCAACCGAATTTTTCCCCCCATGTTCTTTGGCGCCTGTATTAACCTGAATTGTACAATGGTTCCAAATCCATTTTTGTGCTTGTCCTCTGCACCAATATGAGACAACAACAACTTGCATTTATATAACGCCATTAACGTAGTAAAACGTCCCAAGGCGGTACCCAGGAGCGCTATCAATCAGAATTAGACACCGAGCCACGTACGGGGAAATTAGGGCAGGTGACCAAAAGCTTGGTCAAAGAGGTAGGTTTTAAGGAGCGTCTTAAAGGAGGAGAGAGAGGCAGAGAGGTGGCGAGGTTTAGGGAGGGAATTCCAGAGCTTAGGGCCCAGGCTGGTGAAGGCACGGCTGTCAATGGTGAGGTGAAGCAAGTCAGGGAAGCGCAAGAGGCCAGAGTTGGAGGAAAGCAGAGTTCTCAGAGGGCTGGAGGACGTTCCAGAAAAAGGGAAGGGGGAGGCCATGGAGGGATTTGAACACGAGCATGAGAATTTCAAAATCAAGGGGAAAGGAAGGGCATCCAAAGCTAAAGCTTCCTGGATGACTAAAGATATAGTGGTTAAAATTAAACAGAAAAAGCGGAGGCTTATAATAAATGTCAAGTTCACAATACAGTAGAGAATCAAGCTGAAAACAGAAAGTGCAGAGGCGAACTGAAAGAGGGGCAAAGAAAGTGTATGAGAATAAATTAGTGGGTAACATAAAAGGGAATCCAAAGATCTTTTTATAAACATATAAATTGTAAAAGGGCAGTCAAAGGAAGGGTGGGGGCGATTAGGGACCAAAAAGGAGATCATCTTGTGGAGGCAGAGGGCATGACTGAGGTACTAAATGAGTATTTTGCATCTGTGTTCACTAGAGAAGAGGATGCTGCCTATGTAGCAGTAAAGGAGGAGGCAGTAGCGATATTAGATAGGATAAAAATAGATAAAGAGGATGTACTTAAAAGGTTGGCACCGTTAAATGTAGAAAAGTCACCTGGCCCGGATGGGATGCATCCGAGGTTGCTGAGGGAAGTAAGGGTGGAGATAATGTGGGCTCTGGCCACAATCTTTCAATCCTCCTTGGATAGGGGTTGGTGCCAGAGGACTGGAGGATTGCAAATGTTACACCCCTGTTCAAAAAAGAGGCGAGGGATAAACCCAGCAACTACAGGCCAGTTGGTGGTGGGGAAACTTTTAAAGACAATAATCTGGGACAAAATTAATTAATTGTCACTTGGAAAAATATGGGCTAATAAATGACAGCCAGCACAGATTAGTTGAAGGCAAATCATGTATGACTAACTCGATTGAGTTCTTTGATGAAGGAGCGGAAAGGGTTTATAAGGGTAGTAAGGTTGATGTTATGCGATAGCAAAATACTGCGGATGCTGGAAAATTGAAACAACAACAGAAAATGCTGGAAAAACTCAGCAGGCCAGGCAACATCCGTGGAGAGAGAAACAGAGTTAACGTTTCAGGTCGAAACCCTTCATCAGAACTGAGAAAAAAGCAGGAAATGAAACAGATAAAAAAGCAAGGGGGAGGCTGGGGGGAGGAATAAAAGAACAAAAGGGGTGTCTATGGTAAGTAGAGACATTAAGAGATGCTCAAGGCAAGACGAGATGGTAATGGGACAGGTTAAGAAACAAAAGGTGACTCAGAAGTGTGAAGTGTGAAATGCTGGCAGAATGAAAGACAGCTGCCGTGGGGGGAGAGAGAGAAAAAAAAGGGAAAAGGCACAAACCAAAAGGGTGGATAAAATATATATGTATATGTTATATAGGTTGATGTTATGTTCTTTTTGAAAACTTTATTCAAAATACGTTTGCTAAAGTATCACATAATAGACATCTTCGCAAAATTGAAGCCCATGCGATTAAAGAGGCATTGGCTGCATAGGACAGAAAGCAGAGAGTAGTGGTGAACAGTTGTTTTTCAGATTGGAGAATGGTAAACAATGAGGCAGATAGTAGCAGACTTCAGGAGGACATTTACAGACTGGTGAAATGGGCAGACACATAGCAGATGAAATTTAACGCAGAGAAGTGTGAAGTGATGCATTTTGATAGGAAGAATGAGGAGAGGCAATATAAACTAAATGGCACAATTTTAAAGGGGGTGCAGGAACAGAGAGACCTGGGGGTGCATAAAAACAAATCTTTGAAGGTGGCAGAACAAGTTGAGAAGGCTGTTAAAAAGGCAGATAGGATCCTTGGCTTTATTAACAGAGGCATAGAGTACAAAAGCAAGGAAGTGATGCTAAACCTTTATAAAACACTGGTTAGGCCTCAGCTGGAGTATTGTGTTCAATTCTGGACACCGCACTTTAGGAAGGATGTCAAGGCCTTGGAGAGGGTGCAGAGGAGGTTTACTAGAATGGTACCAGGAATGCAGGACTTTAGTTATGTGGTGAGACTAGGGAAGCTGGAATTGTTCTCCTTAGAGCAGAGAAGGTTAAGGGGAGATTTGATGGAAGTGTTTAACAGCATGAAACTGTTTCCAGTGGCAGAAGAGTCAGTAACCAGAGGACACAGTTTTAAAGTAATTGGCAAAAGAACCAGAGGTGACATGAGGAAAAAAAATTATGCAGCGAGTTGTTACGATCTGGAATGCACTGCCTGAAAGGGTAGAGGAAGCAGATTCAATAGTAACTTTCAAAAGGGAATTGGATTTCAGATTGGAGGGGGAAAAATTGCTGGGCTATGGGGAAAGAGCAGGGAGTGGGACTTTTCAAGTATATATCCAATTCCCTTTTGAAAGCTACTACTGAACATGGTTCCACCACCCTTTCAGGCATATGAATGACCATTTACTGTATTCCTGATGATGCTGGTTGAAGGAGCTTTGGCCAGGTCACCTTGAGCACTTCCTTGCTCTTCTTCAAATAATGGCCAGATCCTTTATGTCCACAAGCAGGTGGGGCCTCAGCTTAACGTCTCATCTGAAAGACCGTACCTCCGACAGTGCAGCACTGCCTCAGTAGTGCACTGGGAGTGCCAGCCTGCATTATGTGCTCAAGTGAGGAGAAACGAGGTCCCAAAAGGTACCAGAGCAGGTGAACAAGTTTAAAAACATGGGCATAATGCATATGCTTTGGAGAAACCTGCAAAGGTCAGCCAACCGTGAGCCTGGGCACAGTAAATAGAGCTGAGTATACAGACACAAAAAGACAAGCAGCGGCGGCCGCTGCCCGAGCCTGGCGCCCCGGGAGCCGGGTGATTGACAGGCACCAGCTGGCGCCCCGGGAGCCGGGTGATTGACAGGCCTCACCTGGCCCGGATCCCACGTGGGTGCGCAGGAGGTCGTGGAACGGGTGACGTCACGGGGGGGACGGGGTTACGGTGTGACGCAGCGCGCGGGTCCGGCGCTCGCGCCGGCAGGTCTGCTTCAAGATGGCGGCGGTTTGAAAACCAGCTTCTGACGGACGGCAAGATGGACAGCGCGGGACCGGAGCCGCCGGCGCACCCAGGCCCGAGGATGCGGCCTTGCGGGTAAGAGACAGGCCGGGCCCCTCCACTCCCCGCGGCTACACCGAGGAAGGAGGCCCATGAGAAGCCGCCCCGGTCCCGCCGTGAGCCAGCGCCCGGTGTGGGCTCCGCCGTGCCTCGGCCTTTGTCCGCTGTTGGTCAGTCGCTGGCCGCGGGGGCTGCAGCCCAGAGGGGGTCCGCACGGCTTCATTGTGCAGGGATCCGATTCAATCTTCCAGCACAGGAGCAGTCCGCCCGGGCCGGTTGTCGGACCCTCAGTGGCGGTGGTTCAAGTCCCACTTCAGAGACTTGAGCACATACTGAGCAGTGCTGAGGGAGTGCTGCACTGTCGGAGGTGCCGTCTTTCGGATGAGACCTTAATCCGAGCCCCCATCTGCTCTCTCAGGTGGACGTAAAAGATCCCAAGCCACTATTTCGAATAGGAACAGGGGAGTTCTCCCTGCTGTCCTGGCCAATATTTATCCCTCGATCAAGATCACTGAACAGATTATCTGGTCATTATCACATTGCTGTTTGTGGGAACTTGCTGTGCGCAAATTGGCTGCTGCGTTTCCCACATTACAACAGAGATTACACTTCAAAATTGACTGTAAAGCGCTTTGGGACGTCCTGCGGTTGTGAAAGGAGCTGTATAAATGCAAGATTTTCTTTTTCTCTCACTCCCCCGCTACCACCACACAGGCAGCCCATTACAGATCATAACTCGCTGTGTAAAAGAATTTCTCCTCATCTCCCCTAATCTGTGTCCTCTAGTTACCCAGTGTGACCTGTATCGATTCAATCTAAAATAAGCATGTTTCTACTTGCTAATCAATTTTTAGATCTCTGTAGAGCAGTATTGCAAAACTGAGTAGAATTTCTGTGACTGTTCCGAAACTAGTTGGAAATAGTTCCCATTCTCAGTCGAAAGCTAACAGACCCCTCACTGTAGGAAGAGAGCCCTTGATATATTCCTGACCCAGTCAAACCCCATTAACTGTTGTCAAATTATCCTGGTCCACAAATAATGGGTTGCCCCTGACATGTGCACGTCCTATCCCAATGTACCATGCAATTATCATATGACATTCTTCTAACTTCAGAGAAATTACTAATTTGTAGCTAATTTTTGTATTGTGGGTCTATGACTGCCCAGAGTCACTTTACAGTCAGTGGAGTGTGGTGCCCTTTGAATCATTCTGGAATAGTCAATGTTTTTTGTTCAGCAAGTCTCCCATCTATCCTTGTATGGATCTCCGAGCTGGAGTACATGTCTCAGTTAAAATCCAAGATTCAGCCATGTACTCCCGTAGTCTCCAGCTTCTTCATGAGGTCTGCACGAGACACTAAGATGAAAGTCTCTCATATTCCATACAGACATCTCCACTTCCTGTCAATTTATTCAATGCACTCAAATTCTCTCAGGTCTCTGGAACCTTGCACCCCTCCCCACTCCGAGGATACAAGTTTTAAAAAAAGTGGAAGAGTTCCAGGACCATGGGCAGTTTCCCACATTCACCATGTCCTAAGGCAAATCTGAGGATCAAAAGCTGCAAGGGGAATATTGATAACGAGGGGATGGCCAAAACATTAGCATATGGAATTCAATGTCCCACATCAGAGCTCTCTAATCCTGTTTCCCTGCCTTTTCTTGATGCCCTTCAATATGTTTCCTTCAAGCATTTATATGATCTCCCGTGAACTGTCATGACTCACTTGGCTTCAACAGTGACTTGCGGTAATGTGTTCATATTCTAAAAACTATTACTACCTCTTTATTGCTACAACAACTGGCGTTTATATAGCGCCTTTATCTGACATTAATACCCCTTATTACTGTCACTATTTACCCTCAAAACTTTGAACACCTGTTCGATCCTCCCTTAATCTCTGCTCTTGTGAATGCAGTTCATATTTTTCAAGGCTCTCATCATACCTATGGCATCCTAGTAATTCTTTGTTATGCCTTTTCCATGGCCCTATCCTTTTCTAGAATAGGATGCTCAAAGCTGCACACAGTAGTTCAACTGTTGCCTAACAAATGTCTTGTACAGTTCATCATTACCTCCTTGTTTTTGTATTCAAAATCTCATTTTCCCTTTTTATAACTTTCTATCTGTTATCCTGCTTTTAAACATCTATCGATCTATACCCCTAGCTCTCTGACCCTCCGCTCCATTGAGAATTGTTTTAATCCTGTTTAGGTTATTTCCATTCTTTTTCCTGCATTTATCACATGCCCACTCCCATAATCGGACTATGCCTATCCCGTAGTCTCATGCAGCTTCGTTGTAGTTTGGCATTGTCAGCAAATTTTGATATTGGCCCGTCATTGTCTATGTCCAGATTTCAGAGACACATTGCTAGTGACATCGTGCTAATCCGAGAAACATTATTTTATTCTCTGCTTTTTATCCTTTTTGTCACACTGTTCATGCTGCCACATTACATTTAATACTTTAGTCTTCAAGTCCCTTATGTAGCACATTATCAAATGATTTTTGAAAATCGAAATATAGCACCGCTGTTACTTGGTAATGAGTTCCCACATGTGTCAGATACCTGGCTGACTGTAAATATGTCTGTAAATAGTATAGCTTCCTGCAGTATTTAATTTACTTATTGAAAACATTTGCTGAGATTGCTGAATGTCTCGGACTTGTATTTTTTTTTAGGATATTCTATTTGGGTGGGCAGGGAGGTGAGGAACAAAAACTCTTCACCTGAACGGCTTAAAGTTGAGGCTGTGAACCAGGACTCTGCGTCTAAAACATTCACTCAATTAAAGCAAGACACTTACAATGCACTTGTATGAAGAAAAAGGCCCTGTAAATGGGAGCACAGCACAGTAAAGATAAAATAAAGATTTGCATTTATATAGCGCCTTTCATGTCCCAAAGTGCTTTACAGCCAGTGAAATACTTTTGAAGTGTAGTCACTGCTGTAATGTAGGAAACATGGCAGCCAGTTTATTTACAGCAAGCTCCCACAAACAGCAATGTGATAACCAGATAATCTGTTTTAGTGATGTTGATCGAGGGTAAATATTGGCCAGGATGTTACAGCAATTCATCAGTTATTAAACTAATTGTAGTCTTGTGAAATGTACTATTTTTTATGCAAGTACGTACTTGGGCAGTAATTCTAATGACCGATTGCATAAGGAAGATAAAGCTAAGATGTGTAGAGTCTGAAAAACGTGGGAATCACTGTTCCGTTCATATTCAGTGCTTTGCAATTGTAATTAGCAATGTCTACTGTACGTTTGTTTGCTGACTATACTTCTGATACTGCCAAATGAGCATAAACTATCTCCAAGGATCTTGTAAACTTTATTTTAAGCCTAATCTTTAGATCTAGTCGCTCAAAACCAATGGGACCAATTTAATTTTCCATAAGTGAGGGGCCCAAATAGCGCTCAAATGAAAGTCATGAGCAAAATGCTGCACTCTGTCACTTGAGAGTTCCAACTTGTAATGGGGATTGGAACATCAAGGAGATTGGTTTTCTTTAAGACAGGGTAACAGATCATTCTGTCTTTGACCAATAGGTGTATTTCCTTTTCTCACTCCATCACCACTTATATCAGAATTGCTATCATTGAAGTCACTGTCTCCTTTTCCACTGTCTTTTCCACTAAATACATTCACTGCCCCAGAGGGCTGTGAATGCTGAGTCTTTGAGTATATTCAAGGCTGAGATGGATAGATTTTTGGACTCTCGGGGAATCAAGGGATGTGGAGATTGGGCAAGAAAGTGGAGTTGAGGTCGACGATCAGCCATGATTTTATTGAATGGCGGAGCAGGCTCGAGGGGCCGTATGGCCGACTCCTGCTCTTATTTCTCATGTTCCACTAAATACATCTTGACCAGGATGTGCAAGGGGCTTTCTATCTTGGTGGATGACAACTGCACTGAAGGTTCCATGATTAAGACCAGGCTTTGACACAAAGCTCTTCCCATTGGTGCCAGTGACTTTATGGTCTGTTTCAAGTTAGTCAGTTTTGCAAGTGGTCTGTTAACAGATTGTTAGTAAGTATGTGGTATTAAACTTTTTAGACAGTGATGAGTGTGCTGGTGGTGTGAAATTTGTTATCTAGTGGAGTCTTGGTGTATCTCCTGCTTCTTTCTCCTCTTCCTCACTCCTCCCCAGGAAAAATATGCAACCATTCTTCAAGTTAACAAGTACCCGCTAAAATGAAAATTTGGTCCTCGGCCCTGGATAGAGCTGCCACAGAATCTACAACCGCTTGATGCAAAATTTAGTTGGGTTTGCTGCAGAACTTGGTTTTAAGGTTCTAGAGTTCTTGATTGTGACTTTTTAAAAAAAATGCTGGTCTGAATGTGAAAGGACATGCAGGTGCCAGCTAATGTTTTATTGATAACTCTTGATCTTAACTGTGGTAGCACTGTGGAATCCAAACTTCTAGCTGCACGTTAAGTGGAGTACTTCTGTACCAACACGGCCTAAAGTATTGACATTTTCAAATTCTCTGTCTCTTGCTTGTATATTACTACACCTCCACATCCTTAAAAATGAGTTTCTAGATGGCTAATAAAGAATTTTGGTTAGGCCATGTGATTTGTATGACTGACTGGAGAACATGTTTGATTTGTTTTGCCTTTAGTCTGCCCATTTTTCCGGTTTGATAAGCAACTTGAAACACCCACTTATGAGGCTGGGTGAATGGGTGGTGTTTGAGTGCTGATCCTCTGGGTTAGTGTAAATTGTCACTAATATTTTCAGTTGCTTTGAAATTAGACTGAAAATAACATAGAAAAATGTTTAAAGTTAATTATAACGCAAATAATGTGAATTCTACTAATTTCTTTTGATTGCTCATCAATGTTCCCTGTGAGCTGCACTTTGTTCTGCGCAGTCTGTTTCTTTTCGTGCGTGGTCCCTTTAAATTTCCATGCATGCGTGGTATTTGCAATGGAGAAGTCGGTGAATGGCCTGCGCGGGACCTTTCCCATTACTGCGCGGCCACGCATCTTAGAGGGAACATTGCTCATGAGGAAGCCTTGGCTTGACCAGTTTTTAACATTAATCTCTAATATTGTGCAATCGGACAGATACAAAAGTTGAGGCTATGATAATAACGAGTCACAATTTGCTATATATAACATTAGAATCTTGTTTGTACAAGCAGTGATTTCCTGGCATCTGTTTTCTTTTTTCTTAAAATGTAATGCAGCAACATTTTCTTCCGTGATGTGGATGCTAATGATATGTAATTTCAGTAAATGAAGGGAAAATTGCAGGTATAGCTTTCAATGTACAGTACACAGCAATATTAATCCTGTAATTCAACTTCAGAATATTGGAAAAACATGTGAACTGGAATCTGACTAGATTAAGATTTTCTGCCATTCTGTCCTTTTCGCTGAAGTATTGAGACTAGCCTGTGTGTTATGGTGGTGAGATTGCAGTGAGCCTGTTCTGAATTGGCTGAAGATTGGCATCTTTGGAAAGTTGAGAGGTGTCCAGATGGAAAACAAAGCCAAGATGTACAGGAAGACCCAAATGGAAAAATGATGAAATAGACAGCTGGTCGAGAGGAGAGTGTGATCACAAGGTCTCACGACATTTTATAACTAGCTTGTTTGTACTGACTGCCATTGAGTTCTTCTGCTTGTCGTCTTGAAACTCCTTTACTCCGTGTTGCTGTTAGAACTTAATTTTTCCCCACAAATAATACCAAAAAAACTCATAACTCTGATCCTCCCATTTGTGTTCCTACCCAGTTATGAGTTTGTTTGGTCCCAATTCCTGTTGTGCTTTGTGTTGTGAAGGATGCTGACTCAAATAGAATTGGCACAGTCCTTAAGCGGAGGAAATTGTGAATCCAGTTGTTGCATTCCTTCATGATCCAAAACCACTGATGAACTGCGGTGTGTACAAACCAATATTTTGCAGCTGACTGACTGAATCCTGATAAATTGAGCCATAGGGTGTACTTCATTTCACTATGTTGAAAGTTTGTTTTTCTCATTGTTCAGAAATAGTGTTCCCTCAAAATTGTTTAGGCAACTTGATAGTGTAAACTAAAAAGGCAAAAAGATTTTCATACTGTTGATCAATTGAAAGTGCAGTATTTTTTGTAATGGGGGCGTAATAAAAGGGATCATATCAGCTTTGAATCCTGTTTGGTGCATAACTTGCATAATTTATTTTGTGTGGGGGCGAGGAAATAATGTAACTTTGCAGAACTTTGGCTAAAATATCCTGACTGGTTAAATCAGATCATATAAAATGTATCTAAATAGAACTCTTGAAAAGTTAAAGACCATGTGGTATCACAGCTATGTGGGTCATATTTATTTCCTATCAAAGTACTTTACATTAAAACAATATTGGCAAAATTAACAAAACAACAACTACAGGTACTTGCATTTATACAGCGCCTTTAATGTAGTAAAACGCCTCAAAGCGCTTCACAGGAGCGTTAACAAACATCATTTGACACCGAGCCACATAAGCAGTTATTAGGACAAGTGACCAAAAGCTTGGTCAGAGAAACGTTTAAGGAGCGTCTTAAAGGAAGAGAGAGAGATAGCGTAGGGGTTTAGGGAGGGAATTCCAGAGATTAGGGTCTAGCCAGATGAAGTATGGCTGCCAATGGTGGAGCGATGAAAATCAGGGATGCGCAAGAGGTCAGAATTGAAGGAGCGCAAAGATCTCTAAAGGTTGTAGGGTTGGAGGAGACTACAGAGATAGGGAGAGGCAAGGCCATGAGTGATTTCAAAACCAGGATGAAACTGTTTAAATGGAGGTGTTGCTAGACCGGGAGCCAGTGTAGGTCAGCGAGCACAGGGGTAATGGGTGAACGGGACTTGGTGCGAGTTAGGATACGGGCAGCAGAATTTTGGATGAGCTCAGGTTGGTGGAGAGTGCAAGGTGGGAGGCCGGCCAGGAGAGTCACTCTATGGCTTCAAACTTGTTTTTAGACCTATGTTGCATATCTTGCATATTTTTGACAATTAACTGTAGCTCGAGTGCCATATATTACTCATCCTGATAGCAAAGTCACGAGAGTAATCTTCTTAAAGTAGGTGCTGTTTAAAATTGTGCACATTTTATGTTTCTTTTTCACCTAATCTGTTTTTTCATAGTATCTTTTTTTCTGCAATTTTTGTGGCCTGTTTTTCTTTCTGCCCTTTATTTCTGCTCCCACTGGAGTTCCTTGAGCATAAATCTTGGCTTTTAAAGCCACACAAGTGTAGCAATAAAGATGGCTGGTGACTCCGGTGCTAAGTTAGTCACTTCTGATGCTAGGCTACATATTTATGATGTACTTAACATTGTTCAGCAGACTGTTTAAAGTTGTCATTGTTGCTGGTGAATTTCAGTGCTTCCTTGAGACCAAACCTGACATTTGATACCAAATTGGCACTGTTATCAACAACTGTTTATTGTGTTTACACGTCATCGCATTCTATTCCTGCTTTGTTTTTTTAGCATAGTTTTAGTGCCTCTGGTATTGTGAGGTCAAAACAGTTACTAGTACCACCCTAGCAGGGATGAGTATAATCAGATCTATGATCTATTGAATTTCAAAGCAATATTTTTGTTGGACCCTGGGGCGTCCCACTAAAATAAATTTAAAGATTTTTTCCCCACATTGTAAGTATTTTGTAAATTACTATGCCTTTTACACAGATTAGAAAACGGTCTGTTCCTATGGTATGTGTATGAAGGAACAGCATTCTTGACTTCAGACTCCGACATAGCAAGGTCCACAGTAGGGTTTCTGATCATTACCGTATCATATTCAAGTTTCTCTTCACTCCTCTTCCTTTCCCCCCTGTAGGGGATGGTGGTGGTAGGGGTCAGCCTTACCCCTGACTCAGTGAGCGGTTCAAATCGCTCCCACGCCCCAGGTTCAGACCTTGGACTTATTTAGGGGTTGTGAATAAAGATGCAGTAGACAACAGGTTCCGATGAAAGAATTTTGACTTTTATTTTAAAAAAAAAGGTAACAAACTTAAAACACACTTCACACTTGCATAGACATAGAAGAGTACAGCACAGTACAGGCCCTTCGGCCCTCGATGTTGTGCCGAGCATTGTCCGAGACCAAGATCAAGCTATCACACTCCCTGTCACTCTGGTGTGCTCCATGTGCTTATCCAATAACCGCTTGAAAGTTCCTAAAGTGTCCGACTCCACTATCACAGCAGGCAGTCCATTCCACACCCCAACCACTCTCTGAGTAAAGAATCTACCTCGGACATCCCTTCTATATCTCCCCCCATGCACCTTATAGTTATGCCCCCTTGTAACAGCTGCCTCTACCCGAGGAAATAGTCTCTGAACATCCACTCTATCTATCCCCCTCATCATCTTATAAACCTCTATTAAGTCGCCTCTCATCCTCCTCCGCTCTAAAGAGAAAAGCCCCAACTCCCTCAATCTTTCCTCATAAGACCTCCCCCCCCAAACCAGGCAGCATCCTGGTAAATCTCCTTTGCACTCTTTCCAATGCTTCCACGTCCTTCCTATAGTGAGGTGACCAGAACTGCACACAATATTCCAAATGTGGTCTCACCAAGGTCCTGTACAGTTGCAGCATAACCTCACGGTTCTTAAACTCAAACCCTCTGTTAATAAACGCCAACACACCATAGGCCTTCTTTACTGCTCTATCCACTTGAGTGGCAACCTTCAGAGATCTGTGGATATGAACCCCCAGATCCCTCTGCTCCTCCACGTTCCTCAGAACCCTGCCGTTGACCCTGTAATCCTTATTCAAATTTGCCCTACCAAAATGAATCACCTCGCACTTATCAGGGTTAAATTCCATCTGCCATTTTTCGGCCCAGCTCTGCATCCTATCAATGTCTCTTTGCAGCCTACAACTGCCCTCCACCTCATCCACTACTCCACCAATCTTGGTGTCATCAGCAAATTTACTGATCCACCCTTCAGTCCCCTCCTCCAAGTCATTGATAAAAATCACAAACAGCAGAGGACCCAGCACCGACCCCTGTGGCACACCGCTGGTAACTGGTCTCCAGTCCGAAAATGTTCCATCCACCACCACCCTCTGCCTTCTATGAGATAGCCAGTTACTTATCCAATCGGCCAAATTTCCCTCTATCCCACAACTCCTTACTTTCTTCATGAGACGACCTTATCAAACGCCTTACTAAAATCCATGTATACGACATCAACTGCTCTACCTTCATCTACACACTTAGTTACCTCCTCAAAGAATTCAATCAAATTTGTTAGGCAAGACTTACCCTTCACGAATCCGTGTTGACTATCCCTGATTAAGTTGCCCCTTTCCAAATGGTCATAAATCCTATCCCTCAGGACCTTTTCCATTATCTTACCAACCACCGAAGTAAGACTAACCGGCCTATAATTACCAGGGTCATTCCTATTTCCTTTCTTGAAGAGAGGAACAACATTCGCCACTCTCCAGTCCTCTGGCACCATCCCCGTGGATAGTGAGGACCCAAAGATCAAAGCCAGAGGCTCTGCAATCTCCTCCCTTGCCTCCCAAAGAATCCTAGGATATATCCCATCTGGCCCAGGGGACTTATCGACCCTCAGGTTCTTCAAAATTGCTAAAACATCTTACCTCAGAACATCTACCACCTCCAGCCTCAAGAACATGGCCCCTCTCCTCGGTGAACACTGACGAAAAGTATTCATTCATCACCTCTCCTATCTCTTCTGACTCCATGCACAAGTTCCCACTACTGTCCTTGACCGGCCCTACCCTCACCCTGGTCATTCTTTTATTTCTCACATAAGAGTAAAAAGCCTTGGTTTTTCTTGATCCGACCCGCCAAGGACTTCTCATGCCCCCTCCTAGCTCTCCTAAGCTCTTTTTTTAGCTCATTCCTTGCTACCTTGTACCCCTCCATCGACCCAACTGAACCTTGTTTTCTCATCCTTACATACGCTTCCTTTTTCCTCTTGATTAGACATTCAACCTCTTTTGTGAACCATGGTTCTCTCACTCGGCCATTTCCTCCCTGCCTGACAGGGACATACCTATCAAGGACACGCAGTAATTGCTCCATGAAAAAGCTCCACTTTTCGTTTGTGCCTTTCCCTGATAGTTTCTGTTCCCATCTTATACTCCCTAATTCTTGCCTAATCGCATCATAATTACCCCTCCCCCAATTATAAACCCTGCCCTGCCGTATGGCCCTATCCCTCTCCATTGCAATAGTGAAAGTTACCGAATTGTGGTCACTATCTCCAAAGTGCTCTCCCACATACAAATCAAACACTTGGCCCGGTTCATTACCCAGTACCAAATCCAACGTGGCCCCACCTCTTGTCGGCCTATCCACATATTGTGTCAGGAAACCCTCCTGCACACACTGTGCAAAAACTATCCCATCCGAACTGTTTGACCTATAAAGGTTCCAATCAATATTTGGAAAGTTGAAGTCACCCATGACAACTATTCTGTGACCTCCACACCTATTCATAATCTGCTTTGCAATTTCTTCCTCCACATCTTTATTACTATTTGGGGGCCTACAGGCGAGGGAGAATGACAATATACAAAACCCTTATCCCTCCCAAGAATCTCACTATCTAGCTAGGTTTCGGTTTCAGGAGATCAGGGATAATGCTCACCAAACAGGGGTTTTAACAGTGCGAAATCCAGCCAGGTAAGTTGATGGTGGTCCGGTCGTTGAGTGTCTTCCTGGAACGTGCTGCTCCTGGAACAGGGCCGAGCGGGAGAGTCCGGAGAGAGAGAGCCTCTTGGGGAATTCCTTGGGATATTATACATGTTCAGCTCCTTTGTTCTTTTCTTCGCTCCCAGAACCCCTTACTAAAAATGGTTTCGTGCTGAAGTGATTGGTTTCAGTTGAGGCCTGTTCATTCCATTGTCTTGGTTCCTTGCAGGCTTGTTAAGTTTTGATGGGCCTTCAACTATGCTAAACCAAATCAAATCCTGGTCATGAAAGACCTCGTTATCAGTAACGGCTTTTTACTGAGTGTCAAATGGCTTGCGTCCTGTCGATCTGTTGTTTTATTGGAGTTTGCATTGTCCTCATGTTTTGGGTTTCTTGCTGGGCCTAGCATTCCTATCTTTATGCGTCTCTTTAATGGGTTCTGTGTTTTGGGTGGGGCGGCCTTCTCCCAGGGCCTATTGTCCAAATGTTAATGTTTGCTGGGGCTTGAATTCCCAGACAATGCAATACCCAAAACTGCTATTTACAGAGGTTGATCCCACGTGCTGTGCAGCCCCCTCTTCCTTACATGTCCAGACATGTTCTTTTAAAATGCCAAAGCTTGGTTTTGGTCTTAAATTCCTTATTTTTTATCACTCTGGGGTAGTTCCAAAGTCCTTTTTCCTTAGATTTTGGGGATCTGCAAATTTTGGAAACTTTACACCCCCCCCCCCCCCCCCCCCCATATTAAATCACCTTTCTCTTTGTCTGAAGCCGGCACTGTACTTTTGTTTGTGGTTTCTTTTTTTCTCTGCATTTTATTATCTTTTTAGCAATGGTACAGCTTGCCAAAATGAGTAAATTTACACCCTTTCAAATGTTTGTCCCAGTCAGCTTGAGTTACATGATAACTGGGCAAGAGACTGGTGACCTGCAGTAATTGTGCTCTGATCTGGCTGCTAGGAGGTGCAGCTTGGGGCCATTATCCCTCAGAATTTTCCCCCTCTCTGGGAAGCACCTGACCTCCACTCCATATATTTCCGTAACATTATAAACTCATGTTTTAAGTTTTTTGACCACTTTTCCACAAAGCATTTAGAAATGTTACCTGTAAATGTTGGGTTTTTAAAAAGTGTATTCATGCAATTTTTTTTAAATGCACTGAGGAAAGCTGGTTTACTGTGGTCCATTCATTTCTCATCCCCTCTAAATTTGCCTTCCTTCAATTTAAAACCATGGTTTTGTGACTCTCCCCTCTGCCTCTCAAGCCTAATATCAAATTCAATCATAGTATGGTCACTATTTGCAAGATGTTCCCTTACCATCAGAGTGTTGACTATTTCTGGCACGTTACTCATCACTAAGTCCAGTATGGCCTGTTCCTGCATCCTACTAGCCTGTACTGCAAGAGGGCTTTCAATATGCTGGGCCACCCTGCCAGAATATCTTTAGTGGACATAGGGGGTGGAAAGCTTCCTACATGTTTTGAAATCTATTCCACCCAATCTGGTAGTGCCAATCAAACAGCTGCAGTTAGAACTCCATTAGCCATACTACAATTATCTACTGTCTTGGTTATTTACCATGATTTTTGAGAATATCCTCTTGGTGCACAGCCCACTATTTCATCGCCTCCTCTTGAACAGAACAACATGATTTTTTTTTGTTATTTCTATACTTATCCCTCATTCCCTTGCCTAGGGTATTTCTGTGCCAGAATATTTGCATTTGTGTATTCCTTTTTGCATCAAAACACTTTACAAATTGAAGTTGAATTTTTGAGGTGCATTGAATGTTATGGAGGTAAACATGGCAGCCATTCTGAATCCACAGCATCCTGAAAACAGCCATCAGATGAAAGGCTAGTCTGTTTTTAGTTGAAATTGATATTGGCAAATGCAGTGGGAGAAATCCCTGTTCTTCAAATAGTGCCATGGAATCTTAAATGTCCACTTGAACCAGCAGAGTTGGCAGACAGAACTTCGATTTAACATCTCATCTGAACGACTACCTCTTCACCATGCAGCACTCCCTCAGTAATGCACTTGAATGTTGCCTTAGATTATACACCATACATGTAAAACCAAATTTGGGGTATTCTTGATTTTTCCACGATTTCCATCACTCCCCCACCCCCAGGAGAATTCCCTCTTTTCTGATGGATAATGGGATGTCCTATTTAAAATGGACATGTCTACGATGTAGCCTAATGAGCGCTCTTAATCTGCCCCAAAAAACCATTGCCAATTCCATCCTTTCTTTGCACATGTCTGTGCACTAAGCTGATGTTTAAATATCCTAGGCTTGGGAGAGTAGAAAAGTGCTGGCTCATGCCTATTCTAATAATAGTTTCAGCTTGTCTCAGTCAGTAGTACTGTATCAGAAGGTTGTGGGTCCAAGCCCCATTACAGATGTGAGCAAATAATCTAGAGTGACACTTCAGTACTTGGGGAGTGCTGTTGTCAGAGGTGCCAACTTTCAGGTCAGATGTTAAACAGAGGCTCATATGCCTGCTCAGGAATTTAGTCCGTTCCTTGACTGTCCAGATTCTCTCCATGTTGTGCACTTCTAGCTGATAGCATTGCATGTCCTTGGACCCCAGCTATTCACAATATATATTAATGATCTAGACAAGGGAACTAGATGTAATATCTGCAAGTTTGCAGACGACACAAAGCTGGGTGGGCGTGTGTGCTGTGAGGAGGATGCCGAGAAACTCCAGGATGATTTGGACAGGTTGGGTGATTGGGCAGAAGCATGGCAGATGCAATATAACGTGGATAAATGCGAGGTTATCCACTTTGGTGTCAAAAACAGGAAGGCAGATTATTATCTGAATGGCAATAGATTGGGAGAAGGGGAAGTGCAACGAGACCTGGGTGTCCTTGTGCACCAGTCGCTGAAGGTAAGCATGCAGGTGCAGCAGGTGGTTAAGAAGGCAAATGGTATGTTGGCCTTCGTAGCGAGAGGGTTTGAGTACAGGAACAAGGATGTCTTGCTGCAGTTGTACAGGGCCTTGGTGAGACCACATCTTGAGTATTGTGTGCAGTTTTGGTCGCCTTATCTGAGGAAGGAGGTTCTTGCCATGGAGGGAGTGCAGCGAAGATTCACCAGACTGATACCTGGGATGGCAGGAATGACATATGAGGAGAGATTGGGTTGATTGGGCTTATACTCGCTGGAGTTTAGAAGAATGAGAGGGGATCTCATTGAAACTTATAAAATTCTGAAAGGACTGGACAGACTAGATGCAGGAAGGATGTTCCCGATGGTGGGGGAGTCCAGAACCAGGGGTCACAGTCTAAGGATAAGGGGTAAGCCATTTAGGACAGAAATTAGGAGGAATTTCTTCACCCAGAGAGTGGTGAACCTGTGGAATTCTCTACCACAGAAGGCAGTAGAGGCCAATTCATTAAATATATTCAAGAAGGAGTTGGATATATTTCTTAAGGCTAAAGGGATCAAGGGATATGGGGAGAAAGCAGGGACAGGGTTCTGAATTTGGATGATCAGCCATGATCGCATTGAATGGCGGAGCAGGCTCGAGGGGCCGAATGGCCTACTCCTGCTCCTATCTTCTATGTTTCTATGTATGTGTTTAAAGATAGGAAATGGTTCTTTCGCAATAACTATTTGGTGTAAAGCAGTAGCATCTGTGAATCGTTCACATCGGAAAATGGCATACTGCATGCTGACCTAAAAAATGATGCAAAAACAAACCACAGCAAAAGCAACATTTTCACAATGCGTGAGTGACAGTTAATGCTATGGCCTAATTAGGTTATAATTCAATACGGCCCAATACCCTTCAATAATGGTGAAAATTACTCCTGCCAGTCTTGACAGTCAAGACAGTTAATGCATTCATATAGTGTTCCTCTGTTTGCTATTTATACAAATGTTAACCCTGACCCCTCTGCTAAAATAGCAAACCGAGGGATATTGTAGCATTAAGCACTCATCCTCTCATTGGCAACAGTCATTTCTAGCCTATAGTGGTTTAACCATACTTTGTGGCATTTATTGAAACATTGAAGTTTAAAGATGAAAGAAAGTGTTGCAGGAACACATTCTGTTCAGTGCACTCCATTTTATAGAATAAATGAGTTGATTCCGTAGAATTTGATCATTTTCTTACTGGCATGAAGACCTGCAGGTTAGGGTCCCCTCAATGCTAGGCCGTTCCAATGATATTGCCAACGGAGCGCATACCTGTGTTTTCTGGAGTGGCTCCATAGTAAATAGCGAGAGCTGTGACTTGAAACCGGTTTGAAAACCAGTGGACCTTGGTGGGGTGGGGGGGGGACTATGATGTTGCCACCCTATAGTGCAGTTTCCCGGATCTTGCAGCACTCCTACCAGTTTTGAAGTTGAGGCCCCCTTTGTTTCTTTTGCGTCCTCCCCATTGGAGCAGTGTAGCAGCGAAGGAGCACTTGTTTCATGCTAGTAAGAAAAATGACATTCTTACTAAAACTTCAAAATAAAATTCTGAAAAATGAGTTGAGTAGCTTGAACGAAAATAATTTGTCCCTGGCCCCAAATTTCCTTTCCTTTTTAACTATTGCCTCCCTAGTCTGATGGCCACACGGTGAGTTTTGGAAAATAATAGTAGAAAAAAGCTTTGGGATATGGGGGTTACAATTTGTTGTGTATATAATTGATTTTCTTTTCCACTGTCAAATCATTAGTGTATCCAGCATAATGTACTTTAGCAACTCATTGACAAAAAGTAATTTGGGACAAGGGCTGTCCTGTTTCTAATGCCGATGACTTTGTACTGCTCAACGCTCATTGGGTGGCCTCTAATTCTGTCCCATATTTGTGGTGAGGACATGACTGACTTGTACTCAACATGCCCAGCGGGTCGTCGTTTTGTGAACTTAGACGGAGCGTTGGTGGGTTATTTAACAACGGGTTCCCATGGATTGAAATGGGTGGGGGGAATTAAAAGAACCATGCGTTTAAAACTGTACAATCCCACAGTGTTATCAGGGGCAACTTATGGAACACCTCTCAAAAAAAGAGTTTCACCTTTTGAAGATGTTGAATTGAAGTTAATTGTGTTTTGATGGCCTGAGGCAACCTTCCTTTCCCCCCCATTCCCTGTTGACACATGGCTAGGTAAATTGAGGAGAGAAATGTTAGGTTGCAAGAGGAGCCTTTTAACCAGTACTTCAGCTTGTTTTAAAAAAAAAACCAGAATTCTTAATCTTCAAAATGAATTAAAATGGATTTATCTTAATTACCATCTCCAGTAGCGCATTATTTTAAAACGCCCTTCTGAAACTTAAAATTTTGGGGCTTTTTTAAAGGTAGACAGTAGTGAGGAAAATTAACTTTATGATCAACTAAATAAACAATTGGGACACAACTTGTATTTTAAAACTTTTTCTCTTTCCCCTCCCCTTTAGGCCTTCATGCACCAAACTTTTGTTGGGGAAGTTGGTAGATCTGTGTTCAGGCTTCAGGCAGTGCCATTTTTGAGCTGGAGGCTATGCATGAGCCCTTATGGCTTTAGTAAATTTTCATCCTTACCTAGGAAAGTATCCAGTCTCTCTCTCTGCCTATAGAGCAGCCAATTTGCCATGTGGAGGAATTGTATATTTAAATACCCCTTCACACTTTGACATACATTGAAGCACCAGCATATTGTGCTACATGTTTCCTGCTTATGGAAGTTTCATTTGTGATTCTATGAACTTTTATGATTGTTGTCCATGCTCAGTTTCTTTTGTATTCCTTTCTTGCAGGTTAACATGTTGGATGTTTGTCGTGCATCTTCCAGAATGCTGACGCGCGAAATCAATGGATAAATGCAAGCATGTAGGGCGGCTTCGGCTTGCCCAGGATCATTCAATCTTAAACCCTCAAAAATGGCATTGTGTGGACTGCAATACTACAGAGTCAATGTGGGCATGTCTCAGCTGTTCACACGTTGCTTGTGGACGATACAATGAAGAACATGCCCTCAAACATTTTCAGGAAAGTAAGCACCCTGTGGCCTTGGAAGTAAATGAATTGTATGTATTTTGTTATGTTTGTGATGACTATGTGCTGAATGACAATGCGACAGGTGATCTAAAATTGTTGCGGAGCACATTAAGTGCAATCAAGAGCCAGAACTATGACTGTACAACTCGAAGTGGTAGGACTTTACGGTCGATGGCAGGAGGTGATGACTCTTACCTTTCTCGGGGGTGTGCACAAGCGCAGCTGCGGAATGAAGATAGGATGTTCACAGCACTTTGGCACCGGCGTAAGTCGCTCATGTCTAAAGTGTTCCAGTCTTGGTTCGCACTGACATGCAGTGGCAAGCTGAGACTTGAAGAAGAACAATTAAAGGAAGAGGCTGAAATGAAAAGGGAAGAAGCCAGGAAAAGACGACAAGAGCTAAAACGGCGGCTGCACGACGAGTTGCTGAGCACACCACCACGGAAGAGTTCACGTATAAAAGAACCCTCTCAAATTAATGACACATCAGCTCAACAGACACCAGTAAAATATCCAGCAGTAACAACTGGCCTGACCCCGAGCACAGTTAGATTGAAAAAAATTGGTGATTCTCCTATTAAACGGAGGCCAACCGTAACACCTGGTGTGACGGGACTAAGAAACTTGGGTAATACCTGCTATATGAACTCCATTCTACAAGTGCTAAGTCACTTGCAAATATTTTGTGAGTGTTTCTTGCATCTTGATTTAAGTCAAACCCAAGAACTGCTGGCCAGTACAGCAAATGGGAAAACTAGGTCCTCCAGCAAGCGATATTTGGTTAGTGACATTAATTCAAATACATCTTTGATAGATGAGGAAAAGGGGTCAAGGCGACCCAGTCTTTCTGAAGGATTAAGTGGGGGAGCATCTAGGAGCAGAGATGGGGAGCTCATTCAACTAAAGGAGCCAAGCTCAAAACATATATCTCTGTGTCACGAACTCCATACCCTTTTTCTGGTTATGTGGTCTGGCAAGTGGGCATTGGTATCTCCCTTTGCTATGCTACACTGTGTATGGCGACTGATCCCAACATTCCGTGGATATGCCCAGCAGGACGCTCAGGAATTCCTCTGTGAGCTATTGGATAAAGTACAGCAGGAGTTGGAAGCTACAAGTACAATGTATACAGCCCCTATTCCCATATCACAGCGAAAGCTAATCAAAAGAGTTCTGAATGTGATTAACACCATTTTCCACGGACAGCTACTCAGTCAGGTACTGGTCATGTTACTTCTCAAACCTTTACTGTGGCATTTTCTGAATATTTAATTGTCAAATAGGGGTGCATTACCAGATTGATTCAAAAGTTCCAGTTTAAGAAAATCTTTGGTTTTTTTATGCATTTCAGCTCAGCAGCAAAGATAACAATACAAAATTGGGGATGCGCAAGAGGCCAGAATTAGAGGAGCGCAGAGATCTCGGAGGGTTGTAGGCAATGTTCCCTCAAATTTTGTTTGGCGCCAAGCGGGCCATTCAAATTACTGCATATGCACGGTTCTAGTATTGAAAAGCTGGCAAGCCGGCTGCGCGGGAACCCTGGAGTGCTGCGCAGTTTACAGGTAACATTGGTTGTAGGGCTGGAGGAGATTACAGAGATCGGGAAGGGCGAGGCCATGGAGGAATTTGAAAACAAGGATGACCATTTTAAAATCGAGGCGTTGACCAGGTGCCAATGTAGGTTAGACAACATGGGTGAGGGGTGAATAGGACTTGGGGCGAGTTTGGATACAGGCAGCAGCGTTTGGATGAGCTCAAGTTTACGGTGGGTGCAAGGTGGGAAGCCGGCCAGGAGATCATTGGAATAGTCGAGTCTGGAGGTAACAAAGGAATGGTGAGGGTTTCCGCAGCCAGTGAGCTGACGCAGGAGCGGAGACAGACAATGTTAGGGAGGTGGAAGTAGGCGGTCTTGGTGGTGAAGAGGGTATGGGGTCGGAAGCTCAGCTCAGGCTCAAATAGGATACCAAGGTTGCGAACGGTCTGGTTCAGACTCACGGTGGCTAGGTAGAGGGATGGAGTCGTGGCTAGGGAACAGAGTTTGTGATGGCGACCATGATGGCTTTGGTCTTCCTAATACTTAATTGGAGGAAATTTCAGCTCATCCAGTACTGGATGTCAGACAAGCAGCGTGACAAATCGGAGGCAGTGGAGGGATCGCAAGAGACGGTGGTGAGGTAGAGCTGGGTGTCATCAACGTACATGTGCAACCTGACGTCTTTTTGGACGATGTTGCTGAGCGGCAGCCTGTAGATGAGGAATAGGAGGGGTCAAGGATAATATATGCTTTGGGAACTCCAGAGGTAACGGAATGGGAAGAGGTGCCATTACAGGACATTCTCTGGCTACGACTGGATAGATAGGAATGGAACCAGGCGAGGGCAGTCCCACCCAGCTGGAAATCAGAGGAGAGGCGTTGGAGGAGGATGATGTCAACCGTGTCAGAGCTGCAGACAGGTAGAGAAGGATGAGGAAGAATAATTTACCATGGTCACAGTAACATACAGTGTAATTTGTGACTTTGATGAGGGCCATTTCAGTGCTGTGGCAGGGGTGGAAACCTGTTTGGATGGGTTCAAACATGGAGTTGTGGGAAGGATGTGCCGTGCAGAATCCTCTCTGCTGTGCAATCATGGCAATGACGTTTAAACTGGTTTAACTTGGAAGCTGATTCTGGGAAACTCTTGTCTTCCTGGGATGATTGTCTATATTACTGTAGTATTAACCCTAAAATGCTAACTTGGATAACTTTATTAGTGCAATATTAATCCTAAACTACTAAAAATAATACACAAGAATATCTGTTGCTGCTCTTTTGTTTTTATTAATTTAATTTAAATGTTTTCCACCTCTTCTGCTCTTACTGATTTTGGTTTAAAACCATTAACTTCTTCTGCCTTTGTACTCTCACTTGCTGTTTTATCTACATAACCTTTTCAAACTATGGTTCCTGGATGCTAGGGATCTTCGCTTATCTAATTTCTGTGCTTTTCTGTATCTATTGACACATTTCTGTTAGTCTAATGTTTTCTGAAATGAAAGCACTGGTTTCCTTTTGATTAGCTGACATTGTCTTTGGCTGGGGGTTTCCTGGAGTGTTTGCAGGGAATCCTTGTAGGAAAGCCATGGGCTTGTATAAGTTAGTATCATTCCAAACTCTCTTGTCTAAAGCACTTAAGAGGGATTTCAAAGTGTTACGTTTCATACTGATAAGGTGCCATATAAATGTAAGTATAAAGGTCATCTTTTCAGCTAATCAGAAACTAGTGCTGCAGATTGGCATGAGAAACTTATCAGAAGCTGCTGCAGTCAGGGAAGCCTGTGTATACAGCCATGGCTGATATTAATATGAAGCCTTTCTTAAGTGTCTGTCTCACCAGTTCCAGCAGTAAATTAGAGTGCTTGAAGCTATGTTGGGCCACCTAATGTCAGTTGCATTATACCTATTCTAGACTGGTTTCAGTGGAATTTAAATGTTCAAAGTACCTTTTGCAGTGTCAGGATTGCACGTCATTTAGATCTGGATGTGGTTCAAGCCACAAACTTGTAAAATGGAGAGAAAACAGAAGAGCAGGATGGTAATCCTAAAATGTGTTTCTTTTGTGTAATGAAATCTAGATTCAATTTTTAAACATTTTTGTTGCTGTAGAATGGGAGGGGTGAGGACATTGGTGATGTTGCATGTCATGTCAGCTACCTCTGTTTTAGATTTCTAAATGTGATTGAAAATCTTTTAACCCAAGAATCTAGTAAAATGCCAGTGAACCCACTTGAGTAGTACAGTAACTTTTAAGAAAAATTGATCACATCAAGCATTGTAATTAGTAGTCTTTCCTCTTCGGTATGTTTTCAGGACCTGTTGAGAATGTTTTGACATGCCTCCCCAATCCTCCTCCCGCTCCAGCTCTGGACACTCTCTCTCTTGTTTCTCTCTCCTCTCATTGATTAGACTCATCCGCTGTTCGTTCAACCCCATTTCCTCTAAACTCCTGGCCACTCGGCTTCTCTTCCTGGTCCCTGTGCTAGCTGGTATTGTAAATGGTTCCCTCTCCTCCAACACTGTACCCGTTCCTTTCAAAAACCCACAGTCATCGCACCCTCCTGAATAAACACCCTCTACCTCTCCTCACTAACTGCTGCCCCATTTCCGAATCATTGATTCTTTTGTTGCTTCTCAGATCTGTGACCATCTCTCATCTCTTGTTTGAATCCCTCCAATCTTACCAGGCTTCTGCTCTTCCCACAGCAACAAAAGGGTCCTAACCAAAGTCATGAATGACATTACCTGTGATTAAATGCATTCTTTCTCCTCAACCTTGCTGCAGCCTTCAATACAGTCAACCACACCATCCAGATCCATGGGCCTACCCTCATTTGGTTCCACTCATGTCCATCTAATCATAGAGCATCTCCAGCAATCACTTCTCTTCCCAGCCCCACACTGTCTCCTTGACTTCCCTCAAGGGTCCATCCTTAGTCCCCTCCTTCTCCTCCTCATCCACATGCAACATCCACAGACATAGGGTCAGTTTCCACATATATACGCAGCTCTGACTCTCCAACCCATCCTCCAACACCAATGTCTGTGCTGTCAGACTACTTATTTTGGTGGCACAACTGAGGTTATAGCATGGAGGGTTATGGATAAGAAATGTGCACCCCACCATCCTGTGGTAACATGGTGTTCCTGAGTGATATGATACAGCACATATTACCTTATTTACTAGCTCATTAAAAGTGATGATGCACGAGATGAAATATCCCAATTTGCAGCTTGGGATTCCTGCAGAAATCATCGATGAAGGCATTGATATTTCAGCATGTAACACATGAATACAGTGGAAGCCACATTTGTATACTGTATTCTATTACCTTGCACTATTCTGCATTTGAAGTAATAAATTCACTGAATTTGACTGCGTCAGATTCACTAGCATACTGTTCCTATGTGCTTGCTACCTGAGCTATATGTTCTTGCTCAAGATCTAGGCAAGTTTGTACTTGTCTGTATAAACATTAAATTACTGTCCTGTCACTCGGGAGTTCCAGTTTCACAGATCTTTGCAGCTCTTTTTTTACATGTGAGCATAGATAGCAAGTGCTAGCAGGCCATTCATGTTCCATATGTGCACTTTTCACCAGAGCTTGTGGGCTAGCCATCAGTAGCAGGAACCTGCTCTTTCTGTTCTCTCTTCCCGCTCCCCACCAAAATAAAGACTGATAACACTAAGGTGAGTTATATTGCCCTAAAGCCATCCTAACTGAGATCAAGCAACAGCTAAGGGAATGTACCTGGGACCCTTTAAGGGCCATTTTACCCTGCAGCTCAGTGCATTCTGGGTCTGGGTGAATAGGGTACAACACTAAAAAGGCCTCCATGGAACAACTTCTATTTTTACATTTGAATCCTTGTCACTGGAGCCCATCTGGGTACACAGAGACTTGTTCTTCACTCATGTCCTGTTTGCATATGCAAGGAGAGTCCTGAAATAATTATATTTTCCATAATATTGACATTTTTTATTAAAATAACATTACTAAGTGGCAATGACATTGAGCCGGTCTCTCAAGTCAGTTTGCTCAGTCACCACGCATGCAAACAATGTACTGAACTTGTCTGGATAGCTTTGGTACCACACCATATAATGCTTGCCTGGAGGAGAAAGCTCATCTCATACCTAATCCATTTCTCATTTTCCAGATGTGTATTTGAGTAATAACTTTGTGTAACAGCCAAAATCATTTCACCAGAGCCAAAATATGTATGTGTCATCGTGAGCTGAAAATATAACTCTCCAAAACATTCCAATTTCTCCATAACATTCCCCCATTCTTTTTCTTTGCCTTCATCAAACACATTTTAAATATGGTGTAATATAGCCAGTTATTTGCAATTTGAATTTAAAAGTTACTAACCACTTTGCTGTAGGCGAAATATTCTGAGCCTACCCTGGATGTTTCGTGTTCCCTCAGAATAGTTGAAAATAGACCAGTCTAATTATGTAGAGAGTACTGTATACAGCCAGTGTGATGGACGCTTAAGGGCACCCAACTGAAGAGAACACCCTTGTAAGTTACATAGTCAATTCAACTTATTACCTTAAGGCTCCTGTGCTCTGAGCTCTTTGATCAATATCCTTTGCCTCGCTTATTTGTGAGTGCTTAGAAGGGAGAATGGGTGACTCCTCCTGCATGGTTCTGTATTTCCATCCCCTCAGATTTTGAGACGGTTCTCTAAGCTTCCAGCATTGCTTTTATTTGCCGGTGAGCCAGACCCTGCTGTTTGTAGCAGATTTAGGGGGAATGCATGCGATTTTTAGCTTTTAAGTCCTTGGTTATACTTTTTGTCTGCCTGTTTCTCCTAGATGATTCCTCACGGTGAGCTTGGTGGGTGCTGACTGCTCATTGCTCTCGCTCCAGAGCGCCCATTTTAATTCATCTGACAAAATTGCCCATTCTGAGAACCATTCAAGTTCTGTGCCCTTTTAATGTTCAGAGTTATTCAGGAAAGCAATAAATCAGCTTGTCAGGCAAACCAATGTGGTGTTTTCGTGTTGCATCAGAGTAAGTTCAGGAAAATAAGTTCTCTTTGCAATAAAGTTTAGCTCTAGTGGGCGTCTTCCCTCAGAATAGAGTTCGGTTCCTTGGCTTGGCCCTTTGGGCTAAGCTTCAAAAACTCATCAAATTCAGAGCCAGCGTTCCTGTACCCTGCAGCTGGGCCCTGCTCTCTCGGGGAGTGAGGGTTGGATTTTATACCTACAGCCGGTATCTTTTCGCCTGACGGCGTGGCTATTGAAAAGCGGCGAATACTAAACCGAGGCCTTTCCGCGTCCGTGATCAAGACTCTCCTCCAGGAAAATGTCCACTAACCAGGCTCCTAATGTGAAAAGGCAGAAGTTTGTAGAATGTTGTGCAGCCAACTCTGCTCACTACATGTGAGAAGAATGTTCTATTTAATTTTTAATATTTATTTATATTTATATTTCAGCTGGGTCTAAAAATTCAGTCTTTGGCTGCCATTATGATTTTTCTCCGGTCTTTAGAATCAGTACTGATAGGTTCTCATCTCTTCCTGTCTTTTTAAGAGCCATATGGAAGTTTTTTCAGCATTTTCTATTTTTGTTTTTTTGAACATACCTTTGATAACCTCCCTCCTACCACTCCTTGATGTCTATTTTCATTTATTGTGATCGGTATTCTAATGGAAGCTGTTGCTGCTGCAAATTCCTTCGTCCGCAGTGGCTTGCCAAGTTGGAGTTTAGAGGAGACTTGAGCCACCGGTACCAGCCTTGGAGTCATAGTGGTGCAATGAGCTGGGATTGTTTAATGCGCCACTCTCGCCATCACCATGTACATTAGTGTCAGCCGTGGCTCAGTTGGAAGCACACTCGCCTCTGTGTCAGAAGGTTGTGTCCCACTCCAGAGACTTGAGCACAAAATCTAGGCCGACACTCCAGTGCAGTACTGAGGGAGTGCTGCACTGTCGGAGGCGCCATGACACTATTCCGAAGAAGCGCAGGGGAGTTATCCCCGGCATCCTGGCCGATACTTATCCCTCAACCAACATCACTAAAAACAGATTATCTGGTCATTATCACAGCTGTTTGTGGGAGCTTGCTGTGCGCAAATTGGCTGCCGTGCTTCCTACATTACAACAGTGACTACACTTCAAAAGTACTTCATTGGCTGTAAAGCGCTTCGGGGTGTCCTGAGGTTGTGAAAGGCGCTATAGAAATGCAAGACTTTCTTTTATTTGATGTCTTGTCATTAAAAGCGTGGCTTGATACAAAGTCTGCTTTCACAAGTGAATTACGTAGCTAGTATGAATACTCTGGGTAATATTTTGCATTCCGTCACGATAGAGAAAAATACTGTTTGATGGCCATCTTCAAATGAGGTAGTAAAGCTGTGAAATACCTGAATATAGCAGATCTAAATCATTCTGAGGGGGAAGGAGCTTAGTTCAGTCATCATGTCCGAATACTTAATGTACTGTATTATAAAATTGACATCTCGGCAATTGGCACCCAGTGGTTTCAATTCCAAGTTTAGTATTTTAGTTCAGCCAATGCCCGATTATAGGATTGACTTCACTCCATCCCTATAGAAAACCCATGCAAAGTTCTCCCTTCATCAGTAGTCTTTGCTCACAAAGAACGTTTACTGTGTGTGTTCAGTAGACAGCAACAGCCAAATAACTTTGAAGATCCGTAGTTCAATGTTTGTAGTCTAATGGACTGAGGCAGTCATTCAAATAATGGCTACTTGGGGTGGGAAAAGCTGTATTGGATTTTTGAGAGGGCTTCTGTTCCTTTGGGTAGTTTCCAGCTGCTGACATTGATATGCGGGTGGGCACCAAGCCCAGTCTGTTGCTCCCCTAGTTAGGAGATAGAGTCTGCACGGAGGTCTCTGGCTTCAGTTGTAATGTCTGTGATGAGGACCTCTTTGCAAGTCCTGAGCAACTGGCTCAGGACCAGAAAAAACATACTCAATTATTCTTTTGGTCCAGGAAAGGTATACTTAAGATCTTGGCTTTTTAATTTTGTAGGGTATTGTTTTTAGTGCGTGTTAAATGCCAGCGTTCCGTGAAGCCTGGGATTTTGATGGCTTTTAAGGCAAAAATCCAATGGATCTGTTTCTAACTGAGAATTTACTGTGTACCCAGGCAGTTCTTTTGTTCTTTCCTCCCCTCCCCCTTTCCCTGCCTCTGCACTTGCTTAAAGCCTGCTATATCTCTAACTTTTTCCAGTTCTAACGAAAGGTCATTGACCTGAAACGTTAACTCTCTTTCTCTCTCCACAGATGCTGCCTGACCCGCTGAGCATTTCCAGCATTTTCTGTTTTCATTTCAGATTTCCAGCATCCGCAGTATTTTGCTTTTGTATCCAGGCAGTCGCTGTTTCGATTTTTGATTGGTCATTTAGCCTAACCACTGCAAAACATTTGATCACAATAGCCACTGTTTCTGTTGAACAAAAGAGGTTTTACAAATTGGCACGTCCCGAGGCCCATTCCCGGTTCACGTCCCGAGGCCCATTCCCGGTTCACGTCCCGAGGCCCATTCCCGATTAATTGTTTTTCTGTAAATTGGCAGGTGCTTATAAATCCCTGGCAGTTCCCCAAAGTCAGATGCCAGCAGGAAATGATTCACTTTGATGATGCTTTGTGTGACCTAGAAGTTTGCATGTGACAATGTGATGCCTGAAGTATAGCAGGTGTGTCTCAGATCAATGAATTGCTCTCGCAATCTTTCATTTTCATTATTGCTAGTAGTAAATGAAATGATCTTTCTGTGAAAGGACAGAGTTGTTCCATTTAATGCACAATGTATTATTCTACTGCTTGGGTGGAGCTATGTCCTCTTAACATCAAAAATTCTAAGTAAACAGAGCCCTGGGCCAGAGTTTAATTCTTTGACCATACACTGCACAGTACCCTCACCAAAAATTGCCTTTCAAATTTGAAGTCCGAATCTCGGGATGATGTGTCTGGATTCTTTTCGGTTTGTGTGATTACTCAAGTCATTAAATCATGTAGGTCGACTCCAGTGGTAATAAGGTATCTTCTGTTAGTGAGGTACTCCATATATTCCAAGTGACGATTAAAACCAGTTTACTGGAGGAAATTTAATCAGCTGCAAGACATATTTTCTCTCATTTATATGACAAGGAAGTGTGATGTGACGGACATGAAATTTGCACATATACCACTTCTATCAGCAGATCTTCTGTGGCCCTGCTTGGGTGAGTGAGTCTGAGGATGTTACCTTGTGCTGACAGAGTACGATCTGGGCACTGCCCAGCACAAGGCACCATTTCTGCAGACACAGCTTCGCTTCCTATAAACCGCAATGTGATCATGTGTGCAGTAATCTGAGGTGTAGTCTGTGTGGGATGAACAATAAACCCCTTGTGCTGCTGATAAACTCACTGGAAATTACCACAAGATGTCTCGCACCCTCCTGATCTCTGACTGATGGACAAATAACGCTCTGACAGATCACATTTCCCAGGCCAAAAACAACAAATCAGTTTAAAAACATTAAACAGAAGGCAAGAGCAAGCTTATTGGATTTGCCTAATCTGTGTCACAGTACATATGCCTCTATTTCCCAGTGTCACTGTTGTACCAAACCCTGCGACTAACCCCAGTGCTACCAAACTCCCTTCCATTGCTCCGAAACTTGCCCTACCTCCATTCTGGTACATTTTGCCTTGTATCCTGGACTTTACAAAAGGTAAGAGATTAAGCTTTTACATAGGTAAAGGAACATACAGTAGTAATCAAGGCCATAGTTTCCATTGAAGAATGGAGACTTAGGCAATTCAATGCCCAAAAACCCAGTTTGAAAAAAACCAGAATATAATGGGCCAGAAATTCGGCTCTCCGGCTTCCTGCGGGTGCAAGCATCGCGCGCGTACTTACCTACCGCGCCTGCAGTTGTGCTTCGGGCCCACGAGGAATTCGGGTCCTGGGCCTCCTGCAGCTGCCGGCGCGCAGTGCTTGCGTATCCCAGGGGCGCAGTTAGTTCGAAGCGTCCCCATGGATCACGTGAGCCATGGAGAGCCAATCCTAGCAGGGAATTTTCATTCATGACAGGAAGACCTGTCAAATCTATGAATAGAGATCGGCCCCAAAACCACACTAAAACTTCAAATAATTTTTTTAAAAAACATCACATTTTTAAAATAACTAAATTACATAAATTAACTACTTTAAACAAAAGTTTAAATTTTTGAAAAAATTAATTAAACTTTTTAACGGTGCTAAAAATAAACTTATCTTTCTTTAAAGTATGTAAAAAAAATAAACCTGTTGAAAAAATGTTTAAATTGTAATTAATTAACCACTTACCTTGTTAAAAACAGGCCTTGCGCCTCCTTTTTAAAAGTGCAGCTTCTCCATACTTACCCTCACGGAGAAACCTGAAAAAAAAATGAAGTTCGCTGCGTGCGCGCTGCCTCTCCCGCGCACGCGTTCGACTTCTGAACCCCTCCCTTCAGGGGAACGGAAGTTCCGGTTTCCCGCGCATGCGCAGTGCATGCGTGAAACCGGCACTTCATGTGGCCTTACGGGTGAGTACACAGCGCGTACTCACCCGACAAGAGCTGAATTTCTGGCCCAATGTAATAATGCAATTTGACATGATCACTGTGCTTTACATGATATAACAGTCTTGTTCTAAAACAGCATATCTTCAACTTACCACGAGCAACACCACAGGATATTTAATATTATTAAAAATGATCTGCAAGTGCGCATAGATGACACCATATGTTACAGATGCAAAATAGTATGCTTCTTGACTGAAACTATCGACCACTTTCCTATCCACTAAATTCTCTAATCAAACAGCAATCAAACACTGGGGTTAAAAAAAAGTCTTGTCATTTGGAATTCACGCCACCAAAAGAAGATAGCTTAACATATTGACCCGGATTTTGTGGTAGGAATAAGTGTGAAGCTGTTATGGAATAAATTGGACAGCAACTTCCGGCATCTGCACATGCACAGTTAAACGTGGAAATCAGGAAGTTGCTGTCCAAGTTGCCCTGCTGCTCCACAAGCTTCCGTGGCTGCAGTGTGTACCATCTACAAGATGCACTGCAGCAACTCGCCAAGGCTTCTTGCAGCACCTCCCAAACCCGCGATCTCTACCACCTAGAAGGACAAGGGCAGCAGGCGCATGGGAGCACCACCACCTCCAAGTTCCCCTCCAAGTCATACACCATCCTGACTTGGAAGTATATCGCCGTTCCTTCATCGTCGCTGGGTCAAAATCTTGGAACTCCCTCCCTAACAGCACTGCGGGAGTACCTTCACCACACGGACTGCAGTGGTTCAAGAAGGCGGCTCACCACCACCTTCTCTAGGGCAATTAGGGATGGGCAATAAATGCTGCCCTTGCCAGCGGCGCCCACATCTCATGAACGAATTAAAAAAAAAAAGCTTCGCTACCTGGCATTAAAACATGAAGGGTGTGAAGTTGCAGTACTTACCCACTGGATACCCACTAAACGCGTCAGAAAGTTGGGGCTTGTCCATTCAAGTGTAAGTGAATTTTTAACGGTGTGGTAAATCTTAATTACTACCAAACAACCTCTCTGGCCCTGAAAATTTACTTTTACGAGTGTGGAGTCCCATTCCTTCAGATTTTAAGTATTGTTGGAGATTTTATAAAAATTAATTTTATTTTGTTTAACTTTTTCTTTGTCTCTTATTTCTCGCCAATCAAATCTTTCCCTCTCTTTATTTTGCTTTCTGTGCATGGTTTTACATTGAATTGATTATTCTAACTTACACTTCCTGGTTTAGACTGTGCGTCTCGGTAAGAATTCTTCAATCTGGTTGGTTGAAGAGTCATGCTGTTGTTTGTCCTGCTTGCACAGGTCCCAGATTCCCCGTAGAGGGCGCTGTGCTGTATCGGTCTCGCGATGACTAAGTTGCCGCTGAAAAGTCTGTGGGCAGCTGTAAGCGTAATGAATGGCAAGTGCCGTTCGTTCGCTGCTGATCGCAAAATCCGAGCCATTGTAGCTTATGTCACTTCAAAACAAAACCTTAGAAGTCACTACTTTTTTTTTTAAAGAGGTAAAATAGCCAGATATTTCATCTCTTGGGTTCTGACTTGCAGCCTAAAGAGCAATTAACCTGATCTCATCCTTCACTGTTCCCTCATCAAACAATCAAACATTTGATCTGAGCCTGTTTGCTTGACAGTTAGGCTTTGTGGCCTTGTATACATCATTATAGAATTATTTTATGTGGAACATCAATATATATGCTCTCCTGTGACATTGCTCATGTTAAGTTGGATGAAGTGCTGTTTTAGAAAGACAGGAATGTTACATCATGCAATGCACGTCACATTTTATTGCTGCTAAAGTGAAGCGGTCGGTGTCCCTTTAAGGCCACAAAGCCTAACTGTCAGGCAAACCGGCTCAGATCAAACGTTTGATTGTGGTGACTTCTCAGATGTTGTTTTGAAGTGATGTAAGCCACAGACAATAGTCCGGATTTTGCGGTCAGCAGCGAACGAATGGCACTTTCCGTTCATTACACCTGCAGCTGCCCACAGACTTTTCGTGGGCTTTGTAGCGACAACTTCCGGTCATCAGGAGTCTGATACAGCGCGGCGCCCCCGATGGGGGATCTGGGACCTGTGTGAGCAGGGCAAGCAGCAGCATGTCTTTTCAACCAATCAGATTGAAGAATTCTCAGTGAGATGCGCAGTCTTAAACCAGGAAGTGTAAGTTAGAATATTTAATTCAATGTAAAATCATGTACAGAAAGTGAAATAAAGAGAGGGAAAGAAAGATTTTATTGAGAGAGATAAAAGAGACAAAGAGAAGGTTAAAAAAAATTTACAAAATCTCCAGCAATAATTAAAATCTGAAGGAATGAGACTCCACTTCTATCATTATAGGCCTGGAACTGCTAATAGGCCAGGGCAAGATGGAACCTCACAGCACCCTGTGTTCTCACCAAAGTTTGCAAGCACTGGCACATCTGCACACATCTTGCAGGATGCAGTTAATGAGCTTGAGGAGGTAGAACTGGGTGAGGAAAAGCAAGTGAAAGTGACCGAGGATGCAAAAACAGTCTGTGTGCCATCTGATATTCACTTGGAAGTGAGCTGAAGTAGCTGGCTATGCTGACTAATGGATCAGTTACTTGTTTCATACATCTGTGGGCAACACACTGGCTAATGCTGCAAATGATCTCTGGTAGACTGAAAGGAGGCAGTGTGCATTTTTAACCTTGCCTTCCACTGGCCGTGCTGCTGCTGTGCTATGGACTAGCTGCAGAAAATGGAGCAGATCTGCAACAGACTCCACGCTGATTCTGAAGCTGTGGAGTCCGTTCCCTTCAGCCATTACTGAGCAAGTGTGCCAAGGCCTGCTTGTATGGTTGGCAGCATGGGTATGGCCAGTCTGGGTGCATCCAATCCAGCTCTGATGCCTACTAAACTGCCTGATGTGTCTTCTTTCATCTAGTACAACTTAAAGATACTGTGATTTCAAAACAACCGACAGCATTAAGGTAGCCATGACTTCCCAAAGAGCACTGCACTGTACATCATCTAGTTAGCTGCTATGGCACACCTTGTGATGGAATAAACTTTGGTACTGTGGGGCACATTGTACATGTCTGTCTTTAGGGAATCTCCTGTTCTTTTGGAACTTTTGGAAAGTGTTTCAGTACTATCAATTTCCCTGTGATATTGATAATGATGCCACTGCTTTTCTCCTTTCGTAAACATTCCCTTCATTGTCTGATCCAGAAAACAAGGAAAAATGCTTTAATCATTCATTGAAACACAAATCAGCTTATTGCACATTTGCTGCAAAATTGGAAAATGTTTAAATACTCCAGACATTAGCTGAAAAATATTAAATCATTTTTTCCCTTGCCTTTAAATTGGAACCTTCATATTAACACCTGTTTATAATGGAAGTACTGCTCGGTGGGACTTCTGCTCAAACCTCCGAAATGTGAACAGGCCTACTCAGGATGCTCATTAGCATACATAATTAGGCTCTCCAAGTGGGCGTGAATTACATGGGCTCAGAATCACTGTAGTTATATCACTGACTCATATCCTTCTGAAACAGGTTACATGCCTTGCTTGCGACAACAAATCCAACACAATTGAATCCTTCTGGGACCTTTCTCTAGAATTTCCTGAGAGATACCACTGCAATGGAAAAGAAGCTGCTTCCCAGCATCCTTGCTTGTTGACGGAAATGTTGGCAAAATTCACAGAGACGGAGGCCTTGGAAGGGAAAATTTATGCCTGTGACCAGTGCAACAGTGAGTAAAGAGGATGTACTGTCCATGTGCACTATGTGGAGATTTAATCAGTAAAGAGCAATGTTGTATTTTCCTTTGAATTTGCATCACCATTAAGTATAAGGTTGTTTAAAATTTGGCAATAGCTGTGTTTTAAACTCCTGACAATTCAATCTAGCCTTGTGCAATTATTAAGGAAAATATGTGCTTGTTCTGGTTGGTTTATAATTTGCTGATTTCTCCCCCGCCCCCTCAATACACTTATTTGTGAAGCTCTCTGAATATCCTGTTCACCTGTTAAAGTGAAATCTTTTTACAGTCTGAATGAGGCCGCTCCTTCATCAAGGGGAGATGCTGGACAAAGGAGTTGATCTTGATCACTCAGTCCAGTAACTGCTCAAAGCAATATTGACCAAGGCACAAACATTCTTTCAGTTGACGAAAGGTGCAGGGATTCTAAAAGGGATTAAAAAAAATACTTCAAGATACTGAGTTTTGTACCTACTTGACCTTGAGTTCAGTCAAAAATCTGAAGCTAAGAATGTTGCTTAGATAATCATTTTAAGTCTGTTAATTGCACAGATTTTAATATTAGTTCATGATGACGATGGCAGCATATTGGACTTGCATAATGCCTTTAACGTAACAAAGTACAACGGTACTTCACTGAGCAGGGAAAAGAACACCCAAGCGGGAATTGGGAGACGTGCCAGGAAGAAGGCATGGTCAAGGAGGTAGGTTCTAAGCAGGCTTTTGATGGTGGGGAGAGATGTAGCAAGTCAAAGGGGTTTAGGAATGGAGTTCCATTGTTGGGGGTGGACGGGAGATGACTGAGGGCTCTTCCACTGATGGTGAAACAGGGTGGGGTGTACAATCGGCCAGAGTTGGCAAAGGACCGAATGTGTACTGGAATGTAGGGTAGGAAGAAGTTGCAAGTCTAGGGTCAGATAAGGTGACTGAGGGATTTATGTGAGAACAAGAATCTTGAAATCAATGAATTGCTGACCAGGAACTAATGGAGGTTGGCAAGGACGGGGATGATTAGCGAATGGGATTTAGTTGGGATAGGATATGGGTGAGTGAGTTTTGTGTAGGGTGGAGTTTGCGTCGAGTGAAGTTCAGGCGGCTGGTGAGGGAGGGGTGATGAAGACGTGGATAGGAGTTCAGTATTGGTGGCAGAGAGATAGGAATGAATGCAGGCGATTGTTCGAGATGGAAATAGGCTGACTGTTGATGGATGAAATGAGTTTGAAAAATCAGCCCAGGGCACAACAGTACACTGAAGGTTGTACACCATCAGGTTCAGCCTAAGAAAGCTGGTATACCTCCAAATGTTCCTTATTAGTCTTGTGTTGACAATTTGCTGCCATGGAGTCTTTACCTTGCCCCATTCCTTACTGCTGACTAAGTCTGATATGCCATTCAAAATCCTCTGACAACTTAATTGGAACAAAGGGCATTAAACATTAAAGGAAGTATCTGTATGTGAAGTGGTCAGCCATTCGCAGGATGCAAACTGACAAATCATTTTAAATCAGGAATCAGGTAATGCATGAATATAACAAACAGCTACTTGTATTTATATAGCACCTTTTAATGTAGTAAAACATCCCAAGGTGCTTCACAGGAGAGTCATCAAAGAAAATTTGACACTGAGCCACATAAGGAGAAACTAGGGCAGATGTCAGAGGTAGGTTTTAAGGAGGAAAGAGAGGTGGAGAGGTTTAGGGAGGGACTTTAGAGCTTGGGGCCTTGGCAGCTGAAGGCATGGCCACTAATGGTGGAGTAATTAAAATCGTGGATGCTCAAGAGGGCCAGAATCAGAAGTGCGCAGATATCTCGGAGGGTTGTGGGGCTGGAGGAGATTAGAGATAGGGAGGGGTGAGGCCATGGAGGGATTTGCAAACCAGGATGAGAATTTTAAAATAGAGGCGTTGCTTAACCGGGAGTCAATGTAGGTCAGTGAGCACAGGGGTGATGGGTGAACGGGACTTGGTGTGAGTTAGGATATGGGCAGCAGAGTTTTGGATGAGTTTAAGTTTATGGAGAGTGCAAGATGGGAGGCTGGCCAGGAGTGCATTGGAATAGTCAAGTCTAGAGGCATGGGTTAGGGTTTCAGCAGCAGATGAGCTGAGGCAGGGGCAGAAATAGGTGGTCTTAGTGATGGTGCAGATATGTGGTCATCTTGGGGTCAAATATGACACCAAGGTTGTGAACAGTCTAGTTCAGCCTCAGACAATTTCCAGGGAAAGGGATGGAGTTGGTGGCTAGGGAATGGAGATTGTGGTGGAGACTGAAGACAGTGGCTTCAGTCTTCCCAATATTTAATTGGAAAAATAGGGGGCCAAGGATAGATCCTTGAGGGACATCAGAGGTAACGTTAAGGGAGCGGGAAGAGAAGTCATTGCCGGTGATTCTCTGGCTACGATTAGATAGATAAGAATGGAACCAGGCGAGTGCAGTCCCACCAAGCTGGACGACAGACAGGCGTTGGAGGAGGATGATGTGGTCAACCGTGTCAAAGGATGCAGACAGGACGAGGAGGGATAGTTTACCTTTGTCACAGTCACATAGGATGTCATTTGTGACTTTGATAAGAGCCGTTTCAGTACTGTGGCGGGGCGGAAACCTGATTGGAGGGATTCAAACATGGAGTTCTGGGAAAGATGGGCACAGATTTGGGAGACAACACGTTTGAGGACTTTTGAGAGGAAAGGGAGGTTGGAGATGGGGAGGGGGTAGATTGCAACGACAGAGGGGTTAAGGGTTTTTTTTTTAGGAGGGGGGTGATGACGGCAGATTTGAAGGAGAGGGCAACAGTACCACAGGAGAGAGAACAATATCCGCTAACTTGGGAGTCAGGAAGGGAAGTTGGGTGGTCAGCAATTTAGTGGGAATAAGATTGAACAAGCAGGAAATTGGTCTCATGGGCAAGATGAGCTTGGAGACAGCATGAGGGGAGATAGGAGAGGAACTAGAGATAGATGCAAGTTCAGGGCTAGGACGGGGGGAACCTTAGAGAAAGTTTGACCTGGTGGGCATGGGGAAGGGAGGGAAGTGGCAGGGGCAGCTGATCGGATGGTCTTAGTCTTACTGAAAAAGAATTCCATGAGCTCCTCGCACTTGTTGTTTGGAGGTGAGGGTGAAGAGGGTCAATGAAGACGATTTGCAGTAGAGAAAAGAAGCCGGGGTTATCTTTGCATTCCAAAATGATCCTGGAATAGTGAGAAGTTTTGGCAGATGAGAGTAGGGCTCGATTGTGCTTTGTGGTCTGGCCAGATCTGGCGGTGAATGGCTAAACCCGTTGTCCGCCATATCCGTTGAAGTCTGCTTCCCTTGCCTAATAGTCCTATAACATCTTGCCCGTTCAAAGTAGTTTTCCCACGCCAATACAACTGCAAGTCATACTTCAGACCAAGTCCATAAGATACTGGTCTATTGAATGGTCTTGGGTAGAGGAGTTAAGCCAAACTATCCTGGCCCACCTGGTGTGGCAATCTAATTGTTCAGCATATTGGAACACAATGAGCCCGATAACATTTTGAAATGAAAATATTACTTGCCCTCATTCATCCATTTTGTATGTTTTTTTTCTCCTAAGAACATAAAAATTGGAATTGAGAAACCATTCAGTCTATCAAGTCTGCTCCTTCCACAGTCCATGCATGACTTCCTCAATCATGAATATTCAAAAGACCTGTATTATGAATCCTCTGTCCCGTGAAAATAAGAGGTCAACTTTCTTTTTCTTTCTTCATAACTTTAGTTCCCCAATGCCTGGAATCATCCTTGTTGCTCTTCTCTGAACTCTTCCCATTGTGTCTATATCTATGCAGCTAAAATCTTTTTTGTATTTGGGCTCACAATTGGCCTCAGCAGTGACTTACACAGTGTCATTTAACTTGTAATCCAGCGCCTCCAGATGCAGCCAAATACCTGATTCGCCTTATTGACAACTGCTTTACAATGGGGTTGGATCAGTGATCGTGCCCAAATCCTTTTCCTCTTTCACCCCAGCTAATACACTAAGTCCTTTTTATGCACACTTCGTGTCCCCTTCCTATATCATAAATGTATTCACAGTCTTTGTACCATTTGCTTAATTGGTTTAAATCCCTGTTACCTACCCTCCTGATGTTGTCATCGCTAAACTTAATAATGGGCCAAATCTTGCTGGAGCGGGGTGCCTCGCAGCATACGATTTAGTTAGACCTTTTTCCTGCACCCTTCAGCTGAAAGTTTTTGCGCTGTAACTTGCTGGAAGTGCGAGCTGATAACGGTGCAGTGAGGGCACCGGGGCATCTGGGACCTTCGTAAACAGTGAGTTTAGTGGGTGATTTAATCCAGCAAGTTCTTAAAATAACGGTGAGGCCAAGGGTGAGATGCTGTTTGTGCAAAGCAAACGGAGGAGTGGCATAAATCAACCAAGTTCTGGGGATTTGCAACTCACGCCGTATCTCTTAACCCTTAACGGCGTGCGGCGTTAATTCGCCATTATTTTTACAGCAAGATTTAGCCCAATATTTTTATTAGCACTCTGCCACATATTACATGCATCGAGGAAACAAAGGGACCCATGACCAATCCCTGGGAACCTCCCCAAGCAGAGTGGAAAAGGCAAAGTGGGAGGGATGAGAGATCTGGGGATCAGGTTTGATCAGGCTCCAGCCCCTGTATCTCAGCACTATTTTCTGACAAGGGGTCAGATATCTGTGTCACTACTGGATCACATATGCTGTTAATTTGATAAGTTTATTCCTGATTATCATATTTCTATAAAAACACAAGTCTAACCTTTAATGGAATTGCTACCCTATCCTCTGTTCTCTACATCTAGCCACTGAACATTTCTAGCTCCAGTTTTCTTCCTCGCGTTTGGTTGACTCTATTTACCCCTACCCTTGTCGTATTAGTTTATACCCTCCGCAGTGCCCTGTTTAATTCTGTCTGCAAGGACATTGGTGCCAGTTTGGGTCAGCTCACCCATCTGAACAGCTTCCCGCACCCCAGAATTTGTTTGTCCCAGGATTCTGAAACTCTTCCTTCTGCACTATCTCTGAAACCACATGTTGACTGTCTAATCTATTTCTCCAGAACCAGCCCTGCCCGTCACTGGGAGAGATCCTGAGATAGCGACTCTTGAGATCGCTCTCTGCAAACTAGTACCCAAGAGACCCCTTCATAAGTTTTCCTGTGTAATAAACCATGACTCTTGGCCCTCATCCCTTCTGTTCCAATTTTTTTCCCGATTGTATCTCTTGCTTTTGAGCACGATTCAGTGATTAAGAGTATGAACCCGACTGTTCTTTTCTCCCCTTCCTAACCTGGGTTGCTGAGATCAAATCTGATCTCTCTGCCGCTAGTTTAGGTAACTGCACGGATCGGCATTCGAAGCTGGGATCTTCCTGGTCCTAATGGCTCAGCTACTGTAGATAAACTCAGTGAGCCGCTGGGGGAGCCCAGGGGTTTTAACCATTAGGATATACCTCTTCCAGTTTATCATATTGGAATGTTTATTATTCCGGATGTAATGAAGATATTCTGCCCCCAGTTATGGTGTCATTATTCAGCTGGAGGGTCAAGATTCCTTTCTACGAGATTCTTCATCCCAAATGAATAGCTGGGCGATGTTAGAGGCAGTAGTCTGTGATGTAGAGACATTGCTGGTCATGTTGCTGTTAATTCTCTACAGCATTTCTGTTTTCACTGAAATTTGCAGACTAGTGTGTTCTTTCACAGCCGCTTGATTCACTTGGCTGTGCAGCTCTTTGTCATGTAATGGGACACAACTCTGGAAATCCGATTCATTGCAGAACTTCAGAAAGTGCAAAGATTAAAGACACAGCAGGAGAGCAATTAAATAGTTGGGATAGTACTGTATACTTCTCCTTTCAAATCAACTTAAATTATATTTTAAATACATAGAATGTTATCCCCCCAGTGCTGCACTGAAGTGTCAACCTAGATTATGTGCTCAGGTCTCTGGAGTGGGACTTTAATCCACCTTCTGACTCAGAGGTGAGAGTCCAGGCTGATGCTTGTTTACAGGCATTAAAAGGGATCATTCCTCTTTCATTCTCTCTATTCCAAAGAACTGTGGGTTCCTGGCATAACTGACAGAAAACTGAAGATGGACTTGTACAGAAATAAGTTTTTGTTCTGCTGAACCTTACAAGCACCAATCTTTAACATAAAAACCTGACATTTATATACTGCATCTATGTTACTGATCCTTTAGCGGGTGATGTCCAGCCCTGCCTACACCAATAAACTAAACGATTACCCTATCAGCGCAAGCCAGAAGTTGTAATAAAATTGCACGTCAGTGAATCATCCTGCTAATCAATGCGGTATTCATTGATGCTGTCCTATGTCAGTTCCTTCACATCAATTAAAAACTGAACCTTTACAACAGCTCCTTATGACAATGCAACAGCTTAATTTCCCAAGATTACATCGAATTTACAGCGCAGAAACAGGCTATTTGGCCCAACTAGTCTATGTCAGTGAAGTGGAGGAATATGGTCAGGTGAAGATATTGATGCATGAATAGCAAATATCATTAAAATTCACAGTTGGAAACTTCTCATTTTTATGACGAACAGCAAAATCTTGTTTACAGTCTTGGTAAATCATTTTGTGTTTGTATTTTAAAACATCGTAGTTACTAATAAATCCAATAAGAAACCTCTTTACACGAGAGTGGTTAGAATGTGGAACTCGCTACCACATGGGGTGGTTGAGGTAAGAAGCATAGATGCATTTAAGGGGAAGCTGGATAGGTGCATGAGGGAGAAAGGAATAGAAGGATATGGTGAGATAAAGTAGGGTGGGAGGAGGCTCGTGTGAAGCATAATCACTGACATAGACCAGTTGGGCTGAATGGCCTGTTTCTGTGCTGTAAATTCGATGTAATCTTGGGAAATGAAGCTGCTGCATTGTCACGAGGAGCTGTTGTGAAGCAGTTTCTGTGATAGTCATTGTGGGCGGTAAAAACAAATGGTTTCTTTCAACAGTGTTTGCTGTTTGTTGCTGGAGGATGGTGAATCGTGCATAATTCACAAAAATAACCCACAGTGCTGTTACATACCCATTTGTTAATGAGTTGGTTGTTATGCTGTAACGTCGGACCTGCTGCTGCTGAAACCAGGAAAATATAGTTCATTACGAACATAAGCACTAAATAATGCTGTTCATGGGCTGCGGGCAATAATCTGGTCTCGCTTTCGGTTGGCAAGCTGCTTAAACTTGTTTTTCTGGACTACATCGCTGTTTGCAGGCACAAGTAGTGAGAGACTGGCTTATTCCATGTATCTGCAGTTGAAAGATGTGCAGGTTTGTAATGGGAGTTGTGCTGTTTTACAGGAATAAATTGAAAGGACTTGCACCTGAAATCTCCAAAAAAAAATTTTAAAACCAGTTTTCAGTTTAATGGGTGGACCCACAAACAGCCTCCCCTGGGGGCCTTCAGTTTCAGCAGCTACTAAGTATAGCAATGAGCTAAGATGCCTACAGCCGAGGGGATTTCCTTCAACAGTGTTTGCTGTTTGTTGGTGGTGGTTTTTTATTTACAGCCTCGTTCATTGCCTGTTTTTGAGGATGGGTCTTTTATTTGCAATAATTGCTTTATAAATGCAGGAAGAATCCAGGTGCTGAAATGGCAGTATTTTAGCTGTGTGTGAATGTTGAGCCTTGATGCATTATGTAGTCGATTGGCCCTTTCACCAGCCCAGTATCCTTGGCATATAGATGCACTTATAGTTGAGCAGTTGGGAACTATGTTCGAAACAAAATCTTAACCACAATTGCCCCAAATAGTTACCAGTTCTTTATCTTCTTGGGATGTGGGTGATACTGGCAAGGCACCACTTATGCCCATCCTTAGTAGCCCTGAGTACATTGAATAAAAACACATAGTATGGGACTGGAGTCATGTGGTCTAGACCGGGTAAGGGTCCCATCCCTTCCCTGAAGGACATTAGTGGACCAGGTGGGTTTTTAACTTTTCTCTCCTTGTGCTACCACAAATTACCAGATTTATAGAATTCAATTTCACAACTTGCCATGGTGGGATTTAAGCTTGTGACATCGGTTTCTAATCCAGTATCTTAGGCCTAGTACCTCAGCTCCGCTCTTTATCGCAGGTGTGCTATTGAGTGAGTGCAGGTCTCACTTGTACATCATCTAGTGGTCAGATTAAGAGCTGTTTTGACAGCTGTTCAAGATTAGATTACATGTCTGCTCTCTCGGCCAGGGTATTGCACATTATCTCGTCGTGTCATAGTCCTGTTCCTTCCTCCTTGTTCAGGAACTAGCCTTTGACCTCGGTGACCTTGATTCTGATCTCACCTAGATCGATGGACTGAAAGGGAGCTAAATGGACATCTCAAACCTGTTTCCTAGTGAGGATGCATCTACAAAGCTGTCCCCAGTTCAGTAATCAGTCTGCCTGAAGCTACAGTATATCTGGTATGGTAAATGGAGCTGTGTGGGGAAGGTGGGGGGTTTGTTTTAGAGTTGGAGAGGAGTTACTTTACTTTGCATGTAACTTTGCTACACTTGACCTTGGACTGCTCAATGCTGATGCCAGTTGTCTGAAATGAAAACTACCGCTCTCCAGCACAGCATCCCTCACCTTCACAGGTACAATAAGTCATTACAAGAAAAACAGCAAGTGAAATAGAATCGCAAAATTGGGACCAGGTAATCGACACGATATTGGGTGGGTTATAGTGCAAGATTTTAATATTGCCCAATTCCATGTATTACATATGGAAAAACTTGCATTTATACTGTGCCCCATCACTCGAGCATCCTAAAGTGCTTCATGTAGTGAATTAGTTCTGGGAAATGTGGCACACAGCAAGATGACACAAACGGCAATGAGATGAATAACTTTCTCAAAACACATACTAAAATATTTATTTGGTATTGGTATTTGCCTTTTTAATGCTATGCTAAAAGTGATGTGGTCTGAGAAAATACTTAGCGTTTTCTAATTTCTTACTACATTTGTCAACAAATGTATATATTTATTACAAAAGCAAAATACTGCGGATGCTGGAAATCTGAAATAACAACAGAAAACGCTGGAAAAACTCAGCAGGCCAGGCAGCATCCGTGGAGAGAGAAACAGAGTTAACGTTTCAGGTCGAAGACCTTTCGTCAGAACTGGAAAAAAGCAGGAAATGAAATAGATTTTAAAGCAGGTTTAGCGGCTGGGAAATGGGGGAGGGGATGAAAGAACAAAAGGGAAGGTCAATGATAGGATAGAAAGCAGGAGAGATTAAGAGACATTAAGAGATATTCAAGGCAAGAGGAGGTGGTAATGGGACAGGTTGAGGAACAAAGGATGGCTCTAGATGAAGTGAGAATTGTGCTGGCAGAATGAAGGACAGCTGCCATGTGGGAGGGAAGAAAAAAAGGCCAAACAAAAAGTGTGGATAAAAAAAAATTGTATGTATGTATCTGTCGAGTGCCTAATCGAAAGATGAGGTGCTGTTCCTCGAGCTTACGCTGAGCTTCCGTGGAACAATGCAAGAGGCCGAGGACAGTGAGGTCAGAGTGGGAGTGAAGCGGTGAATTAAAGTGACAGGCCACCGGGATCCCCCTTACGGACTGAACGGAGGTGTTCCGCAAAGCGGTCACCCAATCTGCGTTTGGTCTCCCCAATGTAGAGGAGACCACCTCATGAGCAGCGAATACAGTATACTAAATTGCAAGAAGTACAAGTAAATCGCTGTTTCACCTGGAAGGGGTGTTTGGGGCCCTGGACAGTGGGAAGGGGGGAGGTATAAGGGCATGTGTTTCATCTCCTGCGCTTGCACGGGAAGGTGCCGGGCGAAGGTGAAGGGGTGCTGGAGGTGGTAGAGGAGTGGACTAGGGTGTCGCGGAGGGAGCGGTCCCTACGGAATGCTGAAAGGGGAGGTGAGGGAAAGATGCGTTTGGTGGTGGGCTCACGCTGGAGGTGGCGGAAATGGCGGAGGATGATCCGTTGAATGTGGAGGCTGGTGGGGTGAAAGGTGAGGACAAGGGGAACTCTATCATGGTTCCGGGAGGGAGGGGCTGGGGTGAGGTCAGAAGTGTGGGAGATAGAACGGACACGGTCGAGGGCCGTGTCAATCACCGTAGAGGGGAATCCTCGGTTGAGGAAAAAGGAAGACATGTCAGAAGCACTGGTATGGAAGGTGGCGTCGTCAGAGCAGATGCGGCGGAGACGGAGAAACTGGGAGAATGGAATAGAGTCCTTACAGGAGGCGGGGTGGGAGGAAGTGTAGTCCAGGTAGCTGTGGGAGTCAGTGGGCTTGTAGTGAATGTTTGTCAGTAACCTATCCCCAGAGATGGAGACGGAGAAGTCGAGGAAGGGAAGGGAAGAGTCGGAGATGGACCATGTGAAGGTGAGGGAAGGGTGGAAATTGGAAGCAAAGTGAATGAAATTTTCTAGTTCAGGGCGAGAGCAGGAAACGGCACCGATACAGTCATCAATGTACCGGAAAAAGAGGTGAGGGAGGGGACCCAAGTAGGACTGGAACAAAGAGTGTTCCACATATCCCACGAAAAGGCAGGCATAGCTAGGACCCATGCGGGTACCCATAGCAACGCCTTTGATTTGGAGGAAATGAGTGGAGTCAAAGGAGAAGTTGTATATTTCATTGTTTGAGTGGAGAGTTCAGAACCAGAAACACTTGGGTTTAGGCTTTCTGAGAGTACCATGTGTTACTTACACCAGTGTGAAAATAGCATCTGTGATCTCTAGAAGGGATAGCAGCCAGAAACACTCATCACTCGGGTTATAAAAAGCCAAGTTGAAAGTGTGATGTGTGCCCTGGATTTTGAAGTATTTTGCTTTCATAATTTATACAGTGGACGGGCAGACTTCGATCACATCTGACAACAGCTTCATTCATTTGGCAGTTTAGAGTGTGTGGCAGAGCACAGACCGTAATGCTAAACTCCAATTCCAAAGCAAACTCCAGCTATTAGTTCAGACCGATCTGTGCAAGGACTCTCATTCTGGGTGATGCAGCATTTCATCAGCTAAATTGGAACTTTACCTTAATGAAATACAAGATATCTAAATAATGCTTCATGTCCTAGGGAAACGCAGGAAGTCATCTTCTAAACCATTGATCCTGACTGAAGCTCAGAAACAGCTGATGGTCCACAAGCTACCTCATGTCCTGCGACTACACCTCAAACGCTTCCGGTAATTCAGCTTTCTTTTTTTAACTAGTTAAATGAAGCTCCTTGTTTTTAGGTTTGTAATTCTGTATTCGGTTCCTTGCTGCAGGTGGTCTGGTCGCAATCACCGTGAGAAGATAGGAGTCCATGCGAGCTTCGGCCAGGTATTAAACATGGAGCCGTACTGCTACAGAGAGTCGACAGCGGGCCTCGGGCCCAACAGCTTCACATACGACCTGGCTGCTGTGGTCATGCATCATGGAAAGGGCTTCGGCTCAGGACATTATACAGCATATTGCTACAGTACAGATGGAGGTGTGTGCTTTTAATATGTTTATGGTGAAGTTATTGGGATATAGGCAGTGTAAGAACGGAGCCAGCACAGGCACGACAGGCCGAATGGCCCTCCTGTGCTGTAAGTTTCTATGAAAAACAAATTAGTTTTACTATATGGTAATGTGAAAGTATTCTAACTTATGTTTTATCATCAATTATCGAATACGTGTTTGCCCAGAAATACTGAGCGCAATTCTATTTGTGGTGACAATCTGAGGGCGACAATCTGAGGGCAACATCTGTAGCGTTGCATTAAAAAAATCTGCTGGGTGGGGCAAGAGATGGCTGTTCTGTGCTTTCTGTTTCCTTTCCTCATAACCTCTGCCGGTTTTATTAATCAGCACATGGCGCAACCCTGGGTCCTCCAGCATTGCTGGAAGCCTTAACTGTATCTGTAACATTTCTGTAACTATAAACACCGGGCTGGAGGGAGTGTGCACATTAAACACTCCAGGCCAAGAGTGACATTTGTGTGGGGTCACTTCTCCACTCTGCCCCAATCATTTGCCTTAACTTAAACGTCTAGAGTCCCCTGCTACACCAATGTGACTTGTCCGTATTTTTAGTGTCTGATTATTGCGAGGTGTTGCACTGGGGCTCTTGGGTATTAAGTGCGGGTTTCACAATGTGGATCATTAGTCGATTTCACTTTGTCTTTGGTAAGGTACGTTCACCATTTTACTCTCTCTTCTGATACAAATCTCAGTTAAGAGAGCTGACTGATGGCCCACTTGTCCATTGGCCTCCGCTCATTCCACTTTTTATAATGGACTGCTGAAAGAAGAAACAGCTTAAAACGGCTCACGATTGCCTCTACGAAGGAGCACGCTCCATGTGGCAGAGGGTCTTGTTGTGGCCTGTGTCCGACCACTTTGGACCAATACCACCAGATCACACAGTGGACTTGCATCTGATCTAGAAATTTCAGCGCTCTCCTCCTCCCTCCCTCCCTCTTTTCCTTCTCCTCCAGCCACTCCTTCCTCTCTCTCTCTCTCTCTCTCTCTTCCCCTCCTCTCTCCTCCCCCTCCCTCTCCTCCTCCCCCTCCCTCCTCCCCCTCCCTCCTCCCCGCTCCTCCCCCTCCCTCTCCCCCCCTCGCTCCTCCTCTCCCCCCTCGCTCCTCCTCTCCCCCCCTCGCTCCTCCTCTCCCCCCCTCGCTCCTCCCCGCTCCTCCCCGCTCCCCCTCGCTCCTCCCCCCTCGCTCCTCCCCCCTCGCTCCTCCCCCCTCGCTCCTCCCCCCTCGCTCCTCCCCCCTCGCTCCTCCCCCCTCGCTCCTCCCCCCTCGCTCCTCCCCCCTCGCTCCTCCCCCCTCGCTCCTCCCCCCTCGCTCCTCCCCCCTCGCTCCTCCCCCCTCGCTCCTCCCCCCTCGCTCCTCCCCCCTCGCTCCTCCCCCCTCGCTCCTCCCCCCTCGCTCCTCCCCCCTCGCTCCTCCCCCCTCGCTCCTCCCCCCTCGCTCCTCCCCCCTCGCTCCTCCCCCCTCGCTCCTCCCCCCTCGCTCCTCCCCCCTCGCTCCTCCCCCCTCGCTCCTCCCCCCTCGCTCCTCCCCCTCGCTCCTCCCCCCTCGCTCCTCCCCCCTCGCTCCTCCCCCCTCGCTCCTCCCCGCTCCTCCCCCCTCGCTCCTCCCCCCTCGCTCCTCCCCCCTCGCTCCTCCCCCCTCGCTCCTCCCCCCTCGCTCCTCCCCCCTCGCTCCTCCCCCCTCGCTCCTCCCCCCTCGCTCCTCCCCCCTCGCTCCTCCCCCCTCGCTCCTCCCCCCTCGCTCCTCCCCCCTCGCTCCTCCCCCCTCGCTCCTCCCCCCTCGCTCCTCCCCGCTCCTCCCCCCTCGCTCCTCCCCGCTCCTCCCCCCTCGCTCCCTCCCCCTCGCTCCTCCCCCCTCCTCCCCCCTCGCTCCCTCCCCCTCGCTCCTCCCCGCTCCTCCCCCCTCGCTCCTCCCCCTCCCCCTCGCTCCTCCTCGCTCCTCCCCCCTCGCTCCTCCCCGCTCCCCGCTCCCTCCCCCTCGCTCCTCCCCGCTCCTCCCCCTCCCCGCTCCTCCCCCTCCCTCTCTCCTCCCCGCTCCTCCTCCCCCCCTCGCTCCTCCCACTCCCCCTCGCTCCTCCCCGCTCCTCCCCCCTCGCTCCTCCCCGCTCCTCCCCCTCGCTCCTCCCCCTCGCTCCTCCCCCCCGCTCCTCCCCCCCGCTCCTCCTCCCCCCCGCTCCTCCTCCCCCCCGCTCCTCCTCCCCCCCGCTCCTCCCCCCCGCTCCTCCTCCCCCCCGCTCCTCCCCCCTCGCTCCTCCCCGCTCCTCCCCCCCCCTCGCTCCTCCCCGCTCCTCCCCCCTCGCTCCTCCCCCCTCGCTCCTCCCCCCTCGCTCCTCCCCCCTCGCTCCTCCCCCCTCGCTCCTCCCCCCTCGCTCCTCCCCCCTCGCTCCTCCCCCCTCGCTCCTCCCCCCTCGCTCCTCCCCCCTCGCTCCTCCCCCCTCGCTCCTCCCCCCTCGCTCCTCCCCCCTCGCTCCTCCCCGCTCCTACCCCCTCGCTCCTCCCCGCTCCTACCCCCTCGCTCCTCCCCGCTCCTCGCTCCTCCCCGCTCCTCCCCGCTCCTCCCCCCTCGCTCCTCCCCGCTCCTCCCCCCCGCTCCTCCCCCCTCGCTCCTCCTCTCCCCCCTCGCTCCTCCTCTCCCCCTCGCTCCTCCCCTCCCCCCTCGCTCCTCCCCTCCCCCCCTCGCTCCTCCCCTCCCCCCCTCGCTCCTCCCCTCCCCGCCTCGCTCCTCCCCTCCCCCCCTCGCTCCTCCCCTCCCCCCCTCGCTCCTCCCCTCCCCCCTCGCTCCTCCCCATCCCCCTCGCTCCTCCCCTCCCCCCTCGCTCCTCCTCTCCCCCCCTCGCTCCTCCTCTCCCCCCTCGCTCCTCCTCTCCCCCCCTCGCTCCTCCTCTCCCCCCCTCGCTCCTCCTCTCCCCCCCTCGCTCCTCCTCTCCCCCCCTCGCTCCTCCTCTCCCCCCCTCGCTCCTCCTCTCCCCCCCTCGCTCCTCCTCTCCCCCCCTCGCTCCTCCTCTCCCCCCCTCGCTCCTCCTCTCCCCCCTCGCTCCTCCTCTCCCCCCCTCGCTCCTCCTCTCCCCCCTCGCTCCTCCTCTTCCCCCTCGCTCCTCCTCTCCCCCCCCTCGCTCCTCCTCTCTCCCCCCTCGCTCCTCCTCTCCCCCCTCGCTCCTCCTCTCCCCCCTCGCTCCTCCTCTCCCCCCCTCGCTCCTCCTCTCCCCCCTCGCTCCTCCCCCTCTCCCCCCTCGCTCCTCCCCCTCTTCCCCCTCGCTCCTCCTCTCCCCCCTCGCTCCTCCTCTCCCCCTCGCTCCTCCTCTCCCCCCCTCGCTCCTCCTCTCCCCCCTCGCTCCTCCTCTCCCCCCTCGCTCCTCCTCTCCCCCCCCTCGCTCCTCCTCTTCCCCCCCTCGCTCCTCCTCTCCCCCCCTCGCTCCGTCCTCTCCCCCCCCCTCGCTCCTCCTCTCCCCCCCCTCGCTCCTCCTCTCCCCCCCTCGCTCCTCCTCTCCCCCCCCTCGCTCCTCCTCTCCCCCCCCTCGCTCCTCCTCTCCCCCCCCTCGCTCCTCCTCTCCCCCCCCCCCTCGCTCCTCCTCTCCCCCCCCCCTCGCTCCTCCTCTCCCCCCCCTCGCTCCTCCTCTCCCCCCTCGCTCCTCCTCTCCCCCCCTCGCTCCTCCTCTCCCCCCTCGCTCCTCCCCCTCTCCCCCCTCGCTCCTCCTCTCCCCCCCCTCGCTCCTCCTCTCCCCCCCCTCGCTCCTCCTCTCCCCCCCTCGCTCCTCCTCTCCCCCCCTCGCTCCTCCTCTCCCCCCCTCGCTCCTCCTCTCCCCCCCTCGCTCCTCCTCTCCCCCCCTCGCTCCTCCTCTCCCCCCCCTCGCTCCTCCTCTCCCCCCCCTCGCTCCTCCTCTCCCCCCCCCCTCGCTCCTCCTCTCCCCCCCCCTCGCTCCTCCTCTCCCCCCCCTCGCTCCTCCTCTCCCCCCCTCGCTCCTCCTCTCCCCCCTCGCTCCTCCTCTCCCCCCCTCGCTCCTCCTCTCCCCCCCTCGCTCCTCCTCTCCCCCCTCGCTCCTCCTCTCCCCCCCTCGCTCCTCCTCTCCCCCCTCGCTCCTCCTCTCCCCCCCCTCGCTCCTCCTCTCCCCCCCCCTGCTCCTCCTCTCCCCCCCCCCTCGCTCCTCCTCTCCCCCCCCCTCGCTCCTCCTCTCCCCCCCCCCTCGCTCCTCCTCTTCCCCCCCCCTCGCTCCTCCTCTTCCCCCCCCCTCGCTCCTCCTCTCCCCCCCCCTCGCTCCTCCTCTCCCCCCCCTCGCTCCTCCTCTTCCCCCCCCCTCGCTCCTCCTCTTCCCCCCCCCCTCGCTCCTCCTCTCCCCCCCCCCCTCGCTCCTCCTCTCCCCCCCCCCCTCGCTCCTCCTCTCCCCCCCCCCCTCGCTCCTCCTCTCCCCCCCCCCCCCTCGCTCCTCCTCTCCCCCCCCCTCGCTCCTCCTCTCCCCCCCCCCCTCCCCCTCGCTCCTCCTCTCCCCCCCCCCCCCCTCGCTCCTCCTCTCCCCCCCCCCCCCTCGCTCCTCCTCTCCCCCCCCCCCCCCTCGCTCCTCCTCTCCCCCCCCCTCGCTCCTCCTCTCCCCCCCCTCCTCGCTCCTCCCCCCCCCCCCCCCCCCCCCTCGCTCCTCCTCTCCCCCCTCTCGCTCCGCCCCCCCACCCCGGAGAGGTAGCAGGAGGCAGTGGGCACCTGAGGACCATTGCCCTGGTATAAGTTGATGCCTTCAGGAGAGGAGGGAAAAACTGGGGAATGCATGGACTGTATTTTAGTTCAAATGACAGCGTGTGTTCAATGTTGTGTATCTAATGACTGTTAGCTTGTAATTGGGATGTTTTGGCTCTTGTAGGATTGTGGGTCCATTGTAACGATTCCACGGTGACCATCTGCACTGTGGGCGAAGTTTGCAAAGCGCAGGCCTACATCCTCTTCTATACTCGCCGACTTCCTCATGACATGAAAGTGCCATCACCGCCCGCCTCTCCTGGCAATAATTCGACACCAGCAGCGCAGTGAATGCAGCTCGAATCCTCTGTTGTAACTACTTTCTCAGCGCAACCCAAGCCCAAAGGCAGTATCGTTCGAAAGTTTTTCGACCATTTTAGTTTTGTACGGATTTTGTGTATATGTAATTTCCTGACATTTATACAGGTGACTATATGCTTTTCCTTTTCGAACACGTGTACAGTAAATTCATAGTTTTGTAGTGTATTTTTTTAATCTTACAAAAGAAGTACTTGGGAGTCATTTGAGCAAATGTTTCTATTGCTTCACATGCAATAATGTTCTAGTAATAGCCACGTACCTGAGAGAGAGAGACAGCGTTTCTATTTTTCATATATTTGATGAGTGGAATTCAATAGATCAGCTCACTGTGTGAAGTTGGCAGCTCGAGACCTCTCTCCAATTGATGGGCAATTCATAGTTTGACATAGTGTTAATGTTTCTACCTTGTTGGACTTTAAAAAAATAAATCAAACTAGCTTGCCTGTTTGCCATTGATCCAACACTGAATTGTGTTTCTGTGATGCTTCGGTTTAAAGTTCTACTTTTCCATTTTATCCACAATGTTGGAGATGATCCTTTGTTGTACTGCACGTGCTCTGGTTAAGCCCAACCAGCGGAAACTCACAAGGTGGCCCCTCTCCAAAACGTTGAAATGGAAAAGTAATCTTTCATTTTGTTCCAGTACTTTTCTGCCTCCCCTTCCAACTGGCTGCCATTGTTCTTAAACAGAAAGACCTCTTTTTAAATTATGAATAAGCCAGGTCAGATGAACTGTTATCCACTTTCTTTACCTCTCCACCTTGCATTGGGACCTACTTTCATTTTAAAAATAATTATTGTGTCTAAAGACAAGTAACTTTAACAAGAGCCCCAATGAATATCTCTGGTCTTGGCAGTTAGAAAGTGACTGGAAACTTTATCTGAGGGGATGGAGGGATTGTGAGGAGCGATTATGTAAATTGGGCATGTTCTCACTGGAAAAGAGGTTGAGAGGTGATATGATTGTTTTTAGGATTGTAAAGGGACCTGTTTTTAGGATTGTAAAGGGACCTGATAATGTTGACTATGACGAGCTGTTTCACCTTGTCCCGAACAGTAGAACCAGAGGACACGGCCTGCGCGTGTGACTCTGGACCTGTGGTTCCCAAAGCTCTCCACCACTGGGGTTTTCCTCGCCTCATGTCTGGGTCTGTTGCAGTGTTCCCTCTAATTAGTTTTTTTTCCTGCACGGCAATGCCGCACCGCTCCCGCGCAGCCGGCTCACGGACTTTTAAATAGGAGAAAGCATGCATGCGCTGTATTTTGACTGGGCCGCACACCCGAAACAAATTACAGGGAACATTGCTGCGCGAGCCCTTTAAACTTTCTGCGCGACCGTACATGCTCCATATCTCTTCCAGCGCCAGCAGCTGGTGAGCAGCCTGTGTGGGACCTTGCAGTCGGCAGCCTCGCACCTTGGGTGGAAACATTGGTCTGTTGTAGACTCATTGATAGAGATTGGTTGCTGTGATTAGTCAACAACGTCATTATTGTATCATGGGACTCCCAGGATGGTAGGTGAGCTAGATGGACCATGGTCTTTTTTCACTTAGTGACTCCTCTGTTCCTATGTCTACCTCCCACCACTATCGGAGACCCTTGTCCTTCCTGCCTTCCTAGAACATATATTTTGGAGTCTTTTTATATTTTACGTTAAAGTTTGGTGCTGCCACCTAGCAGCTGAAATTAGGAACTACGGCAGCTGCCAGTGCTGTTTTCCTTCATGTACAGCAAGTATTAATGTGTTGTGAGGGAGCCAGGGGCTGAACCCACCGAGCACCAATACCAGACACCGCAGTGTGCCCAGACCAACTCCGAACATTCTCCACTCTGGCCAGACTTCAGTCAGGGCGCTTGGCCTTGTTCTGTGCTTCCTGCTGTTAGTAAGACATTCTCTGCACCTCCTTCCCCGAAACCTCTCAACAATTGCGTGATTTTCTTCTGTCCTGGGAAAGAATTGAGAAGAGATCCCTCCATGTACAACATCCTGAAATGACACCTGGACATCTGAAATTGATGCAGTTTCAAAGAAGGGTTGAAATAAAATCAACAAACCCTCAGAGTTTGGTTATATTTATGAACATACACAGAAATATATAGAAGTTACAACACAGAAACAGGCCATTTGGCCCAACCAATCTGTGTCAGCGTTTACCCGCCATAGTTCTAATCACATTTACTCACCCTGTTCCCATATCCCTTCATCCACCTCTCCAATCTAATCTTGAATGTTGATCGTTTCTGCCTCGGCCACTAACCCTGGAAGTGAATTCCACAGCCTCACAACTCTGTTAGGAAGTTTCTCCTGCACTCTGTTCTAAATCTCTCTCATCTAATCTTGTAACTATGGCTTCTCATTCTAGACCCCTTAACTACTGGAAACAGTCTCCTGTCTACCCTGTTCACTCTTTCATAATTTTAAAACTATTATAATTTATGTTCTAAAGAAAAAAGACCCAGTTTTTCAATGTAAGGAATAAAGAAAAATTTTTTTATTCGTTCACGAGATGTGGGTGTCGCTGGCAAGGCCAGCATTTATTGCCCATCTCCAATTGCTCTTGCAAAGGTGGTGGTGGGCCGCTGCAGTCCATGTTCTTTACAGCGGTTTGGTACAACTGAGTGGCTTGCTAGACCATTTTGGAGGGCAGTTAAGAGTCAACCACATTGTTGTGGGTCTGAAGTCACATATAGGCCAGACCAGGTAAGGACAGCAGATTTCCTTCCCTAAAGGATATTAGTGAACCAGATGGATTTTTGCGACAATACGGTAGTTTCATGGTCACCATATTCCAGATTTATTGAATGAACTGAATTTAAATTCCCCAGCTGCCGTGGTGGGATTTGAACTCTCAACTCCAGATCATTAGTCCAGGCCTCTGGATTACTAGTCCAGTAACATAACCACTATGCTGCTGTACCCGCTATTCCCATATTCAACATGTTGTGCTTTGTTTAGGTACATGCATCTATCCTGCCAGCATGTGAAATTGTATATTATTTGTTCAAATATTGTCGCAGTATACTTGACCAATGCCAATATGTATCCCATCGGAGTAAAGCAGAACCAGACCTTAAACACTGGCTCTGACCAACATGCTCCCCGTGCCCGAGGCTTGTGCCCATGTGAGAGCAGGAAAAAGAGTTGCTGACTCGGTGCAATCATTCGGAGAAAGGTGTGAGGGAAATGCAGCAGATTGTAAAAGCAGCAAGATGCAGCGTTGACCGAGGCTGCACCATTACTCTGCTCCTTGAGTCCTTTACTCCAGTCATCTGGAAGTTTGCACGAAATTTGTCATCATAGAGCCACCGGAGTTTACAGCACAGAAGGTCATTTGTCCCATCGTACCTGTGCCAGCTCTTTGGTGAAGAAATCCAAAAGCAACCCCACTGCCTGTGTCTCGCACCCCTGTATCTTCCTCTGCTTCAAAGTTAGCCTATTTTCCCTTTAAAGATACAATGGTCTTTGCCTCATTGTGACTATCTTGAGCCATCCTTCTGATTTGCTTTTATGCAGTTCTAACCTGTACCTTGGAATAACAAAATCTGTCTTTAACCGAGAATGGTGGAATCAGTCGAGTGGGAAGTCTGAGCTTGAATGTAATGTGCTGGAGATGCACTTGTTTGAATGTAGAAACGACAATAACTTGCATTTATACCGTGCCTTTAACGTAGAGAAAGATCCCAAACAGCAGTGTGACTATTGGTGACTCTGAGACTTGGTTGTGGAAACCAGGAAGGCATTTGAGTTACCCTGTGCTTTAAAGGGTCCTGATGCAAAGCCTTCTGCTGTTGAACTTTGAAGGTTTAAAATACTGACTGCACAAATCCCTCCAAGCCTGTGCAGATCTCTATGGCCAAATCGATGGACACTGACTGTTAAGTATTAATGTGTTGTGAGGGAACATGGGGCTGAACCCACCGAGTACCGATACTATGTTTTGGGTAAATGTGCAATAATGTATTTGCTAGCAGTGTAAGATTAAACACAACGGTAACTTGTTCCGTGCTTTTATATGCAAATCCTGAGAGTATCTGTCAATTGCAAAGTGCAGCAAGCCCCTACACGGAGTTTTATTTTGTTGAATTTTACTCTGTGTGTGTGTGTATAGACACCCAAATCAGCCCATCATAATTTGAACTGTATTTTGAAAGCTTCAGTTGGTTTTTATTTGGTGAATTTCCAGCTCCGTGTTGCAGTGTATATATTTTATAGTAAGAATGTATGAAATTCCTAAAAAAAAAAATCAACCGGTCTGATTTTAAATTCATATTGAAGTCCACAGATAGAGAAACCTGTCATAGGAGCGAGGCATTTAATATCTGCTTCGGACCAGCAGTTCTCCCCCACGTCCGGATCCGGCCTCTCTTTGGTGCCGTCCCACATATCACTTACAGTGACTTCATTGTCCTACCTTTATAAAATCTCATCAACCTTCCCAACCTCCTGCTGTGTGTAGTGCCTGGATCTGATGCTGTACTGCCAGTGGTCTGATTATTTTTTTAACAAATAAACCCTCTTTCAGCTGTTGAAAAGTATTCTTTAATAGTCTGTGCTGCATTAATGTTTTCTAAGATTCGGTTTGAACAATGGTGCCCTGTGGGCTCAATATTGGGGTTATTGAATTCTGTTCACTCTGTCTCTGTGACTTTGTGCGATCTGCAAACATAGTCTAAAATTTGATAAACTTTTGGAATAATTTTTTTTAGTCTTCCATTCTTGGAGAGAGGAGATTTTTCTAAACCTTTATATGTAAGTTACAGTAAAAAAGTGTGAAATTACAGTTTAATAAGGTTGTGCCAAAATTAGGGGGCAGGGAAAAGTGAAAGCAGAAGATGGGAGAGATTATTGCTTCAGTCTCATAACCAAGGTTTTCTACAATCGAGGTTTGGGTTCGAGGTTCTACTGTATTTTTTAAATATGCAGATACTATAACATGAATTTTTGCATGTATGTGCACCTAGCTTTAATGAACAGGTTTGAGCTGTGACATAGCATTTTATAGAATAGAAAAATCATAGCTTTAAACCTGATTTTGTTAATGGACAAACTTATTCATGTTGCTAGTTGTAAAATAAAGTAATACTATGCAAAATTGTTACCTCAATTTCTAGATACTTTACCTCAATAAACTGATCTTTTTAAAATAAACTGGAGCTGAGAGTGTTACTTCCAGTTAAATGTGTTACACCTCCAGGTGCAAACTTCTGTTTACTGAAAGCTGTGGTCCCTTGTAACGTGAACATAGTGAAGCCCTGGGCACTTGTTTCATGCCTGTGCTGTTAGAAGCTGCAGCTCCACAAGAGAAATGCTGTTAACTTTTCAATTGAACTTCTCACCAACACTGCTGTTCGTTCATTCACAAATGTACAGGTAATTACCTTGAGACACCTTGTATTGTCTTTGATTCAGTCTCGGAGCAGATTTAAGTCAGGTCCAGGGTGCAAAGGATAACTGGATAAGATCACTGAGTGGTACGTACAAACACTTCTCCATAACCAAGGAATACGAAGTGACATAGAGAACATTGTCACACCAAATTTTAGATAGTTGATTTATTAGTTATCCCAATCAGTTTAGACACAGAGCTCCCTGTGTCCTTGTTTGTAGTGGAAGCACTTGTTTTGCTGCAGGTTACCTTCCCTGGAGGACATTAGTGAACCAGTTGTGTTTTATGACAATCTGGTAAATTTCAGTTTGGTACTGGTCCACAGTTACCAAATTATTGAGTTCAATTTTGCATTGCCATGATGAGATTTGAACTCAAGCCCTGAGGTTGCTAGTCCTGTGACATAACCACTTACTTGGCTAAATGCACTCTTCGATGGGAGTTCTCCATCCTTTCCAGTAAGTAGTGGGGGAAAAAAACCATCCAGTTGATTGTTGAGTAGGTGAAGATGCTTCAATGAACATGCCTGTATCCTCTGAGGAAGTCAAACTCCAACCTTTGGTACACCAGAGTGCCTGTTTTCCATACATTGAGTACTGAGAATGCACACGATAGACCATTCTTCCAGTTCGAAGAATGAGAACTTTTAAGTTGAGACAGTGGTCTGTAAGAGGCTGCAATGACCATGCAACACATTTCTATCTTCAGTTTAAGCATATTGTAACTATCAAACTGTTTCCCATGTATTTGAATGGGTGTGTAATTGGCAAACAAACTTCAATATAGAGAAGTGCAAGGTAATACATTTTACTCCTTAGAAAATTGTCTAAATGGAGGAACAGAGGAAGCTGGGGTGTCAGACACACAGATCAAAGTTAATAAGACCATAAAAAAACAAAAAGCACTGGGGTTCATTTCTAGAGGGATAGAATTGAAAAGCAGAGGAGTTATGATAAACTTGTATAGAACCTTTGTTAAACCACAGTGAACAGTTCTGGTCTCCATATTATAAAAAAATGTACTGGAATGATAGCAGAACTGAGATTGAACAGGCTGGGACTCTTTAGAAAAAAGACTAGGGGGGTGAACTGATAGAGGTCTTAAAGATTATGAAAGGGTTTGATCGGATAGACGTAAAGAAGCTGTTTCCACTTGCGAGCGAGACCAGAACTAGGGGCCATAAATATAAGATAGTCACTAATGATTCAATAGGGAATTCAGGTGAAACTTCTTTACCCAGAGAGTGGTTAGAATGTGGAACTCACTAGAGTAGTTGTGAATAGCATAGGTGAATTTATGGGGAAGCTAGATAAACACATGGAGAAAGGAATAGAAGGATATGCAGAGGGGTGGGAGGAGGCTTGTGTGGAGCATAAATACCAGCATAGACATGTTGGGCTGCATAGCCTGTTTCTGTGCTGTTGATACTTTGGTATTTGGATGATTTGATTCTCATGTATGAAATTGACAGGCAGAAAAAGACTGGTCCAGCAAGCCTGTCCCACAGAGTTGTGATGTATGAAGCATTGTCATTAGGCACCCCCTTATTGATTATTTGATTACCATTGTGGAAATAAGACGGATGTAGTCGAAGACAAAGTTACAACCATCCCTGCTCAGATTTTGAATTTAATGTTTACATTTTATAAAAAATAAATGCAACCTATGCACCAATTTAAATGAACATGTGTTTGGACTTAGTAACATTGTGTGTGAATCACATTAGGACCTTACTGAGGTGTTTCTTGAATTCTCATTAACCTGGCAATGAGTTTCCAGCCAGGGCAAGTTTTGTATGCAAAAGCCTTCAAACTACAAGGACCAAAGAAAAATAATTGTAAAGTGCCTTTCAGCCAACGAAGTACTTTTGAACTGTAGAAAATGTAGCAGCCACTTTGCACACAGCAAGCTCTCTCAAACAGCAATGTGATAATGTGTTTTAGTGATGTTGGTTGAGGGATAAATATTGGCCAGGACACCGGGTAGAATGCCCCTGCTCTTCTCTGAATAGTGCTGTGGGATCTTTCACGTCTACCCGAGAGCAGATGGGGGCCTCATTTTAACGTCTCATCCAAAATACAGCACCTCTGAAGGGTCAGCCTAAATTCAATGCTCAAATCTCTGGAGTGGGCTTTGAACAACCTTCTAACATGGGGGGTGTGATTGCTATCCATAAACCACAGCTAACACAAGCAAGGTCCCACAAACTGCACTTGTGTGTCAGCCTGGCTTATGTTCTCAAGTCCCTGCAGTGGGGCTTGAACTCTCAACTTTTGAACCAGAGGTGAGTGTGCTACCACTGAACCATGACTGAACCTAACGCTGGGGAAGGTCCAAAAGATAATTGAAGAAATGCCTGTGCCAGAGGAGTGACTTTTTCTAAAGTGACAAACTAAAATGGACAGAACCATGTTAATATCAGAACTGTGCACACAATCATCTTGATGTACTACTTGGAACCACAAAAGTGGACATAGCATTTTACGCTTGCACACCCAATAAAGGGATGTAAAGTGCTTAAAGGCTGAATGTCAGTCTGTTTGTAATGCTGCCTTTGAGTTACTCCATCAAGCTGTTGTCCACTCCACTGGACCACAATCTGATTATGCTGTAGGTGCAGGCTGCAATTATTCACCATTCTGTAAAAGACCTGACAACTTTTTCCACAGAATGAATGAGTGAAAATTCACACAACCCACTCTTAAATGTTAGGGTGGTTAGAAAGGTTTTTAATTTAACTTGTGCTTACAAATTACAACTGCAAACTCCCAATCCTTTATAATAGGATTGCATCAGTCTTAAAATATTAAGACTTGACCTTTCTTTCTCAGTGCTTCATACCAGCCTCCTGCACAACCTTGGCCAGGCTACGATTGCAGCCAGAGTCCCCATCCTGTGTGGGTAAAGGGCCCAGAATCAAACTCCCCATGTTGGTAAAGGGCCCACAGTCAAACTCCCCATCCTGGTAAAGGGCCCAGAGTCAGCAACAGTGAAATTACACAAAAATTGCATTTAGTAAAACTGATAGGAATTGGATCGGTAATTTAGAAATTTGACAGGTTGTGCATCAGTCGGGAGGCCCCGAATCAGCCTGTGCTCGTGATTTGTGTCTCAGTATACAAATGTAATTAATAAAAATTAAACAAATCTGATAAATGGCAGAAAAACAAGCTCATGTAATTTCCTTTTCCTCTGCATTGTGACATACTTAAAAATGTTACTAGCTGACATCGGCCACACACTGTGGAAATTAATCTTTATTTTTATTAAATTATTTACCAGGGAATTTAGAAGACAGTTGAGAGTGCAGGTATTGGCAGAACAGTTATATTCAGCACCACTTTCTATATAAAAAGGAGCCTCTGGGAAAGATTGGGGGAAGCAGAACTCTTTGTATTTCTACAGCAAGCAGCATCCCCACGTTCCTGAAATGCCAGTTCCCAAAGAGACTTTCTAAATTAATCCAGCAGCAGACCATTTTGTGGAGGAGATAATCACAATCCACTCAGAGATGCCAGTATTTAGTTATGTTGTATATTAAATCCATCAGCAGGTAAGTGCAAGAAGAAAGTCCCGTCAACATAAAAAAGTTCCTAGACACCAGAAACCTTTTATTAAAAATTGTGATGGGTGGAAATACAAGCTCTTCCTCCCTATTGCCACCCTCTAAAACATGGCAAACGTAAACCCGGTCCATTACTAAAACAAACTGGTTGGAGAACGCTGCAGGTGGAACCATTCGCACAGCCTCTCAGCAAAGCAAAGCCAAACGCTCAGTAATCGTCCCCACGGCTCACCACTTCTTTACACGTTGGGCGAAGCAGGATAGTGTGCTCGAACTGTGCCGTGTACGAGCCCTTGATGTCGCACAGCGGAGGATATGGATCCACTATACCCAGATCACACAGATTCTTCAAGGCCATGAGGTATTTGCTCTCACCCAAACGGTCTAGCCATCGGCGGCAGAAAGCAAGTGTCCCAAAGTTCTCATTGATAACATTTAGGAGGTGTTTTGCTCGTGGCAGTCTAGAAAAACACAGCATGACAAACAACATTGATTGATCTGTTTAACAAGGGAACTGTTTACGCATCGTTCGTCATTAGTTAAATATGGATTGCTGGACAAAGCTGAAGCAATCAATCGTTCAGTATCGTCCAGCCACGCGACACTCACTCAGCAACAAACGAACAGCAGCCGAGCGAGAGAGTAACAGCGATCATTTCAAATTCTTCATTCTCAGATTCAGGTCAAAGCCTTTTCCCTGGTGTGGGTTTCAGAGGAAGCGCAACACACCAACCAAAAAGGTTCCAGCTCTCATTGTAATATTCATTCTGCTATGAACAATTAGGGGTGAAGTTTCCGTTTTGGGAGCAAGCGGCAATCCGGGCACAAATTGCGCTGGTTTTCCCCCCTCGAGTTTCTGCTCAAACTCATTTGCATATCAGCGTGAAATCTGCCATGAATCAATGCAATCGGGCAGCGCTTTAAAACGTAATTTAAAAAAAGATTTTTACTTTAAAAAATATTCCTTGATACATTTAAGAGTGCTAACTTGGCGCAGTTTGTCACAAAAAATAAGCATTTTTAATCACCACCTGTGAGTAGAAACATAGAAGCAGGAGTCAGCCATTCGGCTTTTCGAGCCTGCTCTGCCATTCAATATGATCATGGCTGATCCTCTATCTCAATACCATATTCCCGCTCTCTCCCCATACCCCTTGATGCCTTTTGTGTCTAGAAATCTATCTATCTCCTTCTTAAATATATTCACTGACTTGGCCTCCACAGGTTCACCACCCTCTGAGTGAAGAAATTTCTCCTCATCTCAGTCCTAAATGTCCTCCCCCGTATCCTGAGAGTGTGACCCCTCGTTCTAGACCCCCCAGCCAGGGAAAACATCCTCCCTGCATCCAGTCTGTCTAGCCCTGTCAGAATTTTATACGTTTCAATGAGATCCCCTCTCATTCTTCTAAACTCTAGTAAATACAGGCCTAGTCGACCCAATCTCTCCTCATACGCCATCCCAGGAATCAGTCTGGTGAACCTTCGCTGCACTCCCTCTATGGCAAGTATATCCTTTCTTAGGTAAGGAGACCAAAACTGCACACAGTACTCCAGGTGTGGTCTCACCGAGGCCCTGTATAACTGTAGTAAGACATCCTTGCTCCTGTACGCAAATCCTCTTGCAATGAAGGCCAACATGCCATTTGCCTTCCTAACTGCTTGCTGCACCTGCATGTTTGCTTTCAGTGACTGGTGTACAAGGACACCCAGGTCCCTCTGTACATCAACATTTCCCAATCTATCACCATTTAAATAATACTCTGCCTTTCTGTTTTTCCTACCGAAGTGGATAACTTCACATTTATCCACGTTATACTGCATCTGCCATGCATTTGCCCACTCACTCAACTTGTCTAAATCGCCTTGAAGCTTCTTTGCATCCTCCTCACAACTCTCAATCCCACCTAGTTTTGTGTTGTCAGCAAACTTGGAAATATTACATTTGGTTCCCTCATCCAAATAATTGATATATATTGTGAATAGCTGGGGCCCAAGCACTGATCCTTGCGGTACCCCACTAGTCACCGCCTGCCACCCTGAAAAAGACCCATTTATTCCTACTCTCTGTTTCCTGTCTGTTAACCAATTTTCAATCCATGCCAGTATATTACCCCCAATCCCATGTGCTTTAATTTTGCACACTAACCTGTTTTGTGGGACTTTATCAAAGGCCTTCTGAAAATCCAAATACACCACATCCACTGGTTCTCCCTTATCTATTCTACCAGTTACATCCTCAAAAAACTCCAGTAGGTTTGTCAAACACGATTTCCCTTTCATAAATCCATGTTGACTTTGTCTAATCCCATTGATATTTTCTAAGTGTCCTGTTATCACATCCTTTACAATAGACTCTAGCATTTTCCCTACTACTGATGTTAGGTCTGTAGTTCCTGTTTTAAATAGTGGGGTTACATTTGCCACCTTCCAATCTGCAGGAACTGTTCCATAATCTATAGAATTTTGGAAGATGACAACCAATGCATCCACTATTTCCATGGCTACCTCTTTTAGTACTCTGGGATGCAGATTATCAGGCCCTGGGGATTTATCGGCTTTCAGTCCCATTAATTTCTCCAGCACTATTTTTTTTACTAATACTAATTTCCTTTAATTCCTCCTTCTCACTAGACCCTTGGTTCCCTAGCATTTCTGGGAAGTTATTTGTGTCCTCTTCCGTGAAGACAGAACCAAAGTATTTGTTTAATTGCTCTGTCATTTCCTTGTTCCCCATTATAAATTCTCCTGTTTCTGACTGTAAGGGACCTACATTTGTCTTCACTAATCTTTTTCTTTTTACATACTTGTAGAAGCTTTTATAGTCTGCTTCTATGTTCCTTGCAAGATTACTCTCATACTCTATTTTTCCCCTCTTAATCAATCTCTTGGTCCTTTTTTGCTGAATTCTAAACTGCTCCCAATCCTCAGGCTTGCTACTTTTTCTGGCAACTTTATATGACTCCTCTTTGGATCTAATACTATCCTTAATTTCTTTTGTTAGCCATGGTTGGGCCGCTTTTCCTTTTGTGTTTTTGCGCCAGAAAGGAATGTATAACTGTTGCAATTTATGCATTCGTTCCTTAAATGTTAGCCATTGCCTAGCCACCGTCATGCCTTTTAATGAAGCTCCCCAATCTATCATAGCCAACTCCCTCCTCATACCTTCGTAGGTAACCCAATTTTAAATAACTGAAAATGATTTTAAAAAGCTATACAGAACCATGCTAGTCACATTGGTGTACAGTAGTCAGTTTTAATAAATTTAAAAAAATTATATTCAAAAGCTTTTAAACCATGCCTATTAGTGTCCTTGCGCCTAAAAAAAGCCTAATTTTTGGAGCCTTCCTGAAGGTTTGCAAACGGGCGCAATTAGCGGAAACTCCCAATTCGATCAGGGGAGGTGGCCGGTTTAATGGGCGGGTCCTTCTTCTAACACGATGTTTTATAAACTAGCGCAGAAACGCGACTGGCGCTTAACATCATTTGTGCTTAAAACCCCACAATCCTTTGCACTGGTTTGGTCAATTTCAGGCGAATTGCACCAAAAACCAGTGCAACCGAGCAGAAACTCCAGGCCGTTACGTTTAAAAGGGATCTTTAGTTTTTCCCTCTAATGCAACGATGGGATTAATATAGCACAAACTTGACTCCGTCGACTCTTATTTATAGAACAGTTGGTTGGGTATGTGTTACTGGACGAGCACATTCTTTAAGAGTTTAATGTTAACAAGCAGTCTATTATAGCCAATATTGGCAGACTGTGATCACGCTTTTCCTGAACTTAGGTTTTATCCAGTGCAAAGTACAGAAACAATGAAATGGTTCCACTTGCTAAACTGCAGAAATACCTGGCGGAGACAGAGACTACCCTGAACCCAAAGCCTGCTTACAGCTCCATACAATGTAGAGGGGTTTTAATTTTTGAATTAATACAATCATGGTGAAAATGCACGTTAGATTTCTACTGACCATCTGCTCCAAAATATTTACAGACTTACCTTATTGGTACATGGCCAACATCAAAGTTCTTCATATAGTGGGAACAGTCCATGTCATCGTGAACAACTCCTTTCCCTGTGCTGCCAAAAGTCTCTATTGCATACACCTCTCCTTCCTAAATGAGGAGAAAGAGAGAGAAAAACAATGGTCGAATCTTTAAATCTTGACTTCCCCCAAACACTGATTGAAGAATCTTCAATGCACAAGATGTTAGATCTAGTGGGGTAGCAATCTGTGACAAACAAAAGGCTACAAGACTTGACCCAAGTGATTGAATGACATGTTTCCCCAGATGTATGAATCACAACCATTGGTCAGTCGTCATTCCTAATTGCAATTTATAGGAAACTGTTCTAAAATCTACAACAGTTGATAAGAGGCCTTTTGGCCCATCAAATTCCAACTCCCCCCCAGCTAGCATCCAACTGCATTTTTAATGCTCCCACCCCATCTTTCTAACACCCCTCCTTGCTGATTACTGAACACTATCACTGAATGGAGAAGTTCTTAACTGCTCTAAGTGTACTTTTCACTAACTCATGTTTCTCTCCTCTGGTTGCCTTGTGACTTTATGGTGCAAAGTTTACTTCATCTACATCCTACATTACAACAGTGACTACACTTCAAAAAGTACTTCATTGGCTGTAAAGCACTTTGGGACATCCGGAGGTTGTGAAAGGCGCTGGAGAAATGCAAGTCTTTATTTCTTTTTAGCCTTCGGTTAGGTTCCCCCTCAATCTTCTCTCTCCCTCTCTCTCTCTGAAATCTCAGTTTATCTCCTTTATACTTGGGGCATTCTTCTTGTTCTTCTCTGCAGTCCCTCCGCTGCATGAGTTAACTCATTCTGTTCTATGCCACGTGCTACACAGCCAGTTCTGACGAAAGGTCATTGACCTGAAACGTTAACTTGGTTTCTCTCTCCACAGATCCTGCCTGACCTGATGAGCAATGTTCCCCATAAGCTGTGGTGCTGCGCGGCTGTCCGGAGCTCCCGCATAGGCCGCTTGCTGGCTTCACAATAGGGAAACCGCGCACGCACGGGAATTTGTATGGGCTACGCAGTCCCTGAAAAGGTTCGCGCACCCGAAAAAAAATTAAAGGGAACATAGCGTGCCAAAATTGCTCACTATTCCAGAATCATTCTGGAATGCAAAGATATACCCTGGCTTCTATTCTCCACTGCTAACCATCTTCTTAAACCCCTCTCCCGTCTCCTCCACCCTCACCTCCGACAACAAGTGTGAGGAGCTCATGGACTTCTTTGTCTCTAAGATTGAGACCATCCGTTCAGCTGCCTCTGCCACTTCCCTTTCTTCCCCATGCCCACTTCCTCTAAGGTCCCCCTGCCCTAGCCCTGAACTCACATCTTTCTCCAGTTTCTTTCCGATCTCCGCTCATGACCTCCCCGCGCTCATCTTGTCCATGAGACCCACTTCCTGCTCCCTCGACCCTATTCCCACCAAACTGCTGACCACCCAACTTCCTTTTCTGGCTCCCATGTTGGCTGACATTGTTAACAGTTCTCTCTCCTCGGGTACTGTCTGCTCTCCCTCAAATCTGCCGTCATCACCCCTCTCCTCAAAAAACCAACCCTTGGCCCCTCCGTCCTTGCAAACTACCGCCCCATCTCCAACCTCCTTTTCCTCTCCAAAGTCCTTGAACACGTTGTCGCCTCCCAAACCCATGCCCATCTTTCCCGCAACTCCATGTTTGAATCCCTCCAATCAGGTTTCCGCCCCGCCACAGTACCGAAACAGCTCTCATGAAAGTCACAAATAACATCCTTTGTGACTGTGACAAAGGTAAACTATCCCTCCTCGTCCTTCTTGACTTGTCTGCAGCCTTTGACACGGTTCAGCACTCCATCCTTCTCCAACACCTCTCCACCGTCGTCCAGCTGGGTGGGACTGCACTCACCTGGTTCCATTCTTATCTATCCAGTCATAGCCAGAGAATCACCTGCAACGGCTTCTCTTCCCGCTCCCGTATTGTTACCTCTGGTGTCCCCCAAGGATCTTTCCTTGGCCCCCTCCTATTTCTCATCTACATGCTGCCCCTTGGCGACATCATCCGAAAACAAGGCATCAGTTTCCACAATTACGCTGACGACACCCAGCTCTACCTCAGCACCACTTCTCTCGACCCCTCACTGTCTCTAAATTGTCAGACTGCTTGTCCGACATACAGTTCTGGATGAACAGAAATTTTCTCCAATTAAATATTGGGAAGATCGAAGCCATTGTTTTCGGTCCCCGCCACAAACTCCGTTCCCTAGCCACTGACTCCATCCCTCTCCCTAACATCTGTCTGAGGCTGAACCACACTGTTCGCAACCTTGGTGTCATATTTGACCCTGAAATGAGCTTCCCCTGTGCTCGCTGACCTACATTGGCTCCCAGTTAAGCAACGCCTCGATTTCAAAATTCTCATCCTTGTTTTCAAATCCCTCCATGGCCTCGCCCCGCCCCATCTCTAATCTCCTCCAGCCCCACCCACCCCCCCCCCCCCCCACCAACAGGCTTAACACCAGCCTCATCTGCACGAGACAGTGGTTATAAAATTTCCATCATGCTGCCAGCTGTTTTGGTTCCTTATTGGGTGGTCCCAGATTCTTCCTCCACAACGGGCATTCAAATTCCCTCGTTACTTCAGTCATCAATCTCCCTCGGGAGATAGTGCCAGAAAATACTTTAAGAGAAAGGGGCCACCCATAATATTTTCAGGAAGAGGACCATTGAGAAGGCCACTGGTTCAAGAGCAGGCAGTGAGAATGTGCCCACCCTCAGAGGGTGGCACTGCCAGATCAGAACTCATTCAGTGCAAGAGGGGCACTGGTCAAACAAAACTGTGGGACAGGACCAAAATACTAGTGGACGTTTCAAATTCTCCAGGAGAGAACTTCAGGGACATGCCTCAGCGGTGAGGCACCCTTTAATCCAATCTGTCATTCCCAGCTTCGAGAGAGCCAAACAGACACTGAATGTATTCATGTGTGGAAAGAAGTCACTGCTGCATCTGTACCGGCCACTGATGCTTCAATGTGCTGCTTTTTGTTGGGTAAGGGTATCGGGGGATACGGATCAAAGGCAGGTAAATGGAGCAGAGGTGCAGATCAGCCATGATCCGATTGAATGTCGGAACAGGCTCGAGGGGCTGAATGGCCTCCTCTGTTCCTGAGAGATACCTTTTAGGAAATACAAAAAAGAGAAAAAAGTTAACTACTTTCTTCACCTAACACAAGAGTCTGAAGGTGACTAGAAAAAGAACTGATCGCATACAGAAGTACACTTCATATGACACAGGAAGCAAAGACGCAGGAGAGAGATTCTCCCTCCACCCCATGATATTCAAAAAGAGGTGCTGATCACCATATCCCATTACTGAGCTGGGCTTATGTGAAATGTTGAGAAATTGAATAAAGAACAGAACTTAATGTCCTTTACCTCCATTCTGGTTGCTTCTCCACCTTTGACAATTGGTACAGTTTTCCCTGCGTGTATCCTGTACTGCCCAATGGAATGTCCATTTAGGTTGCGGATTGGTTTTACTGTTAAGATATAAATCAGTCAAACTTTACACGAGGCGCAGATGAGCATGTACTTTATAGAAGACACACTCTGAAACACATCTAGAAAGTCTCCACTACGGCAACGCGCGAGATCTCTGAATGCAACACGAGTGGTCAAATCCAGAGCGCAAATGATGCCCTTAATCAAGGAGCTGACTAAGGGCTCGGCTGGTTAAGGCAGTGAGTTTCTAAACTATACCGACTAGGAACGTCCCAGGTTTGTCCCCAGGTGTGTGCGCCCGAGATGGGGTGACGACAGGAGTGCTACAACTGGCCTCAGTGCCCCTGGTTAGGAGGTGGGGAAAGGGGGAAAAAGTGCTCCAACGCAACTCTAAACAGTCAATATATTCAGCTGATACCTTGGTAGGTTTTGCCATCAATTTCAACTTCATAGGACTCCATGACTTCCTGAATGGATTCGCCAATGTCACAAAGGCGAACATCAATCCCCGCATTCTAAAAATAAAAAATACATCCAGATCTGAGTGGCAGATGAAAGCATCGGATTTCTGTCAAATGCAACCCTCGAGTCACAGAACAGCCTGCGTCACTTTAGAAACCTTTCAAAAGGCTCGGCTACAGAAACATGGCATAATCCAGCTCTTTCCCCTCCCCCTCCCTCCCATTGATGGCGCCTTCCCACACCCTCTCACGCGAGTTTTATGCAGTGAATAGTTTGAGATGCCAAATTGACGTGCTTGTTCTGTACAGTGTTTCGTGCTTCTAGTCCTTGCTCGACCATGATGGGATATTTGCCCTATTTTCCAAAACAGAGTTGACTGTTAAATTATTAAACCTCACCAAATATCTTTTTGCAAGTCATTTGGTAAATAGTAGCAACGCTGTTGGAAATGATGCTGTGCAAATATTGGGGGAACTGCTTTGGAAATGTGGGAGGAGCTGGCCAGTCTCGCAGGAGGTGGTGTTTTTGTTGTACAACACTTCTAGTTGTGGTGGGTCGGTGACCGATCACAGGGGCCAGGCCAGCAAGCAGCTGATACAGTTCTGCAACTTAGGAGCTCTTTTGAAACAGAAAATACAGATCAAATTTAAATAAAACAAGGGGGGAAAAACCATGCATTTTTGAATAACTTCAGCCAAATTTAATGGATCCAGCTCATTTAAACTGTGCAGTACATCGTTTACATCCCTCAAACTTCCCCAAGTGCAGCAGCTGTTGTGTCAGTGAATGTGGCAGTAAGATTCCACAAACAGCAATGAGACGAACGATGAGTCGCGTGTTGGTCAGGAAGGAATGTTAGTCAGGATGCCAGGAATCCCTCTTCCTCTTCAAACAGTACCATGGGACAAAACCTCTAGAACAGAGGGACATGGCCTCCAATTAACGTCTCACCCAAAGGCTGGCATCTCAGACAGTGCTGCACTCCCTCACTAGTGGGCTGGAGTGTCGGCCTAGGTTGCGTGCTGGAGTAGGATTTAAACCCACCGCCTTCTAATGAACTTAGATGGGCTGAATGGCTGCCTTCCTATCTTACCAACGGAGCCAAGCTGACCCTCCTGACGTGTGAAAGATGAAACTTAATCTGGACTGCATCAATTTCATGTAAAAAGTACATTATTTCCCGACTTTTGGAATATTCTACACAGGTACCCATGTGACTTAGTGAAGCCTTGGTCAGGTTAAGAAGCCACTAAATTACGACCAACAAACACAATGTGGTAAAGATATTTCTAGCTTAATGACAAACACAAAATACTGGAAACACTCAGCAGGTCAGTCAGCAGCTGTGGAGAGAACGGAGGAGTTAATGTTTCAGGTCATCCAGTTCGGACAAAGGGTTCGTGCCCAAAACATTAACTCACCTGTTCGCTCCCTGACCTGCCGAGCGCATTCTGTTTTAGATTCAGATTCCAGCACCTGCAGATTTTTCTTTTATTATAAACTTGTGGTTTATATTTCGAGCTTACCTTGATACCAGTATTAGTAGCATCTCTAACAGCTTCTATAAGCTTGTCATATTTGGGATTAAATGCGACTGTGAAAGCACAGTCAATAATATGACCTGTGGAGGAGAAAGGTCAAATTAAGCATCTGCTGAAATAGAATCCCAAAAGACTTGTAACATTTCAGAAGGTCCAGCCTAAAATAAAACCTGGCCAACCATTGATGTGGGTTCCAAAATCAATTTTGCAGACGTCGTCGTACTGCAGCACGGTTGGGTCTCCTGCATTGGGTGTGTAGTGGGCTGCACAGTTGTTCAGGGAGCAGCCGGTCGGAAAGGCCAGGCCGGCACTCAATCCGTTCTCTTTGATCAACTTCCGGGAGCAATCTTCCAGCTTTTCACTGCAAGATGAAAGTTTGTCGTTATTCCTTCCTTCTGGCATGTAAAGGGGTCACACGGCACCCTTCACCATACACTGGTCGGAAAGGTCATTAGGTCAAGATACACAAAACATTTCACCAGTTCCGAGGAAGGGTAAAGCATTAGCCTATCTGATCTCTCTTCACAGCCGGATGGACCTGCGGTGCGTTCTGCTTTTACTTCAGATTTCTGGCATTTGACATTTTTTAATTTGAAAAATGTAACTATGAAATTAGACGGAACATGAAGTATACATGAGACCTGGGTTAAAAGCAATGTTTGTATGAAGGTCTTTGCGCTCCCTGCCAGCTATGAGCGACTAAGAAAGTCAGCAGTAGGCGTCTGCATCCAGTTCCCAGTAGACAGCCAATCATTGGCATTAACATCCTTCACTTAAATACATTTCCTCCTTAAAGAAGCCCCAACTGCATATGTTGTCAATAAACTTCATAGATTACTTAAAGAAAAATAATCTAAGTCAGAAAGAATAGCCACAGTTATATAGCTATTCTACGATGATCTAGACCAGGGAGCATCAATACAAAGTAGCATTCAGCTTTTGTCCTTAGTGGCTGCCCCTCAGCATCAGTCAGTCATGACCTGGCAGCAGGTCATGCACTCTCCCTTCCTGCTGCCAATGGGAAAACAGAGGGACTGTATGTATGTAGGTGTCTCCAACAAGGCCAGCATTTATTGCCAATCCCAAGTTGCCCTACAAGGTGATGGTGGGCCAACCGAGTGGCTTGCTAGGCCACTTCAGGAGGGCAGTTACAAGTCAACCAGGTTGGTGTGGAGTCACATATAGGTCAGACCAGGCTCGGACGGCAGGTTTCCTTCCCTAAAGGGCATTAGTGAACCAATTGGGTTTTTACGACAATCCGGCAGCTTCACGCTCACTTTTACCAAATACCATTTAAAAAAAAGTGGAATTAAAATTCTCAAACTGCCATGGTGGGATTTGAACTGGCATAACATAACCGCTATCCGCTGCTTAACATTAATAGTTTGTAAAGCAGGACATTTCACTTACCAGATCTCAATCATGGTCATCCCGGGCTTGAGCCAGCTCTTGACGTACTTGCGCACTTGCCTGTGCGCTTCAGCTGCTTGTCTAAAATCGCTCCAGATCTCCTCACTGGCTTGATTCAATACCTTCTTCTCCTCACTGGTCATGCGCCAAGCAGAAGTACGTCTGAATGCCGGGCCGGGGGGGGGGGGAATAGAATAAAGATTATTGATCCCACCAGAACTACTATAAGCAAGGCCAAGAGATACTAAACCTGTAATAACCCCTTGTTATAAATCAAGCTGCCTCTTTACTCATGTATGTACACCTTTTCGGAACCGAAACGTAACTTTATGCATAGTGTGCCTCCTTCACTACTGGGTTATACGAGGTGTGCAATGGATTGTCCACTGCATATCCTCATCTCTCCAATAGGCAGAAAATATCATACTGTATTTTTCAGGCTGAATTATAAGAAATACACAAAAAATTCAACCGACAGATTAAAATGACCATTTCAGTACTTAACTTTCATCACTACAATAAACTGTTGACTAAGTCCAAATCATTTCAAGATTCATATCTCCTTTAAGCAGAGTCTTTTGATGACTTTGGTCTCAGTGCAGTGACCTGCAGTACGGTCACTTGCTGAACTACAGAGAATATGCTATTGCAAGGCTCCAATGCCAAAGCAAACTGACAGGGGTTGTCTGCAAGTCATTAATATAAACAGAGGTGATCCATCCTTTGAAGCTACAATCTATATTCCAGATAAGGAATTTGCCTCACCCCTCACAAAAACACAGCTTTTCCAAAAAGCAGTTAACAGAAAACTGTTTAAATTAGCTATAATTATCTGGTCATTATCACATTGCTGTTTGTGGGAGCTTGCTGTGCGCAAATTGGCTGCTGTGTTTCCTACATTACAACAGTGACCAGTGTTCCCTGTAAAGTGCGCGATCGCACACTGCTCCTTAAAGGGGCTGCGCAGGGCCAAAAAAAGTTACAGGGAACATAGACAGTGACTACGCTTCAAAAGTACTTCATTGGCTGTAAAGCGCTTTGAGATGTCCTGAGGTTGTGAAAGGCCTTATAGAAATGCAAGTCTTTATAATTAATGCTTCCAGACAGGTTTATATTCATACCAGAATAAAAGCAAGACTACGAATTTAACACGATCCATTGGAATAAAATGTAATACAAAAGACAAACGATTAGGATTAAAATTGTAAACACCATCAATTTCAATTTGCGCTGATTTCATTCTAGGCTTGGTTCTACTTTCATAGAGCCAAAGGCACCAGCAAATTACAGGGATTTTTAAATGAGGTAGCATTTTCTGTTTCAGAATTAATCTGGAACAAAACAGGTTCCAATCCACTGATGGCATCAAAGTCTCTTCTCCCTGCTGGCTGTGGGGTTCGGCGTGAAGTCAGTGCGAGCAGTCATGATCCCGCTCCTAACAATGTGCCCGCTACATTTTTTTTGGGTGCACGGCCCCCTTAACAGGCTGCGCAGCCCATTCAAATGATCTTGCATGCACAGTTTCTGCCATTTAAAAGCAGACGAGTGGCCTGCGTGGGACCTCCAGACCGCTGCGTGGCCATGCAGCCTAACCGGAACATTGGCTCCTAATAAGCTTTGCCCCACAGCACAAAGCGACCCCATATCAGTCAGAGCCCAATGGATGAGAAATGGAAGCATTTCAAGTGAAGTATGGCAGGATGGTGTGAAGCTGGGGCTCAAGGAAAATACTGAGGCAAGAGGAGAGGGAGTTTTAAACTGCATCCAACCATGCTATACCTGACCTGGGAGCGCTCAACACCAGGTGCCTTAGACAGGCAAGTATTCCCAGCACCAACAGCCCTCATTTGATGGTGGAATTCAAGAATATCCCTTTTATCTTTCAGAAATTCGATAGCAACGACTGTGTGATGTTATTGGAGCCATTAATACAACACACTTTAGTGCAAAAGATCAGGATCAAACTGTCTTTTTGTTTGGTTTGTAGTGAAGACCAACTCCTACTTTCATGTAACAACAGGCACCAACAAAAACTTGTAAAAAAAAAAGTCAAAAGGCATTTTCTGCTCTAGAACAAATCTGGCACAAAACCAAGAGGGAAGGGAAAAGCCTAACTTATAAATATATATAAATACACAGCAGTATTTGGATTAAGAACTTACCCATCCTGTAAAGGTGGATATTCACATTCTTGCCCTTTAAGAAATACGCCAGAAGGGAACAGCTCACAAATCGGAATGGAAGGAGGATCTGTCTGAACTTTTGCTGTTCACAGATAAAAGCATTCTTAAGACACAGATTAACAACAGTTGTGTAAAACACTGAATTGTATTAAAATCTCTCATAACGGAGGAACAGGAGAAAACTATTCAGTCCCTCAAGCCTGTTCTGCCATTCAATTTGATCACAGACGATCTGTATCTCAACTCCATCTATCCGCCTTGGTTCCGTAACCCTAACAAAAATCTATCAATCCCAGTTTTGAAATTTTCAATTGACCCCCAGCCTCAACAGCTTTATTGGGAGAGTGTGTTCCAGATTTCCACTACCCTTTGTGTGAAGAAGTGCTTCCTGACATCACCCTGAACAGGCTGGCTCTAATTTTAAGGTTATGCCCCCTTGTTCTGGACTCCCCCACCAGAAGAAATAGTTTCTCGCTATCTACCTAATTAAATCCTTTAATCATCTTAAACACCTCAAATTAGATCACCCCTTAATCTTCTATATGCAAGGGAATACAAGCCTAGTCTATGCAACCTGTCCTCATAATTTAACCCTTTTAGCCCCGGTATCATTCTGGTGAATCTGCAATGCACCCCCTCCAAGGCCAATATATCCTTCCTGAGGCCCAGAAAACACAGTACTCCAAATGGGGTCTAACCAGAACTTTATATGACTAACATAACAACCCTTTGTATTCCAGCCCTCTTGAGATAAAGGCCAACATTCCATTCGATTTTTAAAATTATTTTTGTACCTGTCCACTAGCTTTTAGTGATTCCCTAGAGTTTAGAAGAATGAGAGATGATCGCATTGAAGTGTATAAAATTCTTAACAGGGTAGATGCAGGGAAGATGTTTCCCCTGGCTGGGGAGTCTAGAACCAGGGGTCACAGTCTCAGAATAAGGGGTTGACCATTTAGGACTGAGATGAGGAGAAATTTCTTCACTCAGAGGGTTGTGAATCTTTGAAATTCTCTACCACAGAGGGCTGTGGAGGCTCAGTCATTGAGTATATTCAAGACACAGATCGCTAGATTTTTGGACACTAAGGGAATCAAGGGATATGGGGACAGTGTGGTAAGGTGGAGTTGAGGTAGAAGATCTTATTGAATTGCAGGCTCGAAGTGCTGAATGGCCTATGGCCTACTCCTGCTCCTATTTCTTATTTTTCTGCTCTGTCTTCATACTTCTATTTCCTCATTCTAGGCAGTATCCTAGTAAATCTGCACTGTCCACTTTCTATTGTCTCAACATCATTCCTATAGTGTGGAGTCCAAAACTGTATACAATACTCCAACTGTAGTCCCACTAAGGATTTATATCAATTCACCATTACATCTCGACTTTTATATTCCATGTTGTAATAAAACACTATTTCCTGGACTTTTTTAAACACATGGACAGCAGGGGAGAGCATGACAAGTGAGGAGACGAAGAGATTAGGAGAGGAGAGAAGTTAAAAAAACCAATTAGGAAGGCAAAGAGGAACTATGAAATGAAAATTATCAAGGAACATAAAACAAAACAGTAAAATATTCTACAGGCACATAAATAATAAAAGGTAAGTCGGGATGGGAATAGAAACACTAAGCGATGGACAGGATAAAAATCACCGGCAGCGACAGCGAAATGGCAGAAATATTAAATATTTACTTTGCTTCAGTATTTACCAGGAAAACAGATCAGTTGGACATGACATCACAAGATGAGATTAGAAATGATATAACCGCATTTAAAATAGAGAGAGAAATATTAAATAAACTAATCAAACTCAGAGGTTAAAACCTCTGGTCCAGATGGATTACATCCGCGCATTTTAAAAGAATCTAGAGAAGAGATAGCAGAGGCACTATTACACATATTTAATAATTAGTTAGAAAAAGATGTAGTGCCAGAGGACTGGTGGATAGCTAACGTTATACCTATATGTAAGAGTATAGGAGATAGAACATGTCCAGAAAACTACAGACCAGTCGGCTTAACATCGGTGGTAGGAAAAATAATGGAATCCCTACTAAAGGAGAAAATAGAAAAACATCTAGAATCCAAAAATACAATAATGATAAGTCAGCATGGATTTCAAAAGGGAAAGTCTTGCTTGACCAACCCCATTGAATTCTTTGAAGAGGTAACAGAGAGTAGACAAGGGTAATGCAGTAGGTGTAATTTATCTATCTTTCCAAAAGGCCTTCGACAAGGTGTCATATAATAGAGTAATGAATAAGGTCAGAGAATGTGGAGTCGGGACAAGAAACAGAATAGATAGCTAACTGGCTGCAAGACAGAAAGCAGAGAATAGGGGTAAATCAGAGATGGGGCATTTAGAGTGGCAGAAGGTGGGAAGTGGGGTCCCATAAGAATCAGTGCAGGGACCACTGTTCACAATTTATATTACCCATTTAGACTTTGGAATCAAAAACAATTTCTAAATTTGTGGACAACACCAAATTTGGAAGGATAGTCAACACTGAGGAGGACTATAACAAATTACAAGACGACATTAATAAACTTGCAGAATGGACATATAATTGGCAAATGAATTTCAACGTAGATAAGTGTGAGGTATTACATTTTGGTACGAAAAATAAAGAGGTCACATATTAGTTGGAAAATAAGAATCTAAATGGGATAGAGGAGCAAAGGGATCTGGGAGTACGAATTATCAAAAGTTGCGACACAGGTTAATAAGGTCGTAACAAAAGCAAACCAAGCACTAGGGTTTATTTCTAGAGGGATAGAATTGAAAAGTAGAGAAGTTATGCTCAACCTGTATAGAAACTTGATTAGACCACACTTGGGAATACTATGCACAGTTCTGGTCGCCATATTATAAAAAGGATATAGAGGCACTGGAGAAAGTGCAAAAAAGATTTACAAGGATGATACCAGAAATGTGTGGTTATACCCATTGGGAAAGGATGAACAGGCTGGGTCTCTTTTCTCTTGAAAAAAGGCTGAGGGGTGACCTAATAGTGGGCTTTAAAATGATGAAAGGTTTTGATAGAGTGGATAGAGAGAGAGAGTGTTTCCACTTGTGGGGAAGAGCATAACTAGAGGCCATCAATATAAGATAGTCACCAAGAAATCCAATAGGGAATTCAGAAGAAACTTCTTTACCCAGAAGGTGGTGAGAATGTGGAACTCACTACCACAGGGAGTGGTTGAATCGAATAGTATAGATGCATTTAAGGGGAGGCTGGACAAGCATATGAGGGAGAAGGGAATAGAGGGTTATGCTGATAGAGTTAGATGAGCAAAGACGGGAGGAGGCTCGAGTGGAGCATAAACGGCAGCATGGACTGGTTGGGCGGAATGGCCTGTTTCTGTGCTGTATATCCTGTGTAATTCTATATACTTATCCACTTGAGGTGCTGTTTAAGACCCTGTGAACCTGAACTGCTGGAACAACTTTCCCAGAAGTATTAAAAGTCCACTCACGTCCTTTCTTCTTTTTCTTTTTCTTCTTTTTCTTGGCTGCGGAACTTTCGCCTTCGCCATCTCCTTCTGTTGGGTAAACAGGTTTTAAAATCAACAAGTGTGTTCCACTTTAGTGTAATGCATAATACAAGCGCTCAGCACAGAAGACCCTTTCCTTTGACAGTGTACTTGCCTTCTTCCCCTTCTTCCTCTTTTTCCTTGTCCTCGAGGACCTGCTTTTCCAGCTGTTTTCCTACGTCATCAACTCCTGCAGATTCTTTTTCACATCCATTTTGTGCCCCTTCAGAGAACAAGTTTCAAATATTAGAGTTTATGGCAGCTTTGTAATGAAAGTGCTGAACTGAAGACTGCTGATGCCTGCAGTCAACAGTACAACGCAAGCACATTCAAGACGGAGATCGATAGATTTTAGGGCACAAAGGGAATGATGGAATTGGACGGGAAAGTGGAGTGATGTAAAAGTTCAGCCATGATCTTACTGAATGGCGGAGTAGGCTCGAGGGGTCGTATGGCCGACTCCTGCTACTATTTCTGATGTTCTTCACATTATCAATGAGCAGAACTTCATGTCACAGAATAGGTCTACACAGAATGTCCACTCTAGGCTACCTCTAAGTAACAGAACATGAGGTGACAGATGTTGATAAATTACGTTCCTTGATTACATTAAGGATTATAGGGAATTCAGATGATCATATTTCTCCTTTAAATTAGATGTCCCTGTTTACAAGAACATGATATTTTCACTGCTCCTGAAAGTGAGTGCTTGCTTTCGCTGCAGTTAAGATGCTGCCGGTACTTTTTCTTTGAAAGAATGGCACTGCTAATCAATGTTCCCTCTAAGGTGCACACGGCCGTGCAGCAACCTGGAATATACCGTGCACTGAAGGCCGCTCACAACTTCGTCAGTTGATATCTGTGATGTAAATGTAAACCGCCCATGGACAAAAAGTAGCGCCCGAGAAATTTGTAGCCTGCCCGGTACAAAAAAAATTTAGAGGGAACATTGCTGCTAACACGTTAGGTCTTCTCATCTGTATGATGTTTACTCCTTATGCCTGATATTATTATTAGTCACTTGAGACTTGCTGAAAACCCCGTCTTAACACCGTAGACTTCATTTATAAACTAATCAAAAACCAGGTGTTCCCACATTTACAAAAAGTACACATCAGCCTATCCGATGAGCAGAGACTGCTGCTACATATATATAGGTCTTTACTTCACCCTGCATCTTGCTCATTTATAAAAATGAGTATAGAGGAACACTGGAGGCCCAGGTATATTAAGCATCCTTTAGTATAAACCAGATTAGTGCGCTCGGGAAACAAATGACAGCATTAAACAGGCATGTAAACACTGAAAATGTGCCAGGTTGAGCTGTTTTAGGAAAGGTTAGTGAAAGAGTAGGCTGTTGCTTCAATGGGACACCGTGGACCTGGCCTCGCACTTTATTCAGAGCTCCTATTTCAGCTGTATCGATCAGACTCATGCTTCTAAAGGCCATCAAGAGAACCTGTGAAAGGACTAGGAATGGGCTGTACCGAGTCACCCAGGGGGCAGCAGATGGCCCAGGGGAAGAATAAAATGCAAAAAAAGGGGCACCTCATCAGGTAGGGCGATGTATATTTTGTCATAGATCCATATGCTGAAAACCTGGTTTATGATTACAATTATAATTACATCTAGGGTGTTCAGTCAATGTTTTGAGAGAGGATTCAGCAAACCATTTTCACAAAGGGTTTATTTCCTACCATTTGCTGCCAGTTCCGTTATGAGAACTGAAGTTTGAATGAGGCAGCAATTCCAGATCAAGCCCAGTGTAAAATGCCATAATCTGCTTCAACAATAATCCCTTATGTAGAAACTGAAGTCTGGCAGGAGAAATCTATTGGCTGAAGGTTCACTTCTTAGAATTTAAAAATATGGAGTAGAAATGGTACAGATTTATTCTGGTCTTAAATAAAGGCAGCTTGATGGAACTCAAAGTATTCCACGGTTAGATAAAATACTTCTAGAAAAGTGATTCTTACTAGGGATGTACGAGTATAAAATACTGTAAACTTTGTAACACTTTAATCAGCAATAAACCATCTCAACCACTAGCCCTGAGGCTAATGTCAGCTGTAGTTCTAAGACTGCTTCAATCATTATAAACAATGAATCAGAGATTACCTGAATAGTAGAGGCACTATTTCCTACTCCTTCCAGATCAGGAGGGACGACTCCACAAACACCTCACAGCTACTGGTACATTCCTCAATAATCAGGGCTCCCTCTCGCAGGGTTGAAATACTCCTCTTAATCACCTCAGGATGTTCCCACCCCAACCGCCAGTGACTGATCTGTAACTGCCAGTACTTAAGTGGCAGCCTAGCTCAGTTGGCAAATCTCACCTGAATCAGAAGGTTGTGGGTTCACTCCAGGACGAGGCCAACAGTTCACTGCAGCTCTGCATCGTCAGAAATGCTCTTTCAGGTGAAAGATGAAACCCCCTGCACCTCCCACGGGCTTTAAGGATCCCATGGCATATTCGAGTATTTTCAAATCACCAGAAGCTGTAGAAAGTGCACTACTCCACAAACAACCCACAGCTACTAATGTCCTCTTACATAATCAGGCAATTTTTTAGGCATAGTTAGCAAAATGTTACCAGTACACTACAGGAGAAAAATAGACGTGATGCACTTTTTTCAACATGCTTTCCCCCCCACTCCCAAACTCAAAGATGTTGGTTCCTCACAGGGATATGGTTCCAAGGGTTCCAGTCACCCTTTGTACCTCAACTGAATGGCTATTCTTCACATGGGAGCCTAGACAGCACCAACTATTCAACCAGAGGGCCATCACAGTTAAGCACAATCATGTACTCTTCCAGCATTCAGCAGGGATAAGGACAGCGATCACAAGATCCCCCCCTCATTCTGCTGGAACGCTGCGGCTAACTGTAGTACCCGCCCCACCGGCCGGGCCGAGATCAGCTAGCTTGGCACAGACTGGGGCTTGAATCTGGGATCTTCCTGGTAATTAAGGAAGTGAGCCACACAGGCTCTTCTTGCATAAAGCTCAATTCATTCGCAGAAATTCTTCTCACCACCACTGTAACCAGTGACAGACCTGTAACAACCAGCATTGAAGTCTCAGCTCATTATAGTCAGAAGGTGGTGGAATCACTCAAAGCCGTGAGCACATAACCTCGGCCGACAGTTCGGTGCCGTTCTAGATTGTGAGAAATGCTCTCAGATGAAATGTTAAAACCCCCGGGGCCCTGCCTGCCTGTTTCTGTGGACTTTAAATAACCCATTGCACTATTCAAATTGCCAAACATTCCTCCCTCAACCAAACAACTTGTCAGCCACACCTCAGTGGGTAGCACTCTCGCCTAAGTCAGAAGGTTGTGGGTTCAAGTCCCACTCCAGAGACTGGAGCACATAATCTAGGCTGACACTCCAGCGCAGTACTAAGGGAGCGCTGCACTGTCGAAGGTGCCGTCTTTCAGATGAGGCCTCGTCTGCCCTCTCGGGTGGATGTGGACGATCCCATGGCACTATTCAAAGAGCAGAGCAGGGGAGTTCTCCCGGTGTCTCGGCCAACATTTATCCCTCAACCAACATCACAAACAGATTATCTGGTCATCATCACATTGTTGTTCGTGGGAGCTACACAACAGTGACTACACTTCATAAGTACTTCATTGGCTGTAAAGCTCTTTGGGATGCCCGGTGGCCGTGAAAGGTGCTGTAGAAATGTTAGTTCTCTCTTTTCTACCACCACCAAAAAACAGATGAAATGGCCATTCCTCAGTTGCTGAGATCTTACTGTGTGCAAACTGACTGTTGCATTTGCCTACGCAACAGTGACTGAAATGCAAAAGTAATTTATTGACTGTGAAGCACTTTGAGATATTCTGCGGATGTCATAAGGTGCTATATCATGCAAGCTCTCTTTCTATTTCACCCTACTGTTGCATAACTCAATGCTGCAACCCCGGTTTGGAAGGACAGGGTCTCAAATTATACCACTGCATACGTTTTGTGTGGATATAATCTGAACATTTCACACAAATCATTAAATTTTTTTACTGAGCCTTATTACCAACATTGGCAAAATCACTTCACCAAAAGTATGGAAGTCATTTGGTCAGGTTCTGCCAGTATTTGACTATTCTATTACTGGACATTGTGAAAAAGGTTCGACAATAAATGCGTGTAATGAAAGTTTGCAGCCCAAGTACCACAGTTTTGCATGAAGGTTCTGGAAGCAGTGAAAACGGCAGCTTGTGTGTTATAAATCTTTAGATCTAGTGATGGGCTGTCAAAACGACAGTCAAAAGTGAGGAACATAGGAGCAGGAGTAGGCAGTTCAGCCCCTCGAGCCTGTTACATAGTATTTATAGCACAGGACCAGGCCATTCAGACCAACTGGTCTGTGCCGGTGTTTCTGCTCCATATCAGCCTCCTCCCACCCTACTTCATCTCACCCCATCACCATATCCTTCTGTTCCTTTCTCCCTCATGTACTTATCTAGCTGCCCCTTAAATGCATCTCTGCTATTCACCTCAACCACTCCCTGTGGTAGCGAGTTCCACATTCTCACCACTCTCTGGGTAAAGAACTTTCTCCTGAATCCCTTATTGGATTTATTAGTGACTATCTTTTATTTGTGGCCACTAGTTTTTATCTCCTCATAAGTGGAAACATCTGCCCTGCATCTACCCTATCAAAACCCTTCATAATTTTAAAGACCGCTATTAGGTCACCCCTCAGCCTTCTTTTTCTACAGAAGAGTCCCAGCATGTTCAGTGAACTGCAGGCCGGCCCGGGTCCCTGTAACCTCTCGGTTCTGATACCAGCTTTGTAAATCTTTTTTGCACCTTCTCTAGTGCCTCTATATCTTTTGACGAGCTGTTTCACCTTGTCCTGAACAGTAGACCCAGAGGACACGGCCTGTGCTTGAAGGGGGGTAAATTCAAAACAGAATCATACCTTTCAATGTCCCAAACTCCTCCATCACCATCCCTGGGTATGTCCTGTCCTACCAGCAGGACAGACCCACCAGGGGTGGCAGCACAGTGGTGTACAGTAGGGAGGGAGTGGCCCTGGGAGTCCTCAACATTGACTCCGGACTCCATGAAGTCTCATGGCTTCAGGTCAAGAATGGGCAAGGAAACCTCCTGCTGATGAATCAGTACTCCTCCATGTCGAATACCATTTGGAAGAAGCACTGAGAGTAGCAAGGGCACAGAATGTACTCTGGGTGGGGGACTTCAATGTCCATCACCAAGAGTTGCTCGGTAGCACCACTACTGACCGAGCTGGCCAAGTCCTGAAGGACATAGCTGCCAGTCTGGGCCTGCGACAGGTGATGAGAGAACCAACACGAGGGAAAAACCTACTTGACCTCGTCCTCACCAATCTACCTGTCGCAGATGCATCTGTCCATGACAGCATTGGTAGCAGTGACCACTGCACAGTCATTGTGGAGACGAAGTCCCGACTTCACACTGAAGACACTCTCCATCGTGTTGTGTGGCACTACCACCGTGCTAAATGGAATAGATTCAGAACAGATCTAGCAGCTCAAAACTGGGCGCTGTGGGCCATGAGCAGCAGCAGAATTATATTCCACTATAATCTGTAACCTCATGGCCTAGCATAACCCTCACTCTACCATTACCACCAAGCCAGGGGACCAACCCTGGTTCAAAAAGGAGTGTAGAAGAGCATGCCAGGAGCAGCACCAGGCGTACCTAAAAATGAGGTGCCAACCTGGGGAAGCTGCAACTCAGGACTACATGCATGCTAAAAAGCGGAAGCAGCACGCTATAGACAGGGCTAAGCAATCCCACAATCAACGGATCAGATCAAAGCTCTGCAGTCCTGCAACATCCAGTCGTGAATGGTGGTGGACCATTAAACAACAAACGGGAGGAGGAGGCTCCATGAATATCCCTATCCTCAATGATGGCGGAGCCCAGCACGTGAGTGCAAAAGACAAGGCTGAAGCATTTGCAACCATCTTCAGCCAGAAGTGCCAAGTGGACTGGATACAGCAAAGGCTATGGGCCTCAACAACATCCCGGCTATCGTGCTGAAGACTTGTGCTCCAGAACTAGCCGTGCTTCTAGCCAAGCTATTCCAGTACAGCTACAACACTGGCATCTATCCGACAATGTGGAAAACTGCCCAGGTATTTTCTGTCCACAAAAAGAAAGACAAATCCAATCCGGCCAATTATCGCCCCATCAAGGCAGCATTTGACCGAGTGTGGCATCAAGGAGCCCTAGTAAAACTGAAGTCAATGGGAATCGCCGGGGAGGGGGGGGGGGGGAACTCCACTGGCTGGTGTCATACCTAGCACAAAGGACGATAGTTGTGGTGGTTGAAGGTCAATCATCACAGCCCCAGGACATCGCAGCAGGAGTTCCTCAGGGCAGTGTCCTGGGCCCAACCATCTTCAGCTGCTTCATCAATGACCTTTCCCTCCAACATAAGTTCAGAAATGGGGATGTTCGCTGATGACTGCACAGTGTTCAGTGCCATTCACAACTCCTCAGATAATGAAGCAGTCCATGCCCGCATGCAACAAGACCTGGACGACATTCAGGCTTGGGCTGATAAGTGGCAGGTAACATTCGCACCACACAAGTGCCAGGCAATGACTAGAATAAACATCTCCTTGAATGAAATTGGAAATGTGTTTACCTCTGTAAACACCTGTACTTGGATTTATATATTAAAACAATGTTTCTACACAAAGGCACCCTTTCTCCTTTACAGGTAAAACTTTTACACTGGTGCCGGTCTAGATTGGATTCTGGGAGACTGGGTCGATGTCCTGACTCCCCACGTTTACACTGCTAAATCGATTTCTCAACCTGCGGTCGGAACCATGCACGCATGAAAAAAAAACGTTTCTTCGTTCCTGCTGTCGGGAAAGGAGAGCTGGATTGAGTGTAAACGCAGAGATACTGCTCTCGAGCTCCAAACAAAAACAAGCGCCTGTATTAAAGTGACCAGTATGGGATGCGCGTGTTTAGAATTATTGTACTTCAGCAAACTTGGCCTCAAGCCATTTTTAAGCATGTTACAAGCAAACAAGAATCGAAAAACTTAACCACCTGATCAGAAAATGCAGATTCACAAGTAGACCCAGCTATATTTTGAATTTCTGAAGTGAGCAATTCATTCAGAATTCTGTGAAATGCCTTACTAAACTTAATGTTGTGTGCCTGGCTGCTGTAATGCACCATGCTTACACTGAATGACAGGCATTTTGTTTTTAGAAAGTGAAACTAGCAACAGAACACAATTCGAAAGAATTAGTTTCCTTCTATAAAAAAAAGGACCTCAGTGGCTGTGTGACAGGCGCTATATAAATGTCTGTTCTTTCTTTCTCTTCCTTGAGTTAACTGGAAGGCTCTCAGTTTCTGTTAGCACTAAAAGGGAACTGAAATGGAAGCTTTTCCTCCACGCCTTTACATTGTTAGTTTCCAAGATCCAGGGTTAGAAAGAGCATTTCAACTCTTTTTATTTGGAATTGCAATCCTAGCTACAATTACAAATCCTGACAGAACTTTCTCGTACAACTTCACAGAAATGACCATTCTTGATTTTGAATGCAGCGAGTTGCTCGGGTGCAGAAAGTCATCAAAATGGAATGTTGGCCTTGATCTCGAGGGCCGGTATACAAAAGTGAGCACGTTTTGTTTTAGTTGTACAGAGTCTTGGTCAGAAACCACTGGAGCGCTGCGTTCAGTCGTGGGCCCCCGCACCTCAGGAAGGATATAGTGACCTTGGAAGTGGTGCAGCGCAGACTCACCAGAATGATACAAGGGCCGAAGTCAGAGGCTGCACTGTGACACTGCCACCCAATCCCAGTAGAGTCAGTAAATACTCACACAAACTGTACCCACTTAGGCAAAGTACTGGAAAACAACTGGCACCCCCCCAGGCCTCAGCGAGGAATCAACACCTTCGGGAAGGGAGCAAAGGAAACTGGGGAGCGAAATAATGTGACCCGAGTGGTTTATTAAAAACTCAGAAGTACTGCTTATGTCATGCACGGACACAGCTGTCGTCCACCTCTCTCATGTAGATTAATAAATGGGTGTGCCACTTTTAAGCTGGTTTATTGCCAATCCTGGTACTCTTAACAAATGACATCATGGAGCTTCAACTGATTCTCCTCAATACTGCCTTCAAAGGTGTGGGGCCAGGGTCAGAGTTAGGGATGCTAACCCTCCCGGATTGTCCTGGAGTCTCCAGGAATTAAAGAATATTCTCCTGGACATTGCTGCGAGCAGCCCAGGAAAAGAAAATCACAGGGGCATTCAAAAAAAAATGTCTTTCAACACTTTTGTTTATTACTTAGAAAAATATTGGAGATGGGAAAAAGGCTGTTTTGCTGACAGTCAAGAATCATCCAGTCAGGTAACGAAGAGTCGATTCTCTTCCCAATTGGTGTGGGAAGCAATGTTCCGTGAGCTGCGCTTTGTTCCGCATGGCCTGCTTCTTTTAGTGCACGGTCTCTTTAGATTTCCGTGCAGTATTTACAATGATGGAACCGGTGAGCGGCCTGCGCGGGACCTTTCCCATTGCTGTGCGGTTAGAGGGGACACTGGTGGGAAGGCGGTGCGCCGCAATGGCGGATGGGTCAGGCAACCAATGGCGGGGGAGTGTGGGGGGGCCGGGCAGTCGGAGGTCATGTGATGAAACGTACATCCAACCAGAGTTGGCGACCCTCGTCATAGTAAGGTTATGAACTGGGGAGGTTCATCTTTTCCTTCCATTACAATATTGTTTCGAGTCGTTCCTTTAGCAGGCAGGCAGGAGGGCAATGGAATTACATTTTATGGATAGTAAATAGTTCACACTTTGTCCATGAGCAATTTCACAGCAAAATAATTTCTTTTGTATTATCACATTGATGCAAGCGCCAATCAGTATACCACAAAGGTAAACTCAACGGGACCCGATTATGTCACACAAGTGTGGAATAAACTGAATTATTAACCTGGACGCAGTGAGGGGAAAAGGCAAATAATTCAAAATGTATTAAAATCCAGAAGCCTTTAAAGTCATGCCGATTTCTGCATCCCACTGCTCCCCATCAATAATTCTATACTTAATTCCATCGGGTCGAAGCTAGCAAAGTGAAAATCTGGATCGAGATATATCGGAGTTGTTTTAAAAGACACACATCGATGTGTATCACGGTGACAAACTATAGTTATACAGCAGTTTCTAATTCTCTTCCTGAAACGTTCCACGTGTTTTCTAGTTCAACAATTCCATCTTGGAATGTGTCACTCCACCAATACCTGCAGCCACCAGGCCATTAATCACTCGTGTCAGATGTGTCGCCTGGAAACCAGTGAGGTCACAATAACTGTGACACGCAGCTTCCTTACATCATAAACCCAGGACAGCCTTCAGCCTTTACTTTCAACCGTTAAAAAGTACATTTAAACAAGTATATTTTTAAAAGAATCAATTGATACACTCCACCGTAAACACAAGCTGGAGAAACCACAAGTGTCTTGTAGATAGCTCATCCTCAATGACTAAGCAGTTCCGCCCCTGATCAATTGATTGTATTAAATAGGACGTGGCTAGAGACTAGCGTTGTCGATATCAGGGCCAGCTATTGGCAATGTGTGGACTATAGCCTTTTCTAACTGTAACCCTAACCACAAACCTTATAGAGCAAGGGACTGTTGGCTTTCGGGGGGGGGGGGGGGCGAGAA